>CAXKVX010000462.1:0-58181 GCA_964058865.1 Eleocharis quinqueflora | reverse complement strand
GCATTATTATCTAAGGAGACTTTGTAAAACGCACTAATTTTGACAATTATTTTAATAAATAATTATCATGTTAATGAAAAATTAAACGTTAAATAGGATTTTATCTCAAAATTAGCATACGAAAATGAGTAAATTTAAAACATTCTTATTTAGCAACTTATAAAAATTACATACGAGTTAAAACTTTGTAATAAAATTTACCAAGCTTGGGATATTAACTAAGGACCGTAAAGAATATGACATGAGGTAAATAAAAAATTATAATTTATTCATCAAAGTATAATAGTTAAGATGACGTAATTAAATTTACCCAGTGTGTTTTGAATTTAACACAACCATTCTAAAATTACGATAATCTTCAAATGAACTAACTCATATGTTGGCAACAAAAAGAAAGAATATATATACAATTACTCAATTAATAAAATAACTAAGAACAATTAAAAATACGTGAACAATAAGATAAAATCAAAGACTTACTATATGACAAATTCTAAAATTAGATAATGATTTTATAAAATTAATGAGCTTATATCCAACCAAACACATTGATAATAAAATAAAATAAAATAAAATTTTCAAAAGAATTAGTACAAAAGTAGATACAATATATATATTATATATGTTTGGTTTGCTAAATTATCGTAAGTGATTAAATTATTAAGATAAGCATCTAAACTAATATATATATATATATATATATATATATAATAATAATAATAATAATAACTCTTATTCGTTATAAAAGAACAATGAGTAAACCTAAATATATTTGCTACAAGACTTGATCGGAATATTTAACTAAAATAAAATGATTGCTTGTTTGTCTAATCGTCACCTTACGTTAATGTGCTCGGACTAAAGGTTACTAACTTTATGACTTAGTAAAAAAGTTAGTAGTAAAGAAGTAATAATAAGTTAACAAAGCATGTTATTAAGCATAAGAAATAACTGAAATGCTTAACAATGATTTTCTAAAAATTATCATCATAAATGATAACACACATATAACGAAATCAAACAAACAAATATACACAACATATTACAATTGATTTTATATTTTCCTTGAAGTTTCAATTTGAATATTCAATACTGACAAAACTCGACTTTCGTTAATTCAGTTTATTATGTTGATTCCATATAGATGTTGTAGACACGAATTACAAGAACATGACTTACATAGACGTTGGAGCAATTGGTGCAATGCCCTCCTGAAACTAACGTCAGTTGTCATCTTCTTTTCCCCAATGATTCCAGGTACAAGTTCCTGGGGTTTATAACTTTGTCTAAGTATAGGAACTAGACCAAAACCTTTCTTTTCTTTTATCTGAACTAAGGTACCATAAATCACCAATACTTGATAAATAGGACCATAGGACTTGAACTGTCATATTGCATAACGGTAACTGCACCAAATATTGAGACCAACATGTATTGCATGTCATCTACATTCATACTACATATGAGATCCGATATACGGATCGTATATCTTATAGTTATGTTACTAGGTAGACACGTATTTAATACTATATGTATTCGTCGAGAGTAATGAGAGACGAGCCGATGATCACCAGCTGGATAAGGTTTGAGGGCATCCCGCTGGGTTTACGTGTCACGATGTCTGATATAGCCTGTAGGGTACTCTTATCGGGATGTCTTCAGAGATACCCGGCTGATGCCCACCAAACGAGTTCATCACTTGATGGCTCATAGTGCCATCAAAGAGTTTTATTTTCAAACTCCATACTATTCTATAAAGAGCATGGCTAAAATAATATGCATAGTACACCACATAACGTACTATGCGCTCATTTGTATTTAATTTGGTCATTAAATTGATATTTAAGTTGCTCAATAAATTCTTCATATCAAAATCTTGTAGGAAATAAAATTTCGTGATTTTTAGAGCTATCTTGCTATTTTTTAAATATTTTTTAAAAACAGACCAGAAATGACACTTTTGTAGTATTAAATCTGGACTGTTTTTAAAAAATATTTAAAAAATAGCTAGAAAGCTCCAAAAATCACGAAATTTAATTTCCTACAATATTTTCATATGAAGAATTTATTGAGCAACTTAAATCTCAATTTAATGACCTATATCTATATGCATAGTACAAAATGGGGTGTACTATGCATATTATTTTAGCCATGCTCTTCTATAAATATTATATTATAATAACTCCTCTTTTTGAGTGATTAAGGTCGGAGTCTCAGTTTTAGAGTGTGTGTCATATGTGAGGTATTGAAGCTACTCCATTTATTTATTATATTCTATTTCGTCGGTATTATGAAATCTCTAATATTCGAAGGACTTGATTCTTTGGCTTTTGGTTGGTACAGAGAAAGTTTGGGGCAAAAGGAAATTACAAGAGATTAATCTCCTTGGTGTCCTTGATTACGATGCAATAGAAACATGCGAACCTTGCTTAGTTGGTAAAATGACAAAGAAACCTTTCAAGAAGAAATGTACAAGGGCAAAAGGCCTATTGGAAATAATACATTCAGATGTATGTGGTCCAATGATAACAAGTGCACAAGATGGTTTTAGATACTTCATTACGTTCATAGATGACTATAGTCGTTATGGCTATGTTTATCTAATGAAGAACAATAGTGAATCTTTTAAAAAGTTCAAAGAATTCAAGAATGAAGTAGAAAACCAACTTGATAAGAGAATTAATTACGAACTGATCGTGGAGGAGAATACTTGAGTAATTAATTTGGTGCATATCTCAAAAAGTGTGGTATCATACCACAATTGACTCCATTAGGAACACCTCAGTGGAATGGTGTGTCCGAGAGGAAAAATAGAACATTGCTCGATATAGTTTGAACAATGATGTCCCAAACATAATTGCCTGCTTACTTTTGGGGACATGCATTACTAACCGCAACTTATACACTAAACATTATTCCAACTATATTCGTTGAGAAAACACCTTATGAGTTGTGGACATGAAAAGTTCTTGACTTATCTTTTCTCAAGATTTGGGGATGTGAGGCTTACGTCAAACGATTGATGACAACCAAACTAGAACTCCAAGTGAATAAATGCTTCTTTATAGATTATTCGAAAGAAACAAAATGATACTACTTTTGGCACAAGTCAACTAATAGAATATTAGTTGAAAGGGATGCAATTTTCTTAGAGAACGAATTTCTCAATAGAAACAAAAGTGGTGGAATTAGTGTAATACTTGATAAATCTCAAGAAACACTAAAATACCTTGATTACAACATGAATAATGTCCATACAGATCGAAGTAGTCCAACCATAGTTCCTATGACTAGTGGGAGCATGAGTGTACAGGTTCCTCAGCCTATTGAGGAAGAGGTTCACACATCACCACATATGTTCAATCGCATGTTGAACCATGAGAACTTAGAAGGTCAATGTGCTGTGTCACGTAAAGATATTGAACCATGATCGTGCAAGTGATTCAAGAGTTTCATGATGAACAAGAAGAGCCAAGAGAACTTAGAAGGTCATCAAGATCTAGAAAGAAACCTGATTTCTATCTAGGACTTTATGATATCTTAGTAATGGATACTGAAGATCCAGTGACCTTTCAAGAAGCAATGAATATATATGACTCCAATTTATGGCATGAGGCCATGAAATCTGAAATGCAGTCCATGTATGACAACCAAGTGTGGATCTTGATAGACCTTCCTTGAGGAAAGAAAGCTATTCAAAACAAATGGATTTTCAAGAGGAAGATGAACATGGATGGAAACTTGACAACATACAAGGCAAGACTTGCAGCGAAGAGATTTAGTCAGGTTCAAGGGATTGATTATGATGAAACCTTCACGCATGTTGCAATGTTTAAGTCTATTCGGATATTACTAATCATTGCTGCATTTTATGACTTGATGACAAATGAATGTAAAAAAATGTTTCTTAACGAGAATTTGGAAGAGGATGTGAACTTGGTACAACCTCCGGGTTTTGAAGATCCAAATAATGGCAGTAATGTGCGCAAGCTTCAAAGGTTCATTTATGGATTGAAGCAAGCATCTAAGAGTTGGAACAAGCGCTTTGATGATAAGGTCAAACGCTTTGGATTCATTCAAAGCAAGGAAGAGTCTTGTGTGTATAAGATGGTCCGTGGAAGCTATGTACTTTTCTTGGTCCTATATGTCGATGACATACTATTAATAGACAACTTTTCTTGATGGGGCAAATAAAAACTTCATTGAAAGATACTTTTCAATGAAAGACATAGGATAGGTCTAATATATCTTAGGAATTAAGATATGTAGAGATAAGTCTCATAGACTCATTGACTTAGTCAACGTACGTACATTGACAAAGTGTTGAAACGATTCAACATGCAGAACTCCAAGAAAGGAAACATGCCAATGACTCAAGATGTAACACTTAGCAAAACTCAATGTGCTGTGTCACGTAAAGATATTGAAATCATGAAGGATGTACCATATGCTTTTGTAATTGGTTCCATCATGTATGATATGGTGTGCACGCTCTGATGTCGCGTATGCTCTGAGTATGATAAGTCATCATCAAGCCCAAGCAGGTCCTGCTCATTGTACTATGGTCAAGAATATCTTTAAGTATCTTAACAAGACTAAGGATAAGTTTCTTGTGTAGGGAAGGAAAAGGAAGCTCGTTGTAGAAGACTACATCGATGCAAGTTTTGTGATCGATTATGATGATAAACGATTGCTATCTGAGTATATATTTATTCTGAATGGGGATGTTGTTAGTTTGAAATGGTTTCAAACAACAACGACTGACTCAATTACCCAGTCAGAAATGATTGATAAAATATTTTGTCATTCGAGGCTTCATTGAAGAGGGTAGAATAAAATAGTTAAAGGTGGACACGGATAAATCAAAACTTATGTGATACCAAAATTTTCTATTTTAGAATTTTATAAGTATTTGTTTTGGATTTTTGAAAGTGCCCTATTTTATGTAAGCATTGATTATTTTTAGTCATTTTTAAAAATCCAAAACAAATACTTACAATATTCTAAAAATAGGAAATTTTGTTATTCCACAAGATTTTAATATAAATAAATTATTGAGCATGATAAATCAAAACTTTAACTGTCTATTTGTGAGATTTAAAGTTCAAGCATCGATTCTTTGGTGCTTGATCAAGCACTATAGCCCAATTATATATATATAGTAGGGCTACGGTGCTTGGTCAAGCACAACGGCTTCCGTGCTTGGGCATCAAATCTCACAAATGAACAGCTAAAATTTCGATTTATCGTGCTCAATAATTTCTTTATATCAAAATTTCATCGGATACAAAATTTCTATTTTTAGAATTTTTTAAGTATGTGTTTCGGATTTTTTAAGACGACCTCAAATAGTAATAAAATAATCAATGTTTATGCATAAAAGTATGACACTTTCAAAAATTCGAAACATATACTTAAAAAACTCTAAAAATAATTTTTTTTGTATTCGAGGAGATTTTTATAGAAGAAATTATTGAGCATGATAAATCAAAATTTTAGCTATCCATTTGTGAGATTCGACGCCCAAGCACAGAAGGCCAAGCACCGTAGCCTTACTATATACATGTGTATATATATATATATATATATATATATATATATATATATATATAATTGGGCTATAGTGCTTGATCAAACACCAAAGAATCGGTGCTTGAACTTTAAATCTCACAAACAGACAATTAAAATTTTGATTTATCATGCTCAATAATTTATTTATATTAAAATCTTGTGGGATACCAAAATTTCCTACTTTTAGAATTTTGTAAGTATTTGTTTTGGATTTTTGAAAATGACTAAAAAATAATAACAAAATAATCAATGCTTATACATAAAACATGTCACTTTCAAAAATCCAAAACAAATACTAAAAAATTTCTAAAATAGAAAATATTTGGTATCACACAAGATCTTGATATAAAGAAATTATTGAGCATGATAAATCAAAATTTTAACTATCCATTTGTGAGATTTGATGATCAAGCACCATAGCCCAGCACCCTTTCTCTCTCTCTATATATATATGTATATATATGTATATATATATATATGTATGTATATATATGTATATATATATATGTATGTATGTATAAGTATATATATATATATATGTATGTATGTATGTATATGTATATATATATATATATATATATATATATATGTATTTATATATAGAGAAATGCTATTATGCTTTGCAAAGCACATGCTTTGAAATTGTGGACCATTAGATCACCCTTTGTGATTCGTGCGCACATGATGATTGAAGATCCAATGGTTCATAATTTCAAAGCACGTGCTTTGCAAAGCATAATAGCATTTCTCTTTATATATATGTATGTATATATATATATATATATATATATATATATATATATATATATATATATATATATATATCAGCTAGGGTGCTCCATGGAGCACCAAACCGCTTGTGCTCCACGTTCGTGAGATTCGACGCTCAAGCACGAAAGGCGCTGTGTTTGGCCAAGCACCGTAGCCCTAATATATATATATATATATATATATATATATAGAGAGAAAGATATAGTATGGCTAATGTGAAAACGTTTGCACTTCGGGCGAAGTGCAAAAGTTTCACATTAGCCAACTTTTTTATGGTCAAAATTTAAATATAAGTAGCTCAATAAATTCTTCATATCAAAATCTTGTAGTAAATCAATTTTTGTGATTTTTAGAGCTTTCTAACTATATTTTAAATATTTTTTAAAAATAGTTCATTTTAATATTAAAAAAACATGACCTTTTCAGGGTTGTTTTTTTAAAAAATTTAAAATATAGCTAGACAGAGGAATTGTTTAGTTCAACATTATTTTCTTCTATGTTGCATTTTTTTATTAAGACTTAAGAGAGATGCATAATTTCTTGATAAATTGATTTAATTTAGTAATTTTAATTGATATTCTTGACAATTGCTTCAAAATAATGTATGTGTAGGAAATAGCGATGTTGTTGTTTAACGACTACTTTATCACCGCAATACCGCTAAACACTAAATGACTTTCGCACCGCTAGACCGTTATACGCTATTTAAAACCTTGATAATAGCTAAATTTTATATTCAATTATGATAATCATAGTGTTACTTTGTAATTAATTATAATTATATATATATATACTAAATTATAATTAATAACAGTTACTCCTAAATTCTGAAAAATTGACACAAATTAGCACGTTTTGCACCCGTAAAGACATGCCTTGCGATAGCAAGATTGTCCTTGTCAATTCAATTTTTGTGCCAATTTCTCAACCAAAACTTGTTGTTTTGCAGGCGCAAGAGATGGCCTTTGTGGCCGTAATATACCGGTCAATTCAAGTTTTGATGCACCCGGAAAACGTAAATTTGTAAGTGTCTTGCGACCGCAATACACATGCCTTACGACTGCAAACAAAATCTATCAATTCAAATTTTTTAAGTGCATTGCGGCCGCAAAATCTAATTTTCATCTGTTAATCCATGTATTCACTTATGGCCTTAAGAGATAGGCCTTGCGGCCGCAATTGATCTTCCAATCAATTACATTTTGGTTATGTTTCAAGAAAACTCAATCTGGAATTGTATGTTCCGAGAAAAATTCCTAACATGTTGCATAATTTTCTAAATTCAACTTTATTTGTTCAAATAATTATTTTACATATTAATAAATCAAAATTTTGAATATTATGAATTTTAAATCCCATGAAACGCGAGAAATATGACAAAATATAAAATTTCAATTTAAAACATAAAAAGTAATTAAATAACAAATTCTAGAAAGCACAAAACCTAATTGCGACAATTAAATCGATATATTTCCAGAAATATCCTAAATAATTCAACAGATGCTGCTCTGATATCACTTGTTGGTGCAATTCAATAGTTACGGTTTGAGTCAAAATATCGAAAACCTAAACTAAGCAATTGAAGTTCAAATAAATTAAGTGCAATTATTTAAGATATAAAATAAAGAGGCGAAAGCATTACTTACTTTTCATCCATGCGATCTCTCTTGTATACGAGTCTCTTGATTAGGGGTCGTTGGAGATGGTCGTGCAACACCGTGTTGCACTAGCAGATCCTTCGAAGCAGTTATCGGTGCCCATACTTGTTTTCAAGGTTACGAACGAATCAATAAATAACTTTTTGTAATGGAGGAGAAAGTGTAGGCTAATTCATAGCACATGTGTCCTAGAATTTGATGTCGGTAATGCTGGGAGATTCAGTGTCTTTTATACTAGTGAAAATATATCTTGGAAAGATACAATAATCAATACCAAATATTCTTTGAAATATTTGCTAATATATTCTCTCCAATTATTTGAAAATGTATATTATCAAATATTCTTTGGAATATTTGATAATATGTTCTCTCCAATAATCAATACCAATTATTTTATACTTGCGGTCGCAATATTATTTGATAATATCTTATTGCGACCGCAATTTGACTTGGATCCAAACTTGACAGAAAATTTTTAAGTGTCTTGGGGCCGCAAAGATGGGCTATTACAGCCGCAATTAAACTGCTGGATTTTCAGCAAATTCTTGCGAAGTATCTCCTGATCTCTTACGGCCGCAAAGGGGCACCCTTGCGACCGTAAGAGTATTGCAGATTATCTATTTTGCTTGGGCTTTGATCCAAAACCATTGAATTTAGCCCAAATAATATTTCTAACTTTACATTAACACAAGTATTAGTATAATTAATCATAATCGATCCATTAACAATTATAATTAATCAACATTAATGTTCCATAAGTATTCGTACTCAAAATCTTTGCATTTATACAACTGTTTGTTTCAGATTTGGACATACATAAAAAAACATGAGTTTCGGATGTGTAATTTATTTATTGCAGAATTACCCTTTTAAAGTTTTTACACATTAAATAAGAAAAATAGCTAAAATTAATCCTAGAGGATTAAACAGTGTTTGCAATTCAGTCTCTGCTCAAGCATAACCGCAAATTGTATCGGCATAGTGCAAATCCGTTTAGCTAATTAGGGTTGAGCATTCCTTCTGTTTCATTTTGCTCTGTTTTGGTTTTTATTAGGACTTTTTTTAGATTCTATCGTTAATACCAAACGTACATATACTTTTAGTTTATTTAATACAATGCTAGTAGATTTGGTTAACTTCCTCAAAACGAAAAATGTAGAGTCTGATATTCTAACTACTTTAATGATTACAGAACTAAGCATTGTCTGTTGTTTGCTTTGCAGAATCCCATCATTATAAATTTCTAGTCTTGTTTAGCTGTTGTTCATATTTAAATATTTAGATAGTAGATTCAACACAAAATCAATTATTTTAATAGTAATACTTCCTTGGAAAAAAAAACAGAGTATAATCTTTAAACGTATACTCATGCACCATATTAATTGTGTGACTATTACTTTTTTAAATTGCAAATAAATTGCTTTTAGTAGATAAAATTTGTGTCAACATTTAAGAAAGTTTGTTTAATATTTTATAGTTTGTAAAATAATAATTATAATTACAAATTTCCGAGATATGTATGTTGAGTTGTTGATGCATGGTATACATAGGTATGTGAGCGGTTACAATCTTATATCAGACTCAATTATATTTTTAGTTATTTATTAAAACGATTTTTTTTTGTTAAAATCATTTAACTAGGGGAATTTATAATATTTAAGTATACAAATATATAAACGAAAATAGATAGACTATTATTTAATTATTTTAACAGAACTCCATGGACTGAATCTTTTTCCTATAATTTATCCGGTTGCCACCTCTAAATCATTTTGTTTATTTAATGCAATCTTCACAATATGAAAATCCTGTTAAGTAAAAAAACAAAAAAAAATGCTGTATAAACTCACAGAATAAAGAAAAATAGACTTGTGCGGAGGGGAGACGCACAGGCCTCCTCTCTTCTTTCCACACTGCCATTCGAATTAATATTTCAATTATCCAAGCAGCAATCACACCAAAAATTGCATATATGTACTGTCACAGAGAAAAAGAAAAAAAATTGAAAAAGAAAGAACCAAAAAGCAAAGTAAGTTCTTCAAAAAAAGGTAAATTACACTCTGCAAACAACTCTTTCAGCAGCCTGATAACATATTTACTGAACGACCTCTTCAAATTTTAAAACAGGCTTTTCAATTAATCAGAGCTTGCATTGTACCGTCGAGGCATAAGTCTGGCCAGGTTGCCACCCTTCAGGGACCCCGTTCTCGACAATACATTGTTTCCCCGAGCCTGTAGTGATCCTAAATGAAAAAGGACCCGGCATCGACGAGTCACCTTGGTGCTTCCAGACTGCACCCCAGGAGCGGTTCATGGGATACCAAGTGCCGGAACTTGGATCTGTCATCACTTCAAGCAGCGTCATGTCGCCATCGCCTGCTATATACTCCACAAGTACTGCTAAGTAGTATGGGTTTGAGCCCGAATCTACCATGAAGGTTACGCCATTGTTCTTGTATTTACATGGAACCCTGCATCAAAGAAAAAGTGTTAACACAATGGTAAATTTGCTAATGGAAGAAGTACAATAAAAAAACAGTAATTCATTCATTAATTTATCTGCTATATATGGGGATGGTTAAATTGCCTTCACCTTCGGTATTCAACCTTGACTCTGCCAAGATTGCGGAACTCATCAGCGGTGAAGTCTCTTCCCAATGCACCAAATGCCGTCCCGCTCATGTCGAAAAACACTGTGTCGTCATAGCACCCGGGGCACTCATCAGTAATCACAACTTTGATGCCTCTTCCAGAACAAAGTGGATTTGAGGTGCATCTGATCTGTTATTTATTTATATTTCAAATTTCAAATTCCCTTTAAATATGGAATGGAGAAGTTCAAATCCAGGTCATTGAAGTGGCTTTATTACTTGTTAGAGGATATGAAGGCCTCTCAGCCCATCTTGAAGGACAGTTTCAATTTTGGGTTATATTAGACAAAAAGCTAACAGTAATTTTGTGAAACGAGTGGATGTATTAGCATTATGTTCCTATCATGTTTATGATTAAAAATAGCAAGTGGTGAAATCAACAACGACTTAGCATTGCTTGTGACTAGAGTTGTCCTCTAATGGCACTAGGCACTAGCTCAAGTTAGAGAATCCAATGTGTTTCAGTACCTTATGTATGACATGTGAACTCGTCTATATTGATAGGCTTGGAGATTATGCAAATGATTTTTTCACTCGTGCTGATATTACATAGTAAATTTCCTTAAACCTGAGTACAGGACTAGCCTCTTAACTGACTATTACACCGTATCATGAAGAAATTAAAAGTACAATTTAAGACCACAACCTAAATTATATTAACTTGTAAATTAGTGAACACAATTTTGCTAAGCATATTTCATAATTACCTGGTAGCATGCACCACATCCAGCACCACCCTTGTAAATAGACGGCCCTCCAGCCGAAATAATGGAATTGAACGGGGCGCTGCCCACCGTACCTTTATACCCACAAGCACCACCTACATTACAAGTTGCCGATGTTATACAATTTATAACTTAATTGATACATATGGTATCGTCAAGAGATGCAAGTAAAACAGAGTGCATGGAGAGGAAAACAATACCATCAGTTCCGTAGCCATATGGGTTTCCATACCACGACGCGGTGGCAGGAGTCCAGCTGGTAACAGTGCTGGGGTCATTGTCGTCGAGCCTACGACCACGGATGCAAAAACAAGGAGCCAGAAGTGACAACAGCGACAAAGCAACCAAAAAATGCCTTGGAGAATGAACAACAACGTCGGTACGAAGAACAGAAGCCATTGTTAGTTGGTTTATTTAGTTCGGCTTGGTTTGAAAGTTTATTGCGTCCCCTATTTATAGTACATTCAGATTATATGGTAAGAAATGGTCATGAGAGTTGTGCTAGGATGATTAGTGTTGCTCATATATGGACGTGCAAAGATGTCATGTCTGGCCTACATGAAGGCACGTTTTTTTTTACAATGTCCGGTTGTATTATATATGTATGTAAATATGTTACTGTTTAATTTAAATATTTTTTCCAACTTGCAGATGGCCTCTAAATATTATTAATCTAGCATATATCTAATTAATTAGTTACTAATTTCTACTTCAATTCTTTTCTGCAAAACAAGAAACTTTTATTTAGATAAGCAGGAGAAAAATCTCCCGCCACTTCTTTTTTTTATATAAAGAAGTAACCAAGTACATCAAAAGAGACTACAATCCATCTAACAGCCTCATAATCCCAGATATTGTACCGGTATCACTACAAAGTACACTTGTTGAGACATATATTTGTACATGTATGGACTGTTAAGTCCATCCGTAGAAAAATCTACGGACGGTAACAGGCCCGTCCAAAGCTCGTTGCAAGAATAACCATTTTAAAGAATTGTAGAGACAAAGAAACAATCGACTCTGAACTTTCTTCCTCGGGACAAATCAACCATTTGTGTTGGGATGACCTTTGGTCTATTCGATAAGTTCCGAGGACTTTGTCTCTCGAGTAGGGCTCAATCACAGGTTACTATCCGAATTGTCTTTTCTGATGGTTACTCTCAGTTCTTCGGATACTCTCACAACTCACTTAAAACAGATGGCACTTGGCTCACTTGACCAGAGAGAATATTTATGGAGGAATTAAGACAAAATAATTTAGATCGGAGAAGGAATAGAGTGTTTGAATAAAAGCAGTTTTCTATTAAACTCAAAAACGATTATAGTGGTTTCTCTCTCTTATTCATCTCAACTATCTACCTCTATTTATACTACTACTATCATCATTCTTGAATCCCTAGGTCTACTGCTACTAATTACCTATTGAATCTAGCCTATTGCAAACAATTAATGCCTCGGTACAAAAGTCTCCTTGCACCTCATGTGCATTCTCTGACTTTGGTGGCCTCTCTGTCAAATTTGTTACTTTCGATGTATTTCAACTCGGTCTATCAACTCGAGCTATCTCTGTGAGTGACTTCGAGTTGATCTTCTCGAGTCATCTTCATCTTCCGCTTCCCGAGATCTTTTATCCCAGTATGCTCTCGAACTCTTCGAGTTACACCTCCGAGTTCTTCTCACTACCCGAGCACTGCCTCGGTTTCTTGCTGTTGTCCTTCGAGCTCAGGCTGAGATCCGAGACTTGTAGATTATATTTTCCAACATCATTCCTTAACCTCAAGTCTCAAATATCCATCATCCCGAGCATCTGCTTGCAGTTTTCGAGCAAAGGCTTCGGCAGAGCCTTGGTGAAGATGTCTGCAGCTTGGTCATTGATTTGCACATGAATCACCCGAACTTCTCCATTCTTGATGTGTTCCTGAATAGAGTGGAATCTCACATCAATGTGCTTGCTCCTCTCAGGATGAACCAGATTCTTCGGTAATTCAATTGCCGACTTGTTGTCTACTGGAATCTCAGTTGCCTCATGTCGTGGGAGCTTCATGTCATGCAGCAAGTTTCTCAGCCAGATAACGTGACTCACACGATGTGATGCTGCCACGTACTTGACTTCACAGGTTAAGAGTAAGATAATGGGATGCTTCTTTGACAACCATGTGAAGGTTGTGCCTCCCATGTAGAACGTGAATCTCGTGGTGCTCTTTCGATCATCTATGTCACCACACCAATCGTTGTCTACATAACCTGTAAGCAAGGAAGTTTTTGTATAAAACAACCCGAGATCTTTTGTCCCCTTAACATATCTCAGGATCCTCTTCACCGCTTCAAATGTGAGGACCTCGGGTCCTCCATAAACTGACTTGCAATGCCGATGGCAAACACAATGTTTTGTCGCATGCAAGTTAAGTACCACAAGCTTTCTATCATGCTTCGATAAGTGTTGGCCTTAACAGCTTCTCCTCCCTCAAACTTGGAGAGTTTTACACCGAGTTCCATCGGTGTTGCTACTAGATTACAATTTTTCATCCCGAACTTCTTCAAGGTGTCTCTCGCATATGCGCCTTGCGAGACAAAAGTATCCAAACTGTATTTCTTATCTCAAGACTGGGAAAGTACCTCATCTTCCTGAGGTCTATCATCTCAAACTTGTTTTTCATGGTTGTTTTGAACTCTCCGGCTAGTCTTTGATTATTGCCCATGAAGATCAGATCATCCACATACATTGCGAAGATCAAGAGTTCACCCTTCCTATGCTTCACATAGATATCATGCTCTAAAGGATATTGTCTGAAACCATTATCCTTGAAGTACGAGTCTATCCTCGTGTTCTAGGCTCTTGGCGCCTACTTCAATTCATACAGTGCTTTCCTCAGCCTTAGCACCTAGTGCTCTTTTCCAGGCTTCGTGTGTCTGGGGGTCTGTTCAACATACACCTCCTCTTCGAGTACTCCATTCAAAAATGTCGTCTTCATGTCCATCTAATAGATCGACCATCTGAACTGTGCTGCCTACGAAATCAGTAGTTGAATTGTTTCCATCCGAGCAACTGGTGCAGAGATCTCATCGTAATCGATTCCGGCCTTCTACCGATAACCTTTCACCACTAGTCTCGTCTTGTATCTTTAGATTTCTCCTTGTGGGTTCATCTTCTTCTTGAATATCAACTTCACTCCAATGGCTTTGTTTCCTTTGGGCAACTTCACCGAGTCCTAAGTTTTGTTCTTCTCGATTGCCATAATCTCTTCGTTCATTGCTGCCTTCCATTTCGGATCAAGAACAGCTTCCTCGAATGGGATTGCCTCGACATCGTCTAACAAGCACATTAAGTACACCTTTCTTGTAGTCTCATACAAGTACAATAGTTTCTGGTACCTTGGATTCCTAGTTTCGGGTTCTTGTGAACTACCCAAATTGGAGTCATCGTCTGAACTATCCGAGCTTGATGCTCCATCAACCCGAGTTGGGATCTCTATCCCTTCGTTGTTCAGCTCTCCTTCTCGCTAATTTTGCTAGTCCTAGAGGGCTTCCTCAGTTACTTCTACATCCCGACATATCACGAGCTTGTTCTCGATGGGGTTGTAAAGTTTATAGCCCTTCGATTTCTCGTCATAGCCTATGAACACAAGCTTTTGACTCTTGTCTTCGAGCTAGTTCTCTTCGGGTCAGGTATGTGTGCGTATCCCATACTCCCGAATACTTTGAAATGGATCACATTCGGCTTGTTCTCGCTCCATAGCTCCCGTGGGGTTTTGTTGTCGAGAATTGTATGTGGACATCGGCTTTGGATGTACACGGCACACTGCACAACTTCCGTCCAAAATTCCTTCGGCATGTTTTTCGTTTTGAGCCTCGAACGAACCATTTCGTGTATGGTCCTATTTTTCTCTTTGCAATTCTATTTTGTTGTGGAGTGCAGGGCGATGTCAGATATCTCTTTATCCCATGCTCTTCGCAGTAACCTTTGAACTAATTCGACAAGTATTCACCTCCCTTGACCTTAGTGTCAGAACATGTTGGCCGGTTGATTTCTCGATCATGACCTTAAACTTCTGAAAGGACTCAAATGCCTCAGATTTCTCTTTAAGAAAGTATACCCAACACTTTCTTGAGAAAACATCAATAAAAGTGATGAAGTACCCTTTCTTGATGAATGAGCCTGGTGTGATCAGTCCACAGATGTTATTGTGGATCAAGTCGAGAGGCTTCTTCGCTCGGTATTGTGACTTCCCGAACGAGTTCCTCGCGTACTTCGCGACAACGCACCCTCCGCAAAACTTCATCTCGAAGGCGAGATTCGGTAATCCTTGCACCGACTGCTTTTTCACCAAGTCCTTGAGGCCACTATACCCCAAATGTTCGAATCTCATGTGCTAAAGCCAAGCTTCGTCTTCTTTGTTCACCTTGAGATATTTTTCTTCTATTCTTCGCAATTTTAATTTCAATATACGACTTTCCTCCATTTCTACTCGAGCTATGCTTCTCCTATTCTTGTCCTTCAAGTGGAGAACTCGGTCCTTCATGAAGATAGTGTAACCTTTCTCCATCAAATGTCCGACACTTAGTATATTACTCCTCATCGTCGAGATGTAATACACATTTTCGACTGTTCGTGTCCTTCCATTCTTCTGGAGGAACTATACCATAACTCAGCCTTTAACCTCTACTTTAGAGGCGTCCCCAAATGAGATTGTGCCTTCGGTCTCGGCCAGCTCACTGAAAAATATGTCGGTATCCCGTCATGTGATTGCTAGCTCCTGTGTCGAGGTACCATATGGTGTCACCTCCCGAGCCTGATGTACTTACCATCATCAGCACATGATCTGTTGTTTTTACTTCGGCATAGTTGGCATTGTCTTCTACTACATTATTTTTGAACTAGCAGTCACTTACATAGTGTACATGCTATCCGCAGTTGTAGCAATCTACATTAGGTTTGTTTCCTTTGTTGCCTCGACTAAATAACATGCATAATAACTTAAATAATGTGCATAATAACACAACTAAATATGCATAATAATATCAGTATCTATAATTGATATAAATATTGATATCTAAGTATCAACTCAATTTGAAATTTCCACTTTTTCATCGTTAGCTCCAATTTAAGCTTGTCAGATTCTTTCGTCCCGCGTTCCAACTTCGATGAAGAAACAAAATTAAAAAGAAGAAATTAACCAATTAAAAAGAAATTCAATACACATATGTACAGACGGGTTGAACGCAAATAAGAATTTTCAAAGAGACATAGTCACAGAAATATGTGCGCTCAAACGACTGGGCAAATATCGTCTGTCTGTACATTCGGGTATTAGGACAATAAATGATGATCAGCCTGAAAATGTTCGTTTCAACAGAACTAGCATTATTGTGGTAGTGTCCCTACTCATCTATTGAATAAACTTTCCTCAAAATATATATAATATCATTCCAGTAAATTTGGGCTTCATTACCGGATATTTTACCGGGTTAAAGATGGTGCTAAATATAATTAAGATCCGATGATAAAGAAATTCACCGGTTTTTTATTGAAAATCCGATGATAAAAGACTCCATTTATCACCACCCATTAATATAAATCTGATGATAAAAGCCCAGTTTATCATCGATTCTTCATAAAGATAGTAAGTTGTGGGTTTATTTACATAAAAAACGGGAAGAAGAGGATTTTGAAGGGTACATCCTCGACTATGAAATGGAGGAGACCCAGAAAGGATTGTACACCATAAAATCGCTCTCTGCACAAAATAGCTCGCCACACTTAATCTATATAAAAAAATCAACGATCAAGAATAATAATATATTTTAATCAATGGCCAAAATTTGATTCAGTCGTGTCCAACCCCTTTGAAGAGGGAACATGGACAGATATTAATTTTATAATTTAAATTAAGGCTTTCGTGTACTTGTAAACAAGTACACGTGGCGAAATTAATACCCCTAACCTAGTTATTATTTCTGGAGTGTGACAGTTTTTCTTATTAAAAAATGTTAGGAGTAATACGCATATTATGTTTGATTATTATAGACTATTTTTTGTAAAACATTCATAAATAATAAAAAATAAAGTAAACAACAAAAAAATGAAAGATTATTCACTGCATAGCATTGCACGAGCATCGTACTATAGCGCAGGCATTCGTAATAGGGGCTTAGGATAGGTTCGCATGACTGCAGATCAAATTTGAATTCGCGTCATGTCTAAACCGTTATATATATTACTTCAACATTCGTACTATTTTGTTGAATTTCATCAAAACTCGTATTTTTCAATCACTCGGACGAATTTTGACGCGATCCAATTATTTCATCAAAAGATTGATAACTCAAATTTAATTCTCAGCCACGCGGATCCCTCCTCGTAATAATATATACCCAAGTTCACCTCCGAAACAAACTTTTTATTATTATTTTTGTTTTTGTTTCCCAACTGAAAAGTATCCCGCTGACTTCGTAGGAACTTTTAATTTCAAATGGCAAACGTGAGGGGAGCACATTATTTGCTAAAATATACAAGCAAATAATAACCATTATTAAACAACTACACTTCATTTATAATAGTATTTGTTTTGTGGAGGGCCACCCTAAATTTTTAAAAAAGGTTTTCTCGTAGGGAGCTGATATGTAAATATTATATTTGATATCAACTAATGGTATCGATTTTATTATGCACATTGAGTTATGTTATCCTGCATATTATTTCAGTTATTATGCATGCTATTTTTTGTACCGAAATAGTTATACATGTTATCGATTTTATTATGTACATTTAGTGGAGTTATCATGCACATTATTTGAGTTATTATGCACGTTATTTTTTTAGTTATTATACACGTTATTTTTTGTATTGAAATAGTTATATATGTTATTTTTTGTACTGAAATAGTTATGGTATATAACATACATAACAACTCAAATAATATGCAGGATAACTCAACTAAAGATGTATAATAAAATCTGTATTTACGAAAAATAAAATTATGTATCAAATGTGGTATTTACGAAACATTATTCTTTCTTTCTATAAAAAAATAAAATTCTTAGTAAAGTGTACGTGTCACCTATAGCCATTACATTGATGGATGATTCGGTTGTTATTAACTGTATGTTTGCAGGTGAAAAATAAAGATCAGCTATGTTGCTCGTGTAATAAGGATATCTTAAATATTTAATTAGCCAACTGATTTTATAACTTAATGCGCCCTCGCAATTTTTAAATATGGACCTACATATGTAGTCTTGTTTTTTATATATATACAAGTCAAGTATATTATTTATTTCTGCAATGAATCTGCTTAAATAAATAAATAATTTAAAATATATACTAGTATTGTGACTGTGCATTGCAACGGATCTAAATTTAGTAGAGAAAAAAAGATATCATAGTTGTCTAAAGTCAATGTTTTAAAAATGATTCTTAGAGAGCCAACAAAAGACTTACAAGGAAACTCTAGTTTTTTCTTGTCTAATTCCCATTTGTATATCTATTATGTTTACTAATTTTATTTTTGAAACAACATAATGTAAAATAGAAATAAAACAAGGCCTTAAAATTGTTGTCCACCAAAGCTCATTTATTTTTTATTTTTTCCTTTTTTCTTGTTTCTACATTGTATACAAGAAAAAATATTTATCGAAAAATGGCACACTGCAATAAACTTGTAACAATTAATTAAGAAGGTATTAAAAACCCCAAAAAATGCAACTAATAAATTATTTCATGAACTCCCTATTAGAAAGAAAAAAAATAAAATAATAAAAGCACATACAAGTAATTCTTGGCAAAAACTTGCGTACTTCTAAAGATGGATACACTGGATACTCTTATTCATCTGAGTCGTTTAATTTCTCTAGGTTATGATCTGTTATTAAAGATCTTTTTATACGAATGCTACAACCTTTCACAACCTCCTTTAATAGCCACCTCCATATCTGTTGTTAAAGAGATATTTTTACCCGCTATTAAAAGAGAATTCTTTTGTAGTAAAGTCAGATTAGATTAGGTTACCAAAAATGAATAAATGTGCTAATTTGAGAATATGTGCTAGGTCAGAATTCAAAATTGGCCTTGCATGTTAGTTTCTCTTTCCACACAATAAAATTGCAATATTTTTATGTATTGGTCTCAAGAGTTGCTGTTGAAACTTGATACCAATGTTATTATGTACGTACTGTATAATGCCAACATTACAGTTAAGGCAATCAGCTAATGCCTAATGGAATATTCATGTGTGACAACTTCTAGTGTGTGAAGTTGAGTCGGGACGACATCCTGCTCACCCACCATGAAATGTCATGCAGACACTCAAGTCACTACAGAAAAAATCACTATTTACATCCGTCTAATTGGATGCAATAACACTATTTCCGTCGGGATACTTATGCTAAAATACTTTAGCATTAGGCCGCTGATGCGAAGCGCTAGACGTAAATATTCTTGTTGCAAATAAGTATTTACATCTGATTTCTCATTTGCATCAGCATTTATTTACATCATATTAGACAAATTTCAAATCTATAGTCATTACCATCAGTTTGCAAACGCAAATATTATTTATTTGCAGGCAACTGATACAGCAGTCTACACTAACAATGCAACAGTCTACACTATCTCGCGCTGAAAACAAAGAATCTAAAGTCACTATTTCGCTGAAAACAAAGAATCCAAGAAACAAGTACCAAAACATGGCCTAAGAAAGAAAGAAGAAAACAATGCAGCTGTCTAGAAAGAGAACAATCATGGAGGATCATAACTCCTCCTCAGGTAGCAACCGCCAACCCAGCATCGCCGTCTCCGCAAAGCCACTGCATCTCCTGACAGGAGACTTCTAGAAGAACGCCTCCACCTCCTTCGACATACTTATGCATACTGCTCTCCTTCCGAAGAAACAAATGTTGAAAACAACTCCACCATGACCACTCTGTTATGGCACCAGCCAAGGACACAGTTACCTCCTTCCAGGCCTACTGAGAAATCTTGGAGTGTGTCATGTGTTACATGTGTCACATGAGTCGAATGCCTGTTCCCATGTGTCACATGCTAAGACTGATGATGCCATGTTTGTCACTGATGTCATGATCCAATTTGAGATCAGACAAGAAAATCTCAAATACAGAGGTGAAATGGAAGTGAATTTGAAAAATAAATTGGAAAATTGAGATAATATGAGAAATTGAATAAGAGCTTTATTGAATATTCAAAAGGAAAATACAATTGAGGACTAAGAGAATAATAAGAGATAAAATTGATAATGGTGTTTAATCTTCAGAATTCGACATCCTCTCTAATGGCTCTTGCTACCTTTATATAGCTAGACAGCAAGGACTAATTTGCAAATAAAAACAAAAAGGGTATATCTGTAAAAATCTATAACAAACTATCCTAACCGACTCTGTACAGTTGCTGGCTTGTCTCCATTTTGTTCAGCACTTGTTACCTCCAATTTTGTCGATTAATTGCTTTGCAGCCCCCCGATACCCATCCAACGGCTATCCACATTGATATCGTTACACTCCCCTTCCCTTCAAAACAAGCTTGTTCCCAAGCTTGAATAGAATAAAAGGAATTTAACCCACTGTAACAGAAGCAAAGCAACAAATAGTATGCTGTGGAACAGAAATTAATGAGCAACTTCACCAAAAGTTCATTGCAAGTTAGCCTGTGCAGTAAGCTCTCTGTAGAGCAATTTGTTGGTAGGTTGGAGAAATTGAGCCACCTGAGAAGTAGGGTAACCGTGCACTGGACTTGAGCTGCCTCTTCAATCTTTTTTCTTGGTACAGTGCCCTTGTACCAATAAAGCGATAATAGCATCAAGTAACTGAAATTGAGCCTGATTGAGATAAACTCAAAAGCTTGTACCATCCAATAATGTGGTATGTGTAAGGAGGGTGAGGTACCCCACGGAGATTGATTATGGTACTCTTCAATTTCAGCTTGTGTAGCTCTGTCAGAAACCCACCCTAAGACAACAAGCTTATCATGGGATAATTTCAAAGAATTTGGTAACTGGACCTCTTGAATTTCATTCCCAGAGCACCATAGTGACAGCCACCTAACAAGATGACTGAAACCTTTCCAATAAAAAATCATGCCTTTGATTGATTTGCCTTTGCACTTCAGTATTGCCAAGAGAGAGGTTTCTGTCAAGCTAGTAAGGACAGTTTTGCCCTTGTCTATAGACAACCACAGGATCAAGGCTGGTAGTAGCTTGAATTTATGAATAAACTTCCTGACATCATTGACAGTGTAATGACCTGAGGTAATGCAGCCTTGTAGCTGGTTGAGCATCATAGCCTTGTGAACTTCTAATGGGTCCTTATCAGGTGGTTTGGGATCAATTGGAACATGAAACCCTATAAAACCGTCACAGCCTACCCTTTGACAGTAGGCAAGAGTTTGGTCACAGGGATTTAGTTTCAAAGTTCTCAATTCCCATGAGTCTAGTACATTAATATATTGGGTTAGCTTCTGAGTTGGGTGCTCCCGATTCATAACTCCAGCCCATGTCTTAATCTGATGTGCTCGTAGCCCAATCAACCGAGAAGGGTGTCTAAGCTGGTTTAGCCCCATATTCATGTGCTCATCTGCACATGTGCCATTTTTGGAAAATAGTAGTTCATCTTCTCTGATTGTAGTAGATGGGTAGTGTGGTACAACAGGGTCAGTGGTGAGCCTATGGTGTGGTTTTGGTTGAATCGAAACCTGAAGGCTTGCTGTGTCATCTTCCATTTCTGAGCAGTGAGATGGAATGAAGTCCTTGTTGTGGATCACATGAGTACCAAGATCAAAGTACTGAGGGTTGCCTATTCCTGTGGAGGTCGATACGATACCGATTTCATTGGTACCATTGATCGTCTTCTGTGAAGATGGCTCAAGGTACTCTGGGGAACTATTAACCTTGAGCTGGTGTTCACCTGGATTGGTTCGATTAGGCTCGATCTGATGTGTCGATAGCACCGTATGCTGAGGATGATCAAGAATAAAGGTTTCTGAATGAATTGGCATTCGAGGTATGTTCTGAACCAGCTCTAGTGGTTGAAATTGGAATGCAGTGCTGGGACTAATCACGACCTCAGATGTCATCTTGGATTGTGCATTGATCTGGTGCATGGCAGTTCTTGAGGTTTGATCTGTCAGATCTCGTGATCCCAGATTCTCATCATCAACGTGAGTCTGATCTAGACTTGAATCAGATGTGTGAGATTGGTGTTCAGCTAGGGATGGCATCAATTCGTCGTTTTCAGTGGTGGTAAGGACTTCGGTGTTGATCCCATGAGCTTGAAGGTCTGGTTGTCTAATTCTTGCTTCAAAAATCACCTCTAGTTTGGCCAGTTGTGACTCCCAGTGTAAGCCCGTGGTTGATGCAACAACAACCTTTAGTTCCGCAAGGTCAGCTCGGAATTGAGTGTGAAGCTGTGTTCAAACAGATTGTGGTAGGCGAGAGCAAATGGCCTGAAGTTCTTGCTCCTTTGGAGATAGGTGGATAGGTGTTCGATATGAGGAAGGATGAGATACATGAACTCGAAAGCTCCAGTCAGCCATTTCTTCTCGAATATGGGCACGCAATCTTGTTCGAACAAATTGAGGCAATCGTGCGCATATCACTTGTAACTCTAGATCTCTTTTGGATAACTGAACAGGAGCTGGATCTGTGGCTCTCACTGGAGCTCGAAACTGAGTTGGAGGAGTTTGATGATACCAGTTGGCCATGGCAATGGCACAGAGAGGGAAAAATCAAAAATTCAGAATCGATTCAAAAAGGAACACAGGCCCAACGGGAATTGACTAAAATGAAGCCCCCGGTGTGGATCGAAGGGCTCTGATATCAATTGTCATGATCCAATTTGGGATCAGACAAGAAAATCTCAAATACAGAGGTGAAATGGAAGTGAATTTGAAAAATAAATTGGAAAATTGAGATAATATGAGAAATTGAATAAGAGCTTTATTGAATATTCAAAAGGAAGATACAATTGAGGACTAAGAGAATAATAAGAGATAAAATTGATAATGGTGTTTAAGCTTCACGTCCTCTCTAATGGCTCTTGCTGCCTTTATATAGCTAGACAGTAAGGACTAATTTGTAAATGAAAACAAGAAGGGTATA
The DNA here is from genome assembly GCA_964058865.1 of Eleocharis quinqueflora. Classification (NCBI taxonomy): domain Eukaryota; kingdom Viridiplantae; phylum Streptophyta; class Magnoliopsida; order Poales; family Cyperaceae; genus Eleocharis; species Eleocharis quinqueflora. The sequence continues at coordinate 34,701 of CAXKVX010000462.1, read as the reverse complement.
TCTGTAAAAATCTATAACAAACTATCCTAACCGACTCTGTACGGAAAATTTTCATAGAGACCCTAGCAGCAATAAATTTCAACAGATAGGGCCGGAGGCACCCTAATAATTGCACAGAGGGCCAAGGGCGCGACTAATAGTCGCGCCCCTAAGTTTTTTGATTTTTTTTGCTGAATTCAAGGCCGTTTGCAGTGCATTAACGATCTGTGGGCCCTACAAGTCAGGGGCGCGACTAATACATGCGCCCCTAACATTCTGGGCATTTTTTTCCTATTTATACACATTTTATTAAATATATTAAAATAGTAATTTTAAAATGCACTTATTATATTTATTATTACTAGATGTGATAATATATTAAATATAAATATTATATATTTAATACAAGTAATGATATATTTAATTAAGTAATAATATATTTAATATAAGAACATATTGCATTATGTAATAAAAATTAGGTAGTAATGATATATTTATATTGAATAAGTAATAATATATTTATTATGTATAAGTAATAATATATTTAAAATAATATTACATATGAATTATTACATTATTATATATTAAAAATATTAAATATATTAAACTTAGTTATTAAATTATTAAATACATTATAAATATTATTACATTATTAAATACATTAAAAATATTATTACATTAATAAATATATTATTACATTAATAAATATATTATTAAATATATTAAAAATATTATTACATTAATAAATATATTATTACATTAATAAATATATTGTTTAATATATTATATATATTATTACATTAATAAATATATTATTAGAAATAAAAATATTAGAAGTAATAAATAGGAGTTTATAAATATATTAAACTTAATTATTATAAAGGTATAGTTAGTAATTATTAAAAATAGAAATAATAATAGATTGAAGTGTTTTTTATTATAAGTGGAAAGGTTTATAGCTATTAATACCAAGGAAGTTACAACTATTTCGAGAAATACAAATGGTCCAGTGGTAGGGGGGTTTGAATAGAGGCGCTGAGTTTGTGTGAGGGCATGGGTTCGAACCCCCCTCCCTACCATTTTTTCGTATTTACTTAGGGGCACATGTATTAATCGCGCCCCTAAGTGCTGAAACAATCCACAGAACATCCAGAGAGCTGTTTTTGTTTTCAGCACTTAGGGGCGCATATATTAATCGCGCCCCTATCTTAACACTCAAAATTATAAGGCAATTAAACAAGTTTGAAACAAGATTTTTTTTGTGTTAGCTTGTTTCTTGTTTAATTTTCATTTTCCTAAATGTATTACAAGGCAATTAAACAAGTTTGAAATTTTTTTGGTCATTCTTTAAGTTTGAAACAAGATTTTTTTGTTTACTTTTCTTTTTCCAAAATGCATTACAAGGCACATAACAAGTTTTAAACATCGATATAATTAAACAAGCAACATAAAAAGTAATTAAACAAGTTATTAAACAATTAAACAAGTTTTCAACATAACAAGTCTCAAAATAGCACAAACATAAAAACATACATCAAACATGCATCGATCTAAATAATATCAACCCCCCTACCCCGACGACCCCGACCGCGGCCACGTGTATCATAAGCGGAAGGGGTATAAGCACTAGGCGCTCGAGCCGTCCTAGTAGTGCGCCGTAAAGGAATGATGTCCTCGTCTTCATCATCAGGGTTGCGTGCTTGGCTCGAAGAGCCAAACACGTACTCGGTTGCACGCTCCACCTCGTCCTCTATTGTACGCTCAACATTTGGTTCCGGTTGGGCGGCTCCGGATCCTTGGCCGGGTTTCCATACTCCGCCCTGTGATAGATGTGAGTAAGGAGGGTGAAAGAGCGGCGCCTCGGGCATCTGACTCGCTTGCTCGCCACCCACCAACTGACCCAACCAGTCGTAGTGCTCCGGCTGGACGTGCAACCCCTCGGCTATGGATGGCTCCAAGTCCTCATCCCTTAAGCCATGCTCCAACATCAGGTTGAGGAAGACAACTCCTTGGTCGACGTCTTCGATGTTTTCGCGACAAGTTCGAAGAATCTTTCTCGCGAAAGTCTTGAAGACACTGTTGGCGCTTTGTGCTATCACACCAATCGCTTCCCTAGCGAGTGTTAAGTTGCGAAGCACCTAATTAAACAATTTAGTTAGTACTTTATGTTTTTTAAAGTTTAAATTGAAGGAAAAAGGCAATGAATTTACCGTTCGTTGCACAACTTCGCCTTGCATGTTGAAGGTTCGCTCAACTCCACGCCCTTGATGTGCTATCGGGTTGAAGGCATTTCTTGCGGTTGTACCTCTCCAGTAGACGGTGTGCATGCCTTCCCGGTTGAACCATGCCAAGTAATGGTCCCAAGGGCCGTTCATGAAACCGTTCCCCATATCAATTGTATTGGCCAACCGATTCCCCCAAGTCTGAATGTACCCCTCGTGATAAATCTCCCAATCACGCCCCTCAGATTTTTTGTTGTGGCATACCTTATGAAGGCGCTTGCAATCAGGAGGTGGCAATGGAGGCGGCACTTGGACTTGGAATGATAATTGCCGCGCAACTCTAGCAGGATCGTGCCACTCGACAATCCAGAAAAATATAATTGGCCCCCGATAATGAAAAAGACTCATATGATCTTGATCATTACATATTGGGGGCAACATAGCCACCACATCTTCATCGTAGGGCCACCATTCTGGACCATTCTCATCGAGATGCTCGAGTCGCCACCTATATAATTTTCAATAATGTTAGAATATACAGTTATTACGAAAATTTAAGATGGTTAAAATAGTCAGAAAGTACCTGTAGAGAGTGATACTCCTATGCGGCTCATCCTCGTAGTTGTGCGTCGGGCCCATCCATCTCACCCCGTATGGCATGTCACCGGGCAAATCCTTCGCTCTCGGATGCCCAATCGGGAGCCTCGTCCACACCCACATCTGCAGTAACATCAAAGGACCCCCAATTTGCTTGTTCCTCCTGTCTGATGCATCGCATAAAGCACGATACAAACGTGCTAGCACCGCCGAGCCCCAACTATACCTCTGTGGATCATGGATGTTCCTTAAGAACTGAATGAACATCGTTTGTATGTAACCGGACTGGTCCGGAAACATAACAGTGCATAAAAGGTCCAACATGTATGCTCGTGCATACATGTCGATCTCCTCGGGTGGGGCATTGGGAGGTAATCTTGCCTTCAAGTGCCGTCTATCACCGGGGCCTTCTCTTTGTGGCTGCCAAGGTTCACGCAACCAATCTTGTCACATGTGGAAATGACTCGGCGGCCTCCTAAAGGTTTGCCACTCAACCCGCCCAAACAACTCCATGACGTCCTCCTCCCAATCTTGATCCACATCGCCTGTCACGGGTAGCCCGTCCAACGGTAAACCCCATAACATCAACACATCTTCCATTGTGATCGACATCTCACCCGTTGGAAAATGGAAGGAATGTGTTTCCGGTCTCCATCTCTCAGCAACCGCAATTATTAGGTCACGGTCTACCTTGATGGTGCCCAATCGAGCGAGATGGTTCAGATTAAATCGCTCGAGAATTGGGGCAATTTGGTCGTCGTACATGAACGACATAGACCCGGCCTTTGTCTCCATGACGAACGTTGGCTACATTTCATAAAAATGTGTTATTTCTTAAATGAAATTAGAATTACACAATTGAAAAAAATAACAAGATGGCTATATTTACCTCGTCATAAGCACGGTTGGATGCATGCGTTGGATTCAGAGCTCGTAGAAGAGACCCAACGTACGAAATCTCACGTGGAGGCGACAAATCGCCTTCACCGCGACCCCCCGCTCCGGCTCGGCCTCGGCCTCTACCACCTCTACCCACGTTTCTTGCCATTACTATATTAACACATATATTAACATATATTCAATTTGGTACTAATTTATTTGTCCAAATTGGTACAATACCAATTTTTATATCAATTTGGTACAAACAATAATAACCAACAATAATCAACTATTTCTTGGTACATATATTAACAAATATATGTTTAATAACCAACAATAATTGAACATGCAATACACAACAATCAATATTGCCAATAATCAACAAATATTCAACAAATAATCAATAATTACCAATAATAATCTAAAATCCTCACAATATTGTCAATAATCTAAATCAATCACCAATAATCTACCACAATCAATAATAATGAACAAATACTACAAAATAACTCAATTATTTGCCATGCAACTACCATGGCACAATTTAAAAAAAAAACCTAAAATTACCTTGAAATGATGATGAAGATCAAGGGGAGAAGAAGGAGATCAATGAAGCAACTATGGAGAGCAAGGAGAGGAGAGGGAGAGAAGAATTGGCCAAAAACAATGAAGGAGATGGAGAGGTAGAGGTAGGGAGTAGAGGGGGCGAAATTGAGAGAAAAATAGGGTTAGGGGCGGGTTTGAGGGAAGAAATAAGAAATAAAGGGAAGGGAAAGGGTTTTATGGCAGCACACCTTAAGGGCACGACTAATACATGCGCCCCTAAGAAATTAACTAAAAACAGCTCTCTGGATGCGAGATTTCAGCTGTGTACCATAGGGGCGCGACTAATACATGCGCCCCTATTTTAATTCACAAAAATGGCCAGCAGGGGCGTTCGAACCCATGCCCTCACTCAACCCAGCGCCTCCAACCAAACCCCCCTTGCCACTGGACCATTTGTATTTCTTGTAAAGTGTAAAACATTTCTGTTATTAATAGGGTTGTAAGTTTTCCAATTTTTTAATAAAAAACACTTTAATATTTTATTACCTCTATTTATAATAACTATAATCCATATATTATAAATACTGTTATTACTTCTATTTATAAATAATATTTTAATAAATAATTTCACAAAATATTTAAATATTTATTACTACTTATAATAATTATATTTAATAACTACTTATTTGTAATAATATATTTATTAATGTAATAATATTTTTAATATATTAGTTCTTCAGCTATGTTTAATAATATTTTTAATATATTAGTTCTTCAGCTATGTTTAATAATATTTTTAATATATTTAATAATGTAATAATATTTTTAATATATTTATTAATTTAATAACTAAGTTTAATATATTTAATATTTATTAATGCAATAATATTTTTAATATATTAGTTCTTCTATTTATTAATTCTATTAAATATATTATTACTGATATTAAATATATCATTGCTTATATTAAATATATCATTACTTATATTAAATATATTATTACTTAATTAAATATATCATTACTTTTATTAGTAATAATATATTTAATATATTATCCAATCTAGTAATAATAAATATAATAAGTGCATTTTAAAATTACTATTTTAATATATTTAATAAAATGTGTATAAATAGGAAAAAAATGCCCAGAATGTCAGGGGTGCATGTATTAGTCGCGCCCCTGACTTGTAGGGCCCACAGATCGTTAATGCACTGCAAACGGCCTTGAATTCAGCAAAAAAAATCAAAAAACTTAGGGGCGCGACTATTAGTCGCGCCCTTGGCCCTCTGTGCAATTATTAGGGTGCCTCCGGCCCTATCTGTTGAAATTTATTGCTGCTAGGTCCTCTATGAAAATTTTCCACTCTGTACAGTTTCTAACTTGTCTCCATTTTATTCAGCACTTGGTATCTCCAGTTTTGTCGATTAATTGCTCTGCAGCCCCCGATACCCATCCAATGGCTATCCACATTGATATCGTTACAACTGCCATGGTAGTTTCTTCTCTTTTCTTAATGTCTTATTTGTCAAATCTTGATTATAGTTATTTGCCTTCTTAATTAAAGAAAACCATGAACTTAGACAGTTGGGTTTTTTTTTCTTTTCTTTTCTGTATTGGATTTATTGAAAAACAAGCAACCGAAATGGTAAAAACTTGACCTCTCCGCTCTTTTGTATTATTTTTTTCTTTATCTTGGTTGTTCCTAATAGTAAATTTTCTTGTTCAGAGCTCATATCTTGTAGAAAATGATAACAAGAGGTCAACTTCATATGATGAAATTCAAGAAGAAAATGGAGATGAAATTAAAGAAGCTTGACCTCTCCGCTCTTTTGTATTACTTTTTCTTTATCTTGGTTGTAACTAATAATACCAGTAAATTTTCTTGTTCAGAGCTCATGTCTTATAGAAAATGATAACAAGAGGTCAACTCAATATGATGAAATTCAAGAAGAAAATGAAGAAGAAATTCAAGAAGAAGCAACCTTTCGACCTCCTGGATTTAACTGCTTACAGTCTAACCTGCAAATGACACCAAACCAACTACAGACCCCCTACTCCCAACACTATCATGGGCAAAATGGAAGAGGTATCTTAATTTTCTCACTTGATGTTTCTTTATGCATCTCTTTTCATTTACTAATCACATTCATTTGTGATTTTGCAGCAGGAAGATTTTCAAACCAAGGAAGTGCCCAGAGGACAGTGCCAGCAAGGCCTAATAAGCCGCCAACATGATGTGTATGAAGCAGGCCACCCATCGACAATTAGTAGACAGATGGATTGGCCGCTTATCTCTGTTCCTTCTCAACCATCATCTGGTAAGAACAACCAGATTTTACTATACCATGTTGGGCTTGAATATCTGTTCCTGTGTTACTGCCAACATAAGAATTGCATTTAAATTTGATATGATTAAAGATGATTAATTAGCATAAAAAATTGCAGTTGGTGGACAGAATAGAAGATCATTTGAAAGTTATGATCTTGATGATTATGAGAATAGTCTGAGAGGCAGATCCTGTCAGTATGGTCATAGCACTCTAACCAGGTCTCAAGGTGGTCAGATAGAAGCCCAGATCAAGGTATTGAAGAAGCACAGAATATGAAGCTTTTGACCAGGTAATTGATCAAATTAATTTCTTTTTGGATTTATTTTATGCTGTGCTCATCATACTTGCCACTGGGGTGCTCATCATACATGGCATATTCAGGCAAACTAGTAAATGTAAAATCCTGTTTTGAACTCTTACAGTCTTACTTAAACATCTCTACAAATCAAAACAACCATTGATCTAAGAAAACTTCTGTCAAAGGGAAAAAAAACACAGAAACAGTGTGCTATCAATCATTTTTGGTTGTTAGGTTAAAGGAAGCAAGAACAGGCCATAGAAGACTGGAAAAGGAGGCAGATTCTCAAGGCAAAGGAGAAAATGCGACAAACTGAGGTACCGTGAACCATTTATTGACTAGAAATTCTATATTCACAATTATCATATTACATTTTGTCAGCGGCGGAGGCGCGGAGCTACATAAGTCTAAGGTGGGTCAACTGACCCACTCTGAAAAAAAAATTCAAAATTAATCATGTAATTCTAAAAAATAGACTTATAATTTGAATCTTTTTTAAAATATTCATGATTTTGAACCACCCTGAAAAAAAATCGAAATGTTAAACCACCCTAAAAAATTTTCTAAATCCGCCCCTGCATTTTGTAATTTGCCCATGGATTGCTTGGTTGAGCAGATGAGACTGGAGCTTGAAAGAAGAGCAGCACTTTTTATCAAAAAAAAATAAGAAGAGCAGCACCGGAAAAGGCAAAGAAAGATATAGAGAAGGCACAAAAGAGGGCTGAGAAAAGGAAGCACCAAGAGCAAAAAAAGACTGCACAAAAAACAACCCACTCCTACAAAGCAGTCCAAAACATCTCCTGAGTCGGGAAACTCCTCTGGAAGCTTGCTTGCTTCTGATTATTCTTCATGCGATACTATCACCTGTGTAATAGCTTCTGGCTAATGCATATCATCATAGTTGTTTGCATTCATCTAGTTTGTATTGAGTTTGGCTTGTTTATATTTTCTTTTGTTCAGCAACTGGCTCTGTTATGAAGACAAACGTCGTATTATGTTGTACAAGCCTTTTAGTTATACAATTTGTTAAAGAGGTTTTGAGAGCAAATGTTTTGACATGTTACATTTGTTGTAGTTACCCAATTTGTGAAAGGAGTTATGAAAGAAAATGTTGTAATATATTTCACAACTTCCAATAATAAGAGCTTCAAACTTCTCAATTTTAATATGCCACCTGTATCAAATAAAGTTAAAGAAATAATAGCTTAAGAGTCTGTATACAAACATTGTGAGGAAGTAAATCAGAAGGGACAATCACAGAGTTTTGGTAATGCTAACATTTCCTGAGCTCCTTAGTTATTACAAAAGTAGAAATGAAGAGGGAAAAAAAATAATACAAGATTCACTCACTACAAAGTGAGTAAAGAAATTAGTTCTACAAAATTTCATACCAAAATTGTATCAGCCAGACACCATGAAGTTTTCAGCTTTAATTTGTCACCTTCGGACGGACAGACCCATCTCTAGACATACAAACAAAATAAAATTACATAAGAACAAACACTGAAAGTCTATCAAATAATACCAACTACAAGAAAAAGCTCTTTTACACAACAGGTGGCAACCGAAAGAACTAAAAATTAGCAAAGATCTCTTTTTATTTTCCAAAAGTACACAACAGGCAGCTTGGCAGCAAGAATTGCAGCCCAACTTCAAGTAAAAAGAAGCAAAAAACATTTCACGTTCCATCAAAATTATCTGAGAAAATAGCATAAAATTAATTCACCAAAGATGAACAGTTGCTAAAAGTTACACCATTATTAGATTTTAAGTCAATAAACTCATAACCGATTGTTTTATTAAGGAAGCCTATTCAACTTCAATTTACCGACACACCAAATTATATGGATCAACCACTTCTCTGTTGTGCTTATTTAATTCCTCTTTTAAGTTTAGCTAAGCAAATAATTGGTAGATGCTTATGATATCAGAGACAATTTTAACTTAACCTTTTGAACCTGTACTGGTACAGTACTTAGAAAATCCTAAATACAAGTTGCTCATGAGGACAATACTAATAAATTATGAGTAAAATAATTAATCAGCTATAGTGCTATACAAGGAAATTGCAAATGCATCATATTTAGCAAAATATTCTTAACTAAATAAATGATAAAGTTAAAACCGAAAACCTTCACATTGCACCATTCATTGTGATATTTTGAAAGGAAAAAAGCAGTCAATTCACATTGCAAATTCTGACGTCATATGAGGAAAATACATGTATTGTTTATCATAAAACAATCAATCATACATAATTATTCAGTGAAGAATAAACTGCAATTAGAAAGCTCCAATCAATCACTAGAGAAATTCATGTGCCTGCATGCAGGATTAACCACATCTTTTAAACATTCTCTAGGTCCCAAAACACACTTTATCCTATTCAGGAACAACTACTTCTATCCTAACTATTATTTGCCAACATGAAAGGTATATTGCAATGCAGATGCAGAAGAAAACTAATTTCATAATAATCGCAAATGCATCCTACTTTTATGAAAGAGCAGAATGTACATGTATTTAAAGTCCGTGATAGGTGCAGCAGAGGATACCCTGTGAAAAACCGCGACAGCTCCTGGAGGCTTCGCTCAGCCGTGACGTCAGCCTCGCTGCAGCCACCGCGCTATGTAGCGGAAAGAGGGACCCACCTGCCAGTGCTCCAAGCTCCACTGGCATCCTTCATATAGTTAAACCATTAAAATCAATCAATTGATCAAAATGAGAGTTGAGATCGATGGAATCATGAGATGAGAGAATGTTTACCTAGAGAATGAAGAGATGCGACGAGTTCGGCACGGAGACGCCACGGAGGGAAAAGTGGAAGAGCGGGAGGAGGTGGTGGAACGTGCAACGAAGGAGCGGATAGAGCACGTACCGGATCTGGCGCCGATGTACGCCATGAGAGGAGAGAGATCGATGGTTGCTAAGGTTTCAAAACGAATCAGAGAGAGGCTCGTACGGCGTAGGGTTTTACTTTTTCAATCATATCCAAACCGTTGATTCATTCATATCATTACGCAAGTATTAGCGGACCTTAAATATTGGGCCTATTTTATATGAAATGAGGCCTTATATAATAATAGATATCTTATAGGCCCATCTGTCATTTTATTTTTTATATTTTTTGTCACCAACGTCTAGTGCATAGATCCTCATGTGGAATGTTTTGAATTTAAGTCACACTTGTGATAATTTTTGAAATTTGAATATAGACTTGTGTTGCATTGTAAGCCCTACGACATGAATAAAAAAAATCCAAATAGAGGAAGAAATTGATTCCTCTCGTTTTTCTACACCAAGTAAAACAAATCCAATCCACACAGCATATGGCAGCTGCTCTGTGTTACAACTTACAAGTCATACGACATTGCTGCCAGTCCTAGAAATCCAAGAAGCCGATTCCGATACCCAACTTGCCTTCTTTCATTTCTCCAACCAGCCAAAGCCAAAAGTATCACGCACCAAATCAGACCTTCTCGAGCTAATAAGTAATATAATATCCGATGAAGATAGCAGCCTCAAGACACAATTGAACCCGTCAAGGCGTGCCAAGATTGTATCAGCCATCGATACGCTAGTGTTGCTTGCTGAGGGCTCGGCCACGACTGACAAATCATTATCTGCTAAATGGTAGATGCTATGGACCACTGAAATGGAGCAGCTTTTTATTATATGAAATGGCAGTTTTTTTCGGCACTGAGGCGGGAGATGTGTTACAGGTGATTGATGTGGAGAATAGAATTCTGAATAATGTCATTACATTTCCTCCTTCGGGTGCGCTTTTTGTTTGATCCACGATCGAGACAAAGCCACCTCAGAGGGTTAATTTTAAGTAAGGTTTCAATGATGTCTGTTTTCTCTTTTTCTTTCTTTCTTTTGGTGTTAACTGTTTAGTTCGGTACATTGAACGCACTGAACATAGTTAATAACCCTTTTTTAAGATTCACAAGTGCTGTGCTGAGGAGGAGTAACTGGGAAATTCCATTACCTCCTGTTGGTCATGGAGGTATGATTTTCATCCATTGAAAAGATCTTTATCTGTTATACATTAATACATATCAGAAAGCACACTCTCACATTGAAGTATTGGACCAAATACAACTTGGTACTAAAATACTGATATATGAATACGAAATCGCAGTTTAACAATGATTTCTGATTTGCCTGAATTTGGTTATTTGGATTTTGACAGTCAAATGTACCTAACCCAAAGCTATGTTTAGGTGGTTGAAACTATGCAATTGCAAAATGTAACCTCAGAGGAGACTATTTGGTTGTTGAACACGCTCTATATTCATTGGGAGGAATGAGTTTTCCATGCACTGAACGATGTATTTAGCTGCAGTATTTTGTTTGTAAATGATTTGTAAGTTATGCAAGCTAGCAAAAGTTTTTGTTCTCCTTTTACATGTTTCAATTGTGCAAGCTTAGTTCCCTTCATGTTACTTTTAGCTTTTTCTATTTGTTATATTTTCATTATTTTATTCGCTTTCCTGTGATCTCTGAAAGGAAAAACGACAGTCAACAGTGCAACGAAATTCTCTGCGTGCTGTTTTTCTATGCTCAATATGTGCATGTTAAATCTGAATCGTCGGATTAAAGATCAACTGTCTTCTCCTGATCTTTAATCCGACGATTCAAATCAACATGTGCATAATGAGTAGAGAAAAACACCGCACAGAGGATACGGTTCCTTCAACCATTATTGGAATTTAAATGAAGAACGAAAGAAAGGCCCAAAATAGCGGTTTCCTGAAGTTGACCCAAGGCCTTTTATGAAATTTAGGCTCAAGCGGGCTTCGATTTTACTAACAGAAGTTCCCTAATTAATCTCGACCATATGATGTTGAAGTGCAAAATGGATAAATTTGACGAAGAGGAGGCACCTAAGATGGGATATGTGCAACCTTGGTTGCAGATGATCAGACAACGGGTACAATATGTTTGTCAAGTGCCTAGTGCATCGAAGACGCAACTCGACACATTTGTATATATGCTAATGGTGGTGGCACCGCGTCAGTCAAACTGTCAAATCGACCTGTCCTTCTACTGCACTTTTTTGAGCTTTTTTTCTTGAAAGACTGATTTGAGCTTCTAACTTCGAAGTTCTAAATCATATTCCAAGATGATAGAGATAGAGAGGTGCTTTTCAGTCTGAAGTCTGGACTATATGGAGAGAGCAATATGTCAAGTGGGATTTGGGAAGATTAGGTTGCTATTTCACATCCATCCGTACGTACACTTAAACTGGTATAGAGATTCTGTCGTCACAAGGGCGGATCATACCGGTTTTGTTAATATTAGAAATTTAATAAATAAATTATAAATAAATATAAAAATTGATACAAAAGCGTTAAAAATAGAAAAAATCGGAGTTGTAAATACCGATCTTTTGAGAAAAATCGAAAGGCCAGTGTTGTGAACATCGGCCATTGATTTTTTTTTTTCAACAACAAATTTTCACAGCATGTGACCAAAGTCTCAAATTCTCAATTGGTCTCAAGTCTTTTTTTTATTATTAAAAAAATTATTATTTTATTCCATGAATTAGATTTTATTTAGGTAAGTTTTTGTCACAACTTCAACTGTACTCGTCGGGACTGTAATTAGTATTTTTTTATCGTCGCAAGTCATCGAGATGTAGATATCTGAGTCTACTTCCACAGCATCGAGTCTAATTTGTGATCGGAGAAACGAGCGACTTAAAATTGATTCTGACGCAAACTCATCATAAAAAATCACTAATTAAGACATAAGTTGAATATGGAGGCAAATTTGAGATGCATATTCCTCGGATCGCAAATCGAACTTGACAAGATGGAAGTAGACTCGAATAATTACAGATCGAAGGCTTGTGACGATAAAAAAACTAATTACGATCCCGACGAGCGCTATCGAAGTTTGTACAAAAAAATATACTAATCATACTTGATATTTTTTTATAACAACTTCGACTACACTCGTCGGGATCATAATAAAAAAAATTTATCATCGTAAGCAATGGAATTCTAGATATTCGATTCAACTTCCATCTCGTCGAGTCTGATTTGCGATCGGAGGAATGTGCATATCAAATTTGCCTCCATATTCAACTTATGTCTTATTAGTGATTTTTTATGATGAGTTTGCGTCAGAATCAATTTTGAGTCGCTTGTTTCTCCAACTGCAAATCATACTTGACAAGATGAAAGTTGAATCGATTATCTAGAATTCCATGGCTTACGATGATAAAAATAATTTAATTATGATCCCGACGAGTGTAGTCGAAGTTGTTATAAAAAAATATCAAGTATGATTAGTATATTTTTTTTTTGCACAAACTTCGATAGCGCTCGTCGGGATTGTAATTAGTTTTTTTTCTCGTCACAAGCCATCGATCTGTAAATATTCGAGTCTAATTCCATCTCGTTGAGTTCGATTTGTGATCTGAGGAATGTGCATCTCAAATTTGCCTCCATATTCAACTTATGTCTTAATTAGTGATTTTTTATGATTAGTTTGCGTCGGAATCAATTTTGAGTCGCTCGTTTCTCCGATCACAAATCAGACTCGACACTGTGGAAGTAGACTCAGATATCTACAGCTCGATGACTTGCGATGATAAAACATACTAATTATAATCCCGACGAGTGCAGTTGAAGTTGTTACCTAAATATAATCTAATTCATAGAATAAAATAATAATATTTTTAATAATAAAAAAACAATGAGACTTGAGACCAATTGAGACTTTGGTCGCATGTTGTGAAAATTTGCTGTTGAAAAAAAATCAATGGCCGGTGTTCACAACACCAGTCTTTTGAATTTTCTCAAAAGGTTGGTGTTCGCAATCCCGGTCCTTTTTATTTTTAGCGCTTTTTGTATCAATATTTTTGTTTATTTATAATTTATTTATTAAATTTCTAATATTAAAAAAATCGGCGGATCATACAAGTCCAAAGGCAGACTCATCTGTACACTTAAAAAGTTTTGGCAAAAAAAATTTATATATTTGTACGATTTATCAAATTTTTTTGCAAAATTACTTTATATATTTAAAAATATGACTAATTTTGTCTCCTCATAAAAAAATTACATTTGTTGGTCCTTTATTACGGAATCCTAAATTCATCTTTGTCTGTCAGTCTAACAGGACATCATTCATTCATTTTACTCCTAAACTGATTTCTTGTAAGTTGCAACTTGTGAGGAACTGAGGATGGTGTATCGGTGCGAAGATTGGAACACTGGAGAGTAGCCTTTTATTATATATTTTTTAAAGGGTCCAACTAACAGTCTTCCAATCTCAGTCACCCATTTCTGTCTCCGTAACTAACTTTGTCAAAAAGAGAAAGTCAAAGAGTTCAAAGCTGATAAAAATGAAAAATCAAATAGTCAAACCCGAATTAAAGTGGAAAGTTGGCCCATGCGCATTCTTCTGAATGTTTCCGCCCTGCACACTATCCTGAATATTTTACACAGTATGCATGGGATGCAGATTAAATAAAACAGATGTTCATAATAAATAAAACATGTGTTCAGACTAGCTGTTTCAAGTATGTTTTTGCACTGTTCAAGTATGGTTGCACATAATGCATAGGATCCAGACTAAATAAAACATATGTTTAGACTAAATAAAACAGGTGTTCAGACTAGTTGAAAGATGTGTTCATAATAGTTGTTTGAAGTCGGTTTTTGCACTGTTTCAAGTCTGTTTAGCATAGAATGCACGAGTTACACACTAAATAAAATAAGTGTTCAGACTAAATATAGCAGGTGCTCATACTACTTGTTTCAAATATGTTTTTGCACTATTTGAAGCATTATTTTAAGAAAATTTGAGCAAAAAAATGTGCAGAAAAACAAAAAAAAATGTGATTTGGAGGTTTTAGAAGCATTTTATTTTGTCAAAACAATGTAGTTACGAGCTTACAACCATGCAAAGTATGTGCATCGTGTCTTTCCTTTTCTTGAAAGTGCTCCTTCTCGTGAATCAGAGTTACGAATCAAAAGTTACGTCCATTAGAAGATCAAACGTTATTTTGTGTTTTTTTTTTGTCAAACTAACATTTAAAATGATTAAAATGTGCTCGTACTAAGGATGTGGTCATACTAACTCTTCTGGTGTTCATACTAACATCTCAGGTGCTTATACTAATTGCTCAAGTGCTCATAAAAATGTGGTCATACAAAATAAAATAAGTGGTCATACTAACTGCTCAAGTGCTCATACTAACTGAGGATGTGGTCATACTGACTAATGTGGTGATCATACTAAATAAAATAGGTGGTCATACTAAATACTCAAGTTCTCATACTAACTAAAAATGTGGTCATATGTACTAGCTGCTCTGGTGGTCATACTAAATAAAATAGGTGGTCGTACTAATATCTCAAATTGTCATACTAACATTCAGAATGTTCATACTAACATCAAAGGTGTTCACAACTTTCGAAGTGTTCATAGTAGCATCCACAGTGTTCATACTAACTTTCCAAGTGTTTATACTAACTTCAAAGGTGTTCATACTAACATTCAGAGTGTTCATACTAACTTCTCAAGTGTTCATACTAACATCAGAAGTGTTCATACTAGTTGAAAAAATATTCGTATTATTGAAACAAGTGTTTATATTAGATGCACATTTATATTTTCATTATTCTCCTTCTCTTTCTTTCTTTTATGAAAAAGATAAGAGTCATGGTGAATACGAAGAGAGTCACATGCAATCTCAAGGTCGTTTATTGTCTTTCGTCTTCGTTCTCAGATCTATCATCACTTCTTCGTTCTCAGATATGTCGTCAATTTAAATATTATTTTCGTCTTTGACTATTTTCTCGTTGTTTCTAACAATCTCTCGTCGAAGAGAATGTATGACAAAAACATACATAAAAGAAGGAAAATGGAAGAAAAAAAATACAGTTAGAAGAGAGAGAACATATCAAAAAAGATATAAGACAAAATATGAAAGATAGTGAGAGACGAAAGTGGAAGACAGAAAGTTGAGAATCAAAAGATTTTCCATTTTCTAAAAAGACACAAGTGAAAAGAAAAATGCGGCCATACATGTATATATAATATAACAATTAAAACCTAAGTAGTACTAGCCCCAATAGCTAGTGTTCTAAATTCGTGCCGTTCCGTTCCAAACACGACTTGGCACGACACGAAACGACACGGCACGGTTAGTATTTTATTATTTTTACTGTGCTGTTCCGTGCCGTGCCAAAAATTGGAAGGGATCAGAACGGAACGGTTAAGACAGGACACGTTTAGGCACGTCGTGTCTAAATGTGTCATGTCTTAATCATTCCGTGCCTAACCGTGTCGTGTCTAAACATGTCGTGTCTAAACGTGTTGTGTCTAACCGTGTCGTGTCTAAGCGTGCTGTCTCTAAACGTGTCGTGTCTAAACATGTCGTGTCTTAATTGTGTCGTGACTCGTGTCTAAACGTTTATTTTTTTAAAATTTGTAAAGTTTAAAATAGAATAATTAATAAATGCAAAACATTTCAAAATAATTTGTGTCTATCTGTGTCTATCAGTGCTTACTCGTGTCTATCTGTGTTGTGCCGTGTTTATCCGTGTTGTGCCGTGCCGTCGTGTCGTGTCGTGTCTAAATGTACCGTGTCTAGACGTGTTCTCATGTCGTGCTTTCGTGCCGTGCCGTGTCTCTCCTCGTAAACGTTCTGTGTAGTGTCGTGTCCTACAGTTGAAAACCTAAGCACGACATGCTTAAGACACGGCACGTGAACAGTACCGTATCGTGTCCCGTGTCGTGCCGTTCGGTAACGTTTTCAGACACGCGGACATAATTTTGAGAACTCTACCAGTAGCACTCAATTAAAACCTTCTACCGCGAACAAAACTGTGCAGAACAATATTATACGTCTCTCATAGAAATCAAATGTGCATAGAGAAAATAATCAGTAAAAAATAAAATCAAAATAAAAAATTTAGTGAATATTTTCGATGTTACTATGGGGCTGCTAGTAATCTGACTGAACCAGGTGGTTGGCTGTTGGATGCTCCAATTAACACAAGGAAGGAAGGGAATTCATATCCGCTGTCATTATTGTGATGGCAAAGATTTTCCATTGTTAAATGGATCCCACAAATAGTGGGACCATTCTGAATCAAATCACAGCCGTCTAAATTTAAGGCAGTGGATCAGATTTAATGACAGCAAAGTATGGTAGAGAAATAATGGCAGCGAATATGGATCCACAAGGAAGGGTCCTTATGACATCATGTGGAAATATATAATCTGCATGTTTGTGCTTCTATGAAGTGAAGCCTTTTTTAGCTGTGTTTGCATATAGATACTTTGCTACATTCTAGGAATGATTTTGTAATAATTAGCGTTGGCAGTGTTTTTAGCATGAAGTATGATGATATGAGATAAGTTCGGTGCACTGTTACCGTTAGATGGGCTAATGGCACTGGTGCGGTTGGTTCAATTTGCTCTTAGACAGGTTTGAGAAGAATTATTTTTGTTGCTTATTGCTGAGATATTGTCATTTTTTTTTTTTTTGAGAGTAAGATATTGTCATTTACTTCATTTTTCAGTGAAAAAAGAAGTGGTGACACCCCACTTATTTCAAAATAAAAGTAAAAAAAGGAATGAACTATTAAGTACAAGTCTTTATAATACGGTCTGGTGGTGTCAATGGCACTGAATATGTTATATACTTATATGTACATCAGTACATCACAAAAAAATAATTGATATGTTTCTACATGCAAAAAAAAACATTCTACTATTAAGTGTGTTGTGTAGCTAGTCATAAAGAATCCAACAGTACTGAAACCGCGTGCACTGCATTTACATTTGAGGACTAACTTTCCCTTTATAAATACCCCCACTTCCTTTCCACTCTTTGGTTCGTCCTCGTCATCATCATTATCATTTATCAATTTATCATCATCTCACACAGTTCCTCTCTCCATCTCTTATCAATGGCAAAATCCAAAGACATAGTTTGTTGTATGTGTGGTGACATAGGCTTCCCGGAAAAGCTTTTTCAGTGTAACCGCTGCCAATTTCGCTTTCAACACTCGTATGCATGTCTTCACTCCAATTAATCCGCTATAATTTCCTTTCTTTTTTATACCGAACGAACATTTAGAAGCCCCTTTAAAACTCCTCTAGGTCCGCTATAAAATGGTATATTAGGCCGTTATAAAACTCAAAATTGTAGTAGTGATCATATATATATACACGCTTAAGTTTCTATTTATTTGTTTTTATCATTTGCTATTAATATAAGGTCAATTAGGAATAGTGGAATGTAGAGAATCGTTCCATAAATCCTGAAGGTTGATGGTCTAATTAAGAGGTAGCTAAATCTAATCAAATTCTGCATAATGCTTGCTTAGGAGTTTTTCTTTCCCTTTTTATGGAATTCGAAGTCCTAATTAAGATTGTCATAGCATAATATTAATCAATTATTCTCCAGCAGGTTAACCATATCTGCTGGAAAAGCTCATACTAGCACCTAAACCTCTTCTTAAGTCGAAACAGTGTAAAAAATTGCCTGCATTTGATTTCATTGATAAAATGCTACTAAACGTTTGGAATCCACAGCTACTGCACCAACTATTACAACCTGAATGCTACAGGGGCTGCTGAAGTATGCGACTGGTGTCTCACGGAAGAACGAAGCAACTCAAAGCAGGGAATTGCTCAAAGCAAGAAGCATGTAAGTTCAACTGATAAGATCAAACAAATTAAGGTAGACCAAGAAGAGACAGTTTTCCGCGAAAAAAGTATCACCGTTGGTTCTTCTTCATCTTCCAAGGCAACCGGTCGCCGGTATAAGCTGCTGAAGGATGTTTTGTGCTGAGGAAAGAGAGACTAAAGATTTGTATATACTGGCAGCTCATGTTTGATATAGTAGTTTACTAGTTCTAGTGATGTTGTGAGCCTCTAATAATAATAGCTTATGTGTGTTAGCATGATGTGAAAAGGGAGTATGTAAGATTGTTATATTTTAGGTCATGTATTAGACAATATATGTACATAGTATATACCATTTCCTTTGTTAAACAAGTTTTAGACGTTTGAACTATGTATCCATGGAGTAGGCAAGAATCATGATTTTATGCTTTGCTATGTGACTATACCTTACCCATACATAAACATCGTACTAAGAGAGAGGACGAGAAAAGTAGTGGCCGACAAAGCACATGTTCTTCCATTGAGGAATATCCTATATATTGGTTGCCATTAACCTTCTGTACTCATACTTCTATGACTATGAGGCACAGCTTTTTAACTAAGTATTTTTTTTTTGAGGGGTTTTAACTAAGTATCAGAGTTGTTTAATGATTAAGGCAAGATGCAAAGGACCCACTCCATGTTATTTTACCTCTTCAAAGGGAACATGAAGATTTCATAGAAGCCAAAAATAAACTGTAAACTACATAATGCTCTCCATTTCATACTCCTGATCGGAGTGCTAATTAATTTGATCCTAGCACAAACTACTCTAATTTATGTTTGAGAAAAGTATAGAAGGGAGGTAAGGAAAGGAGGTATCAATTTTATAAGCAAAATGGAGAGGAGAGAACTAGAAGGTGCATAGTTGGAAAAATTTTATAGAGGACCAAAATCCAAAAATTTCAACAGATAAGACCAATGAGACCCTAAAAATTACATAGAAGGTCAAAAACGCAAGTAATACTTGCGTCCCTAGAAAAATTCGAATTTTTCGTGAATTCAAGGCACTTTTGCAGGACATTTGGCAGTTGTGGGTCACACCTTTAGAAGCGCAAGTAATAGTTGCGCCTCTGAAAGTATCTACAAAAAAAAATTATACTGAAGTTATTTATAAAGTAATTATTAATAGTAATTAATAATATTAATATTAGTAATTATTAATATTCATAATAGTAATTATTAGTAATATATTCTTCTCTCTTTAATTATTACTAATAGAAGTTGAAACCAACAAAAAAACTTAAATCAATAAATACAAAATGAATAATATAAGTTAAAGAAATAATATTAAAAATACAATAATGACAATATTAATATATTTACTAATAACACAACTAATAGTAATAAAATAAAAAATAATAAGAAGTTTGGAACTTTATTAATAATTATTGAGAATAAAACATAGTAAGATTATTGCCAAAAATAGTGAGAGTTTCAGAATATATACAAGTACATTAAGAGTCTCAAACTTGACAAGAAATACACAATGGTCAAGTGGCAGGAGGATTTGATTAGAGGTGCTGAGTTTGAGATAGTACATGGGTTCGAGCACCCCTGCTGGGCCATTTTTTATTTAACTTAGGGGCGCAAGTAATGGTTGCGCCCCTAAAAGGATTTCATTTTTTCTGACTTGTGCAGTTTGCACGAGGTTTTGCAAGTGAGGGGTCCAACAGTCCCCCTACAAATTAGGGGCGCAAGTATTAGTTGCGCCTCTAAGGTGTAGATTTTGTTACTTTGCTTGCGCCCCTAAATATTCGAATTATATACAGCAACACCATTATTTTTCTTCTATCTCCAAACATTTTCTTATTCTTATCTCTTCTTTCCCAAAAGTTTCCTTCCTCTCCACAAACCCTAAAGCACATTTTCACACTTCTCTTCCAAAATCTCACACATGCAATGTTTATTGTTAGTTTTTACACCAGAGGATTTATCCAGAACGGTCCACATGGTGTTCATTACTCAAAAAAAGCTACCGGTAGTTTTACGGTGCATGACGACATAACACTCGGTGAATTGGAGACGGAGCTCTACCGATGGATGGGGATTTCAAGTTTAACACATGCTTTAGAAATATTAGCGAGGTTCAATGCCGGATTACAACTAACTCCTTCAATAATGTTCTATACTGAGTTATAACTTTTGAGTAACGATACTTGGAGACTTATGGTGAATCATTCGGTCCAGCCGGGTACTTTTGCAATGATTGAATTTTACGTTGAGCCAAAAGTTCTTCTATATACAACAAATCAAGATTGTGCGAGTGGTAGTCGAGCTCACGAAACTCTAAACCATGGTTGTGCGAGTGGTAGTCGAGCTCATGAAACCCTAAATCATAGTTGTGCAAGTGGAAGCCTAGCTCATGAAACCCCAAACAAATAGGTTGAACTCAATGCAACCTCAAATAGAAATCAATCGGTTCCAGAAGAAGAAGAGGATTTGGAGGATTTCAAATTTAATGTTAGATTGGATGATATTAACCCGGCGAAACATGTTGAGATTTTAGTAAGCCAAGATGCAACTCTAATTGGAAACACATGTGGTAATGATGGTTTCATGAATATGAATTTCACACCTTTCGAAGATCCTAATTATAATTCGAAAGAAGAAGCTTCCCTGACCATGACAACATGGCCATTACGAGACCGATCAGATTCTCATCCAATCGCTTCGTGGAATAGTATTAATGCAATCGTCGATATAATTGGTGATGGCAATTACTTTGACGATGAAGGATATGTCACAGAAGATGGTTTGGCACATGGACGGTATTTTCAGTCGAAGGATCATCTCAAATGGGTTGTGCATGATTTTCACATCACATCGAATCGCACGTTTAAGACGAGAAAGTCCAACAAAAACGTGTATACAATCGAGTGCGCCGACCAAAACTATAATTGGAGGTTGTATGCATCGAGAAGGCTAAGTGATGATTCTTTCATTATTAATACAAGACAAGGTGCTCATGAATGTGTTATGTCGAGAGATAGATTGAAGTATTCCCACTTAACGTCCTTATTTATGGCTTCCATAATCCAAGAAAGTGTAAAAGGAAATGTTCGGTTTACTATAAAAGACATCAAGATTGCCATCGAGCAGAGATATAATTTCAATGCACCTTACCTTAAGTGTTGGCGTGCAAAGGAGATCACAATCGCACGATTATTCGGAGGATGAAGGCAAGCTTATGATTTAATCGTGCCATTGTTCCATGCCATACAAAGAACAAATCTGGGTACAGTAATTGAGTGGTTTACCGCACCCACAAATGACCCAAATTAAAGATTATTTCAAGAAGTGTGTTGGGCATACGGTCCGGCAATACAGGCCTTTAGGCACTACAAACCTGTTATAGGAATTTATAGTACACGTTTATCTAGGAGGTATAAGGGGAAGATGTTAGTTGCATTTGGCTTTGATGCGGAAGATCAGTTAGTGTGTTGGGGTTTTGACTGTTCAAACCTGGGTTTAGCTTAAGTGCGGAAAGAACATAAAATAAAAAAATTTACTTCTAACTTAAGCTGAGGATTAAAAGAAGTATGCCGGAAAAACCAAAAGAGAGTTCATTCTCAAGCGTTTCATTGCAAGGATCCTTTTAATCCTTTACATATCTTCTCCTTAATTGATTTTCAAAAACTTTAATCTACTTACAAATTAAAAAGATTAATATAACATGTTTATACCTTGTTCCAAATTCTGATTAGAATGCAACCGAGCGAGTAGAGCGACTATCAAGGATGATTCGTCTCGGAGTATCAAACGTCTGATACCTCTATCGATTATCCACCATGACTAACCAGAGAGGTTTATTTCTTTTGCCAGAAATATCAGAAACTGCGATATTCGCAAAAACACTATTCATCGTGAAAAAGACAAAAATACTAATCTCGCAATCCGTAGAATAAAATGATAAATCAGATTATTGCGATTCACGAAAAATACTATTCACGAGAACTCACTATTCTCGAGGAAAGACGAAAATAAATCTCACGATCCGCAGTGTAAAATGATAAATCAGATTACCGCGATCTTCTCAAAATCACTATTCACCAATAACCGAGAAAAGAGTTATTTTTATTACTATAATTATCATTATTATTTTGTTATGTTGTATTATATTCAGTAATTAATAATATTTATTCTATAATTTAATTAATTATTGTTACCTTTGTTATTAATTTTCTTATATTATATTATATTATTACTTTATTATTATTTTATTATTATTTTAAAATAAAAATATGTTTATAATTATTATGTTTTTTCTTAGATTATCATTATTAACTATTATGTTGTTAATAGTTATTAGTGTTATTGTAATTGTTATTATTGTTATTATTATTATTATTAACTTATTATATTATTTAATTTATTATTGTCATCATTATTATAATATATCATCATCATTATTATTATCATAATTATCAACATTTCTACTATTTGAATTAACACTTGTCAAACGACAAATTTTTTTTTGAGAATAATCAAGAATATCACTCTTCTACCACTCTTTCAAAATTCCACTATTGTACTTTTACTATTCTACATTGCGCACTTCTGAATTATTACTTGTTTTTTCAAAGGGATCGTAAATTTTCTAATTGGTGCGAATTGGTGGGCAAAAAAGGTCCTCTCTCGTGAAGATATGCATACACTAAAAGAAACCTCGTGTAGTCATGTGGAAATTAGAGTCAAGTAGGAGTGTACGTAGGACTGATGCTTCTACCGCGTAATATAAATACTGTGCGTGTTGCGCGGTAAATCTCAGTCTTTGATTTGCATCGAGATTCGTGTAAGTTAAACTTTATAATATCAAACCCGCCCTGAACCAAATCTGAGTCGTCCGTTGTCTACATCGCAAGAAATTTTGGACGTCCGTTACTACTACGCGACAGAGAATCCGCTTCCCCGATGCGCCCCACCTCCCAACACTCAACCCATAGTTATAACCTTCACAGCACGTAAGATTTTCCATGAAAGGAAATGGTGCAAAAAGATACAGCCGTATTGATTGCCAACAGCCCAACAGTATCATGAAATGAGATAAGAGGAAACAAGTTGTCTTTTGACTCGTATCTAATAGAATTTGTAAAGAGAGAGATTGAGAGAAATGAATTGTATTGATCTTGTGTTATTGATTACAAGTACAAATGTCTATTTATAGCTTTGATTAAACTACTATGCTAAACATCTCCAACTCTCATCCTCTCTAATATCTCCTGCCATCTATTACATTGATAATCTCCTACATAATTTGCACCTAACAATATCTCCAAATCTATATTCTAACATCTCCCCTCAAGCTCATCGTGTGGTACGCATGATGAGCTTGCCTTGCAAATGCCTTGATAGCACAATCTTGAATCACCAATCGTTTGAGTCTCCATGAAGAAAGAAGAGAATGAACTCTTTTGGCTCAAGATGTGTTCATAGAAGCTCGTTGGAGTCTTCTTGAACAAAAGGAGAAGAAAAGAAAAGAAAATACTCTCAATGGCTCTTTTGGCTCATTGATTCATTTGCTCAATGGCTCTTTGGCTCATTGGCTCAATCGCTCATTGGCTCTTTTGGCTCAATGGCTCTTTGGACTCATTGGCTCTTGGCTCTTGGCTCAATGGTTCTTTGGACTCGTTAGCTCAATGGTTCTTTTGACTCATTGGCTTTGTACATAATTTCAAGAGGCTCTTGGCTCTCTTGTTTCAAAATGATGAGATTGAAAAGAAGAAGAAAGGAGCTCATTTTGAATTGGCTTCAATTTGTGATTAGAATTGAATCAAGGGGTGTATCTGAAAATTGGATTGAATTTGGAGATTTTTTTATCAGAGGATGGAAGCCTTCTTCTCTGTGCACAGTTCTTAATGCATGAAGCCTGCCTCTGTACTGGTATGGATCCATCTCCGTTTGAATCAGCGAAGGAGAACCATTCCTGATAGAACTTCTCATGCTCTTTGGAGCACGAACTTCAAGAGTTGCATTGCCATGTGCAGCAACCACACCATGTCAGGCAAGGAGGCACGACCTCTCTGTTTGTGTCTGACACGATTGCACCTGATTGAGCAGTTTGACCAAAAGATCCGTACAAGATTCTCCTTCCTTAGGTTCGAATATGCCTTCTCAGCGTAGTCGTCAATCTCTGATTCACTGACCTCAGAGTCTTCTATTGTTTGTGTAGACCGAGGCACTGGCACAAGATGGTTTCTCGACTCGAGTCGGAGTTGGATCGCGACGCCGCCCGACAGAGACCGATCTGGTGCTGAGTGATCTTTCGAGATGGGTTAAGCTCGTTTTCGGTGCGATTTGAGCTGAGGCGGTTATGTGAGGCGGAGTACGATCTTCAATGCTCGATGGTGGTGGTTGCAGCTCTCATCATGACGAGTCAGAGGGGATTGACCTGTTCTCGATCTGACGACTATGGGCGGGGCTGACAAATCTGAGCAGAGACGAAGACAAACCAACAGAAGGAGCTGTCAGCGAGTAGGTTCTGGCTTCGATCAAGTGTGAGATGGTTGAGGAAGCTCTTCGATGCTCGACGACAGTGGCTTTGGCTGATCGACGATGGTGGCTTTGGCAAGGTCGGTGCAGATCGGTGGTGGTGGCTCAAAATAGATCCCGCTCAGTTGGGGAAGAAAGATCAAGAAAGGTCAAGAAAATAAACCCTCTATTCATCGATAAAGCTTGCTCAGAAGAAAAGAACAAGGGATAAGGTGGACTCTGAGGAATAGAGTAGGATTAGAGACAGAATAGGGATTGTAGATCTGGGGAATAGAGGAGAATAGAAAAGAATAGAGAGGTTTATTCTGTAATAAAGGTTTATTCTTGAAGTATCTTGATTTATTAAGTGGGATAGAATGAGAATAGGATCATGATTTTTGGAATAGGCGCAAGTCTAATTCCAGAGCTTTGGCTCTGATACCATAATAGAATTTGTAAAGAGAGAGATTGAGAGAAATGAATTGTATTGATCTTGTGTTATCGATTACAAGTACAAAGGTCTATTTATAGCCTTGATTAAACTACTATGCTAAACATCTCCAACTCTCATCCTCTCTAATGTCTCCTACCATCTATTACATTGATAATCTCCTACATAATTTGCACCTAACAATATCTCCAAATCTATATTCTAACAGTATCTGCTGCCATAGTTATAGACTTACAGTTTTGATGACATCTTATTAGGAGCGGCTATAATTTAATTTAATAATATATATTACAATATAGAATTTTGTGAGGCTTACTCGATCACTCAATAACACAGCCGTGTCATAGATACGAATCCCACTCCTTTCACTACACTGATTAGTGATTATTTTATTTCCATGATTTAATTTCCTTGGTCCTCTTTCCCCGTCGTTCGGACAAGATGTAGAGATAGAAATAAGACACTCAATAAAAAAGAAAGAAAGAAAGACACATGGTCAGTGGGTAGTGACTGGCCAGAGAGTAGAGAGGAAATCCCATGAATTGAATCAAGTGGTGCCTGGGTTTCTGTGCAGTTTGTCACTCTTTTTCTGAGAACCGATTCCTCTGCTCACCTGTGGGCAGGAACAGGTGGGCAGGAAATTCCTGCCCACAGTTGGTTTCAGCCGATCAGCATTTGACACCTGTATTTTCTCAATTAATAATTTTAAATGTTGCTAGTGTAAACTCTGAGAAACATTAACGGAGACGGAAAACAAAAAAAGCACTAATCTCTCTGTTAACTGATTTGGTAGCGATTGCACTTCCTCTCTCCTTTAGCCTCTTCACATTTCAAACATTATTATAATATACATACATAAAAGTACAATAACTTAATATTTATTGTAACTGATACCATAAGCTACTTCAAATACAAAATTGGTACCGTTGGCACCAACTCGTTCTCTTGTATGTTTTCGATTTAGTCCTCAAATGCAAATGCCTAAGAAATACAAGAAAAATAGAAATTGTGCTGCTAGTGTAGATCCTGAGAAAATCAAATAATGGGTTCCATTCTTTCATCGGTACCGTTGGTACCAACCCGTTCTCCTGTATGTTTTCGGTTTAGTCCCTGTAATTTAAAAAATGCCAATTTATTCTTTAACATTAACTCCATAAATCTATAACAACCCCACCCTAACAAAAAGAAGGTACTGACATAACAAGGATCAAAAGGTAATACAAGCACATATACTACAACAAAAGAGTGTCAGTGAGCTATATTTGTTTATTACTATGAAAATCACATTTCAGGGTAAATAGGAGGAAAACTTAACTCTGAATGAAGTTTTTTTTTAAGTTATTAACAAGATCTGATTCTAATAGCAAACAAATGACACACACTTCCATCTTCAACACTTCAATTAAAATATAAAAGATACAACTTCAATCCCTCAAAATCGTTGCTTACCCCTTTAATAATCCTCCTTGACTATTGATAATACATACCAAAACGTCTTGCCAAAACATCAGCTTGACCTTGATTCTCACTCATAAAAAGAAGTCAATTACATGCATAAAAAGAAAATTTTGCTTCCACTTGTCCAGTAAAGAAACAATTCACATTTTCTCTCATAAAAAGAAAGAAACAAAAAAAATAAGTAAATGAATTTGTCTTTCACAAGCATAACTGCCAATTGATTCTTCTTCAAAAGCATCATCTCCAAACTCATCATTGTCCCAATTAGTCATTGAATCAACGGCTCCTACCAAGTGCATGATAAATTACATATTTCAGTATTATTTTTTAAAATAATCCAACCACATTGCAACCAATCAAAAGCATTTAGAAAGATTGACCAGTATAAAGATTTGCATCACAGTGTTAGTTGTCAATGAATGATATTGATTTCAGATGTAGTTAGATCTTAATATAAACTTCTGATCATCATAATCGAATTCAATTTATGATGATTAAATTGCAACAATGTGGTTTCCAATAAAATATATGGATGTGGTTTGTTCTAGAATATCCTTATTAAGTTGCGACAATGTGGTTTCCAATAAAAAATATGGATATCAAAATATGAACATCATGTCTATATGTTGCCATCAAGGACATACATACGAATTTTACCTGCAGTATCTGAGTATAAGAAATCATGTGCTGGTTGATGCTGCCAATATCTATTTGAAGGGGTTGAGGGATATGACTAGAAGCAAACAATTGCAGTGGAGGTTGGGACGTTTGCCTACAGTTCTCTTGTGCATGGATTTCATGATTTTTAGACTTCTTTTTCTTGCTCATAGTCTTCTTTTTTGTTTTCTTCTCCAAAGAACTCAGATATCTTCGACGACCACGCCCATTTTCTTTTCTTTTAATTCCAATAGGAACAGTGGAGGTGCTAGATGGTTCCATAACCACCGGAAGTATTTTTGTAGGGGCTTCACCAATTGTGATGGTTTTTAGTTTTTCCTCAATTCTTTCAAGAAGTGCACCCGAGTTCTCCATTGCAAATTGAAATGTCTCTTCATGTTCTGCAGCTAAAGTTGCAATTCTAACCATTCTACTACACAAAACACCATAACGCCTTCGAAGTTCTAAACTGGGATCACTCTCAATTATATCCCCATTTTTGTCATTTACATTTCCAATTTTTGCATTTTTTGTCCATCTCTTCATTATATATTTTTCAGGGATTAACTTAATGTGATTACAATCCAAAACCTTTAGTGCATGAGAGCATAAAATGCCCACAAATTCGTACCTTTTGCAGCTACAATTTACTTCAACGCCCACTGTATCAAAAGACACCTTATGAGATCGATTGCCCACAAAAGTACCCACATCATATTCCTCAATGGTGTCAGTTTGGCCGGTTTTAAAAGCATCACAATCAAGAAATCTCTTGTACTCTTTTTCAAACATCTTGTAAACTTCAAGAGTGTACACATCAGATGCTTGTTTTAACATTCGAGTTGATGCACAAGTGATTGGCCTCATATGAAAGGTATTGAAATCAGCATAATATTCTTCATATCGACGATATGCAAGCAACCGATCATAATGCTCAAAAAATCTCAAGAGATTATATTAGATGTTCAAGTACATTTTCAAAACCGCATTAATTGACTCACTTCTTTGTGTGCTCATCATATCAGCAAAAAATGTATTTCTTCCATAGACTAAAGCCCACTTCTCTTTTTTCTCAAATAAATCCTTTAACCATTTATTCTCAACCAAACCATATTCCTTAAGCATGTCATTCCATGCCTTTACAAAATCTTCTTCTACCTCGTGATCATAAATACAAGAGCTAAAATCAGAGGTGAAGCTTCGTGAAGCAGCAAACACATTACTCAAATTAGTACAAGCATTTTGATAAATATGCCAAATGCAGAGGCGATGATGTGTATTTGGAAGAACTATTTTTATTGCCTTTGCCATTGCAGCACATTGGTCAGTTAAAATGGTTTTCGACTGAACTCCGGACATTACTTTTAAGAAACATTCAAACAACCATTTGAAAGATTCTGTTGTTTCATCATAAAGAAGCGCCATAGCGAAAATTATTGTTTGCTTGTGATGGTTTATACCTAAAATGGGAGCAACAGGGCGTCCATAGTTGTTTATCTTGTAGGTGGTATCAAAACAAATCACATCACCAAAGTGGCTATAATCTACAATTCCCTTTGCATCGGCCCAAAAAATATTAGTTATTTGCTCCTCATTATCAACTTGAAAGGTAGAGTAAAATGACTTGTTCTCTAGTTGTTTATCATGAAAATACTGAATTAGAGATGCCACGTCTCCTTTCTCCATTTCCTTTTGTCGTTTAGTTCGCAAATAGTTTTTCACATTTGTTGAGAGACATCCAAGATTCTCACGCCCGCCAGCAACAGTTGCTTGAAAATCAAATGCTTGCTTAGGAGTAAGACCATATTTATCTGCTGCATCAATTAGAGACTTCTGAACTTTTCCAACTATTCTATGTGATCTTAGCATATGGATTTTTCCTGGGCTAGCTAGAGAATGGTTGTGCTCCAGTTCAAGTTTTGTAATTTTGAATTTTCCATTCTTTTGCAATCTAATATGCATAGTTGCCCGACAACCAGGGGCGGATCTGCCATTATCCAGGGTAGGGCAAGTGCCCTGCCCTGGATTTTAAAATTTTCCAGGTAGTAAAGTGAAAATTTATATTGTTCCTTACCCTGAATAACTAATGTGCCTGACCCTGGCTGAATTTTGGAACTTTTCAGGGAGCCAAGTGTAAAAACTACAAGTGTCTTTCTATTTCTCTTCTGTCGAGGATTGTGGCTGGAAATAACGGGTCACAGTCTGTTGTATACTCTGCTAAATAAATAAAAAATCGATGGCGATGTTGTTGCTGAGAACCATAACGCAATTCGCGATTAGCGACTTCGACAATTCGACTCTGTTCCGCCGCATCTGCCCTCGCCGCTCCAAGCCGAAGAGAAGGAGAAGAAAAGAAGTCTCGATTTCGACTCCGATCGGCAATCTCTACCCTCTATCGATCTCAAACCTGAAACCTTCCTCTCATCTATGCCTTCTCTCTGATTCTCTGCTGGTAAGATTTATTTGTAGTTGAATGAATTCTATTGACATGTCTCTTTGTTACTTGCGCAAAACCGGGAAACCTTGTGATGCTTGCACGGTAAAAGAAAACTTTGAGAGTATTTTGATACTTGCACTATTAAAGAAATTCTAAACTGACATTAACTTTTGTTTTCTATATATTGGTACGATTAAAAATTTTCATTGTGTAAGAGAGCATTTTGATTAAAATAGTGGTCCCTTTTCTATGTAATTGAGAGACATAAGTGGCAACAAAATCCATATCTTTTAATATTTATTTTTCTTCGTCTTCCCATATTATAACTTCCATCTTTTAAATTGCTTAGTATTTGAAGATGCAAATTGCAAAATTTACCTTCTTTTCGTTCAAGCTCTTTGTAAATGCTACCATTCCCTGCTGATATCTTATCTTTTACGTATTGCTTGTGTTAGGTCTTATAAGGTTCTAATTTGAGCCTTTTATCAGTTTACTTTTGTTTTGTAAAAGTCAAATTTATTATGTTGTACTGAACTGAACTCGAGTTAGGTAATGGTCCTATTTGTTTTGTAAAAATTTTATTTATGAAATGTTCTTATTTCCTTTTCCATTTCTTAATAATAGAAAATGGTGATCGATTTGATAAATGATAATCCAGTGGTATATGAAAAAAAATGAGAGGCGTGTGCAAGGTACTATTGTCCTTATAGATGAATATGTCGGGGGTCCCATCAATCAACTAGAATTTTTTTATTTCCTCCATTGCTATTTAATTTTGAAATATTGTTCACCCTTTTAAAAAATTAAGTAGGTGCCTACAAAACATGAAAGTTCTGAAATGTGGCAATTCTTTACCTTACCACAAAATGTGAAAAGATAACCAATGAGCAGGGGCGAACCTAGATAGAAACAGGGTGGGTCAGCTGACCCACCCTAGAATTTTCTTTTGCGAAATTAACCATGTTTTTGAATTTTTTTAAAAATAATATGCTTGTAATTTTGAAATTTTAAAAAAATATGCACTATTTTGAATCACTGTGGAAAAAATCGTAAATTTTGAACCACCCTGACAAAAATCATGGATTCGCCTCTGCCAATGAGTTTATATTTTTATATGTAATTGTGCCCTACCCTGACTCAAATTCTGCATCCGCCACTGCCGACAACCCGTTCTAGTTTCTGGACGGTGATTCACAACTTTTGCATCTCGCTTATCCACACCACGAAAGCCTTCTTTTGAACAACAAAAGCTGCAGAACTTCACCACACCCTGAACTTTTCTTATATTGTCGTTCCTTATACCAAAACCGATCTTTTCACCATATCTGTTATAGAACTTGTATGCAGCTTCCACATCATTAAACTCCATCCCAAGTTTTGGTGTTTCATGCTCTAACAAGGCAGGTATTTTTGATGAGTCACAATGTTTGTCATGCTCTTCATTTGTTACTCTGTGAAAAACATGAAAATTTGAGCAAGGTGAAGATCATCTATCTCCTCAATATTTTTCAAACAAACTCACGACTGATATCATTTTATTAATCAGGAAAAGTAAGTTAAGACAACTAGGAACTAATCTCTTTCAAAAGACATTGTAAAGAATATATAAAGTATCACTTTTTTTCTCTAAAGTTTACTATTTACCTTTCAGAGCTGTTGAGATCAATATTATTTCCAATATGTAAATTGCTACAAAGTTCATTTTCCACTCCTTCAATACACCTGATAGGTGGCAAATGGATATATATTAGACTACAATACTTATATATACAAGTTATTTTGTAATTGAAAGTTTAGTTTATGTTTGTTTCTCTGCCACGTCCAACAAGTATCTGTGTATATAATCAACCTGGTATGACCACAATTATATAATAAAACTAACAAGTTTGTTTCTCTACCACATACAAGTTAATTTCTATTAAATTTTAATTTTATAATGTATATAGTCCCTTGCACAGGCTGTAATAGCTGCAGCTATTTGTACAGCGGCGTTTCTTTTAGGATAATTTTGATGAGTATTGGTGATGTAGCTACAAATGAATAAGTCATCACTCAATGGCTTAGCATGCTGAAAACCTTGAATCTTGAAAATACGTTTGTATTCCTCATACGTTTGTATTACTCACTTAATGTATAATAAACTAACAAAAATTACCTGTATTCTGAAAATTTGTTGGGGGTCTCGCAAGAAGCCACATCAAAACAAAGTTCAAGTCTAAATAATTTTCTGATGCCATCTACAAGTAATCATGGAAGAACAAAGTGCACTTCAGAATTGCTAATGAATAACAAAAAAACATTACTGGAAGATGATAAAAATCT
This sequence comes from Eleocharis quinqueflora, assembly GCA_964058865.1. Classification (NCBI taxonomy): domain Eukaryota; kingdom Viridiplantae; phylum Streptophyta; class Magnoliopsida; order Poales; family Cyperaceae; genus Eleocharis; species Eleocharis quinqueflora. Next base: position 2,353 of record CAXKVX010000462.1, on the reverse strand, counting down.
CTCTTTTCTAATTTAGTTCTTTCTTCTTATTCAAATTAAGATAAAAGGATGAAACTGACCCAAATTGGAGGTCGCAGGAGGAAGAAGAGACTTGGTACCGATTTTTTCTCCAATGCTTTCTTCAATTCCTCAAGGAGAGATCGATTGCCACTGGGAATTGAGAGAAAGTTATATTGACAAAGGATGGAGCTTGAACTAGATTAGTGTTTTTTTTATTTTTCGTCTCCGTTAATGTTTCTCAGAGTTTACAGTCTTTACACTAGCAGCATTTAAAATTATTAATTGAGAAAATACAGCTGTCAAATGCTGATTGGCTGAAACCAACTGTGGGCAGGATTTTCCTACCCACAGGTGAGCAGAGGAATCGATTCCCTTTTTCTGACTATCATCTTAGCATTTACAAATTTACTCGAAAAACTGTTCACACAAATTAATGTTGGATTCGGATTTTTCATAATGAATGTATCAATTAATAAATCCAACATCTCTCACTTGCACAAAATGGAATATCCACTATGAACTAAGAGAACGTAATCTCTTATCTCTGTTAAAATTCATACAAGGAAATAGGCCGTGACCAGCATATTTTAATTTTGAGAGCATATATTGTTATCCAACTGTTAGATATGTATAACAACATCTAAGTAGAATAAATATACAGTACCCCAGATTATCAAGTTGCATTTTTAAGTATTACAGGATCTCTTTTATATATTGATACAACCATACTTATATATTCACAATTATGTTATATAAACATAATTGGTGCGCCAGTGAATATAACTTAATGCAACACTAAAATAATCTTTTCCTTTTATCTAGAATCTCTTCATTCCAAATCAATTGTTATCCATATATGTTACATTATATCGCATCATACATGATCATCAGCAACATTCCAAAATAACTAATTGAAAAGAAACTTCAAGTATTTAGTAAAAAATCAAGGAGTACTTTGAGATCCTTTTGATCTCACGGGTCTCACACAACAAAGAAGAAGAGATCATATCTTCTGTTACCCTATTAGTCAATTGCACATATGGTATGCAACATATGTTACGGTATTATTCTCCATTTCTTATGGAGCGTATGTCTAATTTAAAATCCGACCTCATCCTGATTCTCTATCAAGGCGATATATATATTTTAAGCATTTTCTCTTACATCTTGTACCATATTTAGCATAAAATCAATCTCATTTCTATGTCCTCCTAATACATAGAAGTGATTGCCTGTGTGAGAAGGCCAATCAGCTGTCTGACATATCTTTCAATTTATATCTCATATGTTATGCTAAATATATTGGTATTAAATAATTTGTAACAATTATCACATAAATAAATAAGAAAATAGCATTCATTGCATTTATCCCACAAAAACAAATGTACATAACATATTGTTCAATAAAAATTATAATTACAATCTACGTAATCCTAGAGATTTAACATGGCCAATAAATACATCTCTAGGTATTGCCTTTGTAAAAGGATCTGCCACCATTTTGTGTGTAGATATGTACTGCATACAAACTTGCTTTCTTGCCACCATATCTCTAACGAAGTTATACTTAGTATCAATGTGTTTGGTTTTTGAGTGATACTTGGGATCTTTTGTATAAGCGATTGCTGCTTGGCTATCGCTGTATACCAACACTGAGTTAGTTTCATTCTCACTGAAACCAAAGTGATTCAAAAATCTTTTAAGCCAAACTGCTTCTTGTACTGCTGTTGAAAACGCTACAAATTCAGCTTCCATTGTGGATAAGGATATGCAACTCTGTTTCTTACTACTCCAAGAGATAGCTCCATTACTAAGTAAGAAAACATAGCCTGAGGTTGATTTTCTTTCATCTAAATCTCCTCCCCGATCAGCATCTGCGTAACCCATGAGTTCCAGATTTTCTCCTTGAAAACACAATGAATAGTTTGCAGTACCTTTCAGATATCTAAGTATTCTTTTTACTGCTTTCCAATGTGACAGTCCTGGATTAGCTTGATATCTACTCACCATCCCAACGGCGAAACTGATATTCGGCCTAGTACACATCATAGCATACATGAGGCTGCCAACAACACTTGAATAAGGAACTTTTTCCATTTGTGCTTTTTCATCTGAAGTCTTTGGACACATTCTTAAACTAAGACCTTCGCCTTTTTCTATAGGAGTATCAATGGGTTTACAGTCTTGCATATGAAACTTTTCAAGTACTTTCTTGATGTAATGCTCTTGTGATAGAGTTAACATCTTCTTGGAACGATCTCTTTCAATCTTCACTACAAGAATGTATGCTGCTTCACCCATATCCTACATATCAAAATTTGAGGATGACCATTCTTTAATGATTTGCACATAC
>CAXKVX010000461.1:0-304592 GCA_964058865.1 Eleocharis quinqueflora | reverse complement strand
ATCAAACGGTTTATAAACCAACAAAAGTTGTGATTTTCATACCTCTCTAAAAAATAGCGAAAAAATTCGAAAAAAATATAAAATTCAATCTCCAAGTAGATTTAAATATGTAGATCATGTTCAACGGTTCAGATCGATCATTGAAATTTTCAAATTAGAGATACGATGTGGACCATTAGCGATTTGGTGCTCCATGGAGCACCCTAGCCTCTCTCTCTCTCTCTCTCTCTATATATATATATATATATATATATTTGTGCTAAAATACTTCATAAAGTATCAAGTTGCATATACTTTAGACTCGTATTTCAAGATACACAATGTAAATGGTCGATCCGGATCATTGAAAATATTCTCCATACTAAAACCTACTTGGAGATCAAAATTTATATTTTTTACTATTTTATCGGATGGATGGAAAATTCGTTAAATTGGAGGCATCTAAATCATTAGATTAATAAATTTTCACCCATCCGATAAAATAGTAAGGCAATTCTAAAAAAATGTAAAATTTGATCTCCAAGTAGATTTTAGTATGGAGAACAATTTTAATGGTCCGGATTAATCATTTGTACTTTGTATCTCGAGGTTCGAGTCTAAAGTGTATGCAACTTGTTTAGCACAACTACATACAAATATACATACATACATATAGGAAAATGTTTCGCGGATTCCAACTTCGATACCGTCATCGATACCCACTGGACTCGTCCAGTTGAGTTCCGACGAAAATTTATTTTACTTATGATGCATATTGTTTTCGTTATTATTCATGTTGTTTTTATTATTGTGCATCTAATAACATGCATAACAGTCAAATACTTATGATTTATATGCTAAGTTCATTATATTTTTTTGTTCTACTTATGATTTATTATGAAATTTTGTTTTACTTATGATGCATATTGTTTTCGTTATTATGCATTTTGTTTTTGTTATTGTGCATCTAAAAACATAAATAACGGTCAAATACTTATGATTTATATGCTAAGTTCATTATGTTTTTTTGTTCTACTTATGATTTATTATGTTTTCGTTATTATTCATGATGTTTTTGTTATTATGCATGTTATTTGTATTATTTTGCATGTTATTTACTTGCATAATAACAAAAAATAACATGCACAAGTCCAGTTCGCATCGATGAGCGTAGCGACATTCATTTTTAGTGAAGTGTCCGATTAATTATATGCATAATAACAAAAACAATATGCATAATACAAAAAACAACATGCATTAAAAAAATAACATGCAAACTGAATTCAACTAGACCTGTCATGTTGGTATCGATTGAGGTATCAATGAAGCTATCGATATATCAGCTCCCATACATACATACATACATATATATATATATATATATATGAGAGATGCTATCGTGCTTCATGAAGTAGATGGATCTCGTGCTTCATGCTTTTAAAACCGTTAGATTAAAACTTTCTAGCCATTCATTTGGGTGCCTTCTTAATATTACGAATGTAATGGTACTATTCCCCTCCTTTGGGTACTCTTTCCCTTTTTATCGCCTATACTAAGTACACGTCTCCCAAACTTCAAGCTTTTCAGTTTTAATTAACCCTTCTCCCTTCTCAACTTAATTAAATTTTTGACCGTTCCATCCTTGTTTTCCTAGAAATTATGAAAGAATTTAGAAAGTCATTACTAACCAGAAATCAAAAGGAACAACTTCAAGCTCTGATACCAAGGGGAGATCGCGCGGAATATTTGATACCAAGGGGAGATCGCGCGGAATCTAGATCGGCTCAAGCTCTCGGACAAATTATGTATTGGAAACTTGAGACTTAGAGAAAATTTTAAAAGCTGGAAACTTGATTGTTTTATTGAATTGGAAGAAGTAAGCTTTCAGATATCTTCTGATGTGCTTGCAACTTCATAAGATGTTACATTATATAGACTTGAGAAGAGAATCTCTATTATTGCATTGGGTGCTCATTGGGCCCCATCGTCATGCGAATAAAGAGGTTTCCACTTACTCGTGTCTTCCACTCAAAGAAAAAGATGCGTCGGCACACTAGACGACATCTATAAAAGAATAAAGTAAAATTCCACTCATAAAGCAGATGCTACAGCACACTAAGGAAGCATCTAGAAAAGCATACTTTCTAAAAAGCTAGTGGTTATCCGTAGAACCCCACCAAGCTGGTCCTTAATAATGGAAGCTAATATAATTATTCAGTAGGACATCATGGCAGTCAATCAATGCCCTTATGCTGGTATCCACAACGCTTAGAACATCTCTAGCCCAATTGTCATTAGTTGACATTGCCTCAAGTCTTGTCTTTTGCAAATATTTCATTGCTATGAGAATTTCTACTTGGGTGCATGCCTTGTAAGCTTGGTCTTTGTATAATTCTGACAATCTGGCTGTTATAGCCCCATCTTCTTCAATGCTTCGTGGATATAGAACAAATGCATCTTCAGTAGTTTGGGAATACCTTGCGAGCTGTGCATTTTGCCCACATAAGACTTCCCATCTTTCCGCTTCAAAGAAAGCTCGCTTGACATTGTTGGGTTCGCTGCTAATAATAATCCTTCTTAGACCTTCCATACCTGTAAAAATTAAAAATAAGATAACACACTTATTAGATAAATGTGGTTATTTGTTTCAGCGGTCCACCACTTTCGCATCAAATTTCTTTTAATTTCTTTCCAACAGAAAAGAAATATTTTCCATTAATTGGCACAGATTAATAAAAATCTCCTCATTTGGTGCCTGAGTAACTTCATTGATTACTTCCTCAAGGCTTAATAGGAACGCATTAGTTACTTCACTGCTCCTGGTATAAACCATGTTAGCAGTTATCCTTGACAAAGCGTCAGCGAGTACATTAAGCTTTCCATCGATATGCTCGAAGTTTACCTGTACTCCTGTAACAGTTATAAAATCAACAAAATTAATCCACCTTACTCTTGATGGTTTATTTTGTGCCGATTTATTATAGAAACTGATAATGGCTTGGCAATCAGTGCGGAGAGTAATCTCCTGCTGATGAAGATAGTGAATCTTTAATGCCTTCATTGTTTCCATACATGCGTGTATCTCGGAGTCAATGGTTGATTTTATTATCGGGAATTTCCCGCTTGCATAAGCACAAACTCGCTCTGTGTTTCTGGGATCATTTTTCTTCTTCTTCCATTTACAAACGCCGCCCCATCCTTCCATGCATCCATCTGTTTCAAGAACAATATAGGATCCAGGAGGTGACAATTCAAGATCAGGAAGATTTTGTACCAGCTCTTTTATCTTGCCGATGAGCTGATAATCAGAGGGTTTTAGCCTTTTGTCTCCATGGGGACTTGTTTTGGAATATAGTGGCCCAAGGAGAGTTCCCAGATTAGGAATGTAGCTTCTTGCATAGTTCAGTATTCCTAGCCAGGACCTAAGCCCAGCTTTCTCCTTCATCTTTTTATTGTCGAATTGAACTATTTTCTTGATTATATGGGGCTGAAGTTTGATCTTACTTTCACCAATCACTGCCCCAAGAAATTCAATCTCCTTTACTGCGATCTTCATCTTAGTAGGAGATAGCACCAAACCCCATTTTTCGCATATCGCTAGCATCTTCTCCAAGTGTTTGGCATGTTGTTCTTCGGTTTCGGAGAAAATGAGGATATCATCAATGTAAACTGCTATGAAATCTTCAATACCTCTGAAGTAGTTGTCCATCTTTCTCTGAAAAATTGCTGGTGCATTTTTGAGACCAAATGGCATGACTAGCCATTCATAGAGTCCTTCAGGTACCACAAATGTCGTCCAAGGTATTGACTCTGGATCCATGGCAACTTGATGAAATCCGCTTTTTAGGTCGAATTTCGAGAATATTTTACTATTGCCGATCTTCTTCAAAATGGTGTTAATGCCTGGTAGACTGTACTGGTCTTTATGTGTGTTGTCATTGAGGGTGCGGTAATTAAAGACCATCCGCTCCTTCCCTTTGAACTCTTTTTTTGTAATCGGGTCTATGGTTGTGCCCGAATTGACCATTATAGCCATGGTTCTATGCCTGCTTGTGCTGGGTTGGATTACTCCAATTTTCAGCAATGCTTGCACATGTCTTTCAAACTGCTCCTTCATTGCTGGTGTAACATGATTTAGTGGCTTGTCTTGAATTGTAATGTCTGGGTTTATGATATCTAGCTTGCATGTCACCTGGTTTCTCGTCCAATGCTTGACGGGATCTTCGCCAATGAATCCTTGCTCCTTCAGTCTGTTGAGCAAGTTTTTGAATCTGTTTTTGAACCATGGTGATTCATCACCACAGTTGTATGCAACAGCCTCTTTGACCTCAATGTACTCCAATTCTGAGAGGTCTAGTTCTTCAACTGCTGCCTGTGAGATCATCTCAGCGTCAACTTTGGTAGCTATTGTGGTTATATTTTTATAGAAAGTAACCATTTGTCCTTCAATTCTGAGCCCACCTTGCATAGCCTTAATAAAATTGCATCCAATTAGCATTTGAACGCCTCCTTCTTTGCCCATTGGAAATGCATATGTAAACGAGATCCTGAATTTATTTTCTTCGATCGACATCTGCCCATTTTTCAACTTCAGGTTGGCTATTTGCTGAGAATTTACCCCATTAATCTGAATAGGGTATGCACTTGGTTCTAGTTCTTCTGGGGGTACGACTTCCTGGTTTATGCAACAAACCGTCGCGCCAGTATCAAGAATTGCTTGAACTTTGAAATTCTTTACCCCTGGGATTTCCATCTGCAGTTCGATGTTATAGAGTCTGTTGATAACTCTTCTTCCTCTTCTTGGGTCTGGTACTTCAATGTTAATCTCATCATCTGAGAGCTTGTTGGCCATTTCTTTGATTATCAGGTTTTGGTTTGGGTTGGCGTTCTTCAAAAATGGATTTGGAATTGGAATTTCTGGAAACTCCTCCTCGTCACTGTCTGGCTCTATCTCCATTCCATCGCCCACCACCTTCTGTTTGCCTTTTATCTCCAATCTAGCCATGTCTGTAACTAGCTCATTTTCCCACAATTGATCCTTCAATCTTGCCTTTTCAGGTAGGAGATACTGGATATAGCTTAAAAGTTCATTGATAAGCTCATCCTTGCTATCATAAGGGCTTAGGTTTTGTGTTCTTATCGTGATCTTTCTTCCTAACACAAACCTAGAACACATGGGACACACAGTCATCTTGCATTTTGCACAGTGTGCCCTCATTTTGCTGTTTGTTGTCTCTAAACAGCAATTACATCTTTCGCCTCGTGGTATTTCACCATTATCCTCCCATGAATGTCCACAATTTTTCATTTCAGTTGGCAGGTTTGGTTGATTTCGCCATGATGGTGCTTCTTCTTGGAGCATGAAAATTGTTTCAAACGGTGTATCTCCAAGTTCCATGATAACTGTCCTTGCATTGCCAACCTCACCCTCCGAAAGTGAGCATATAGCGTCACTATCCGGTTCGTTTTGGTCAACAGACAAGATGTCCCAGTCATCATCTAGGTCAAGGTTTTCGACAATTGCAGCCCTAGCAATATTACCTTGTTTCCTTCTGCAGTCTCTGGCGAAGTGATCTTCTTCACCACAGATAAAACATTTGCATTTTCTCACCTTATCCACGTTCTTTCTTTTGAATACTCTTATATGAGATTAATGTGGTTTTCCGCGATAGGTTTTTGCTTTTCTTATCCCATATTTCTTATTTTTCTGGTAATAACCTGGAATTGGGATTTTGCTACAAAAAGATAGGTCTTTCAAACTTCTTTGTAGCGCTGCTCTCTTGCATGATTCTGCCAGGTACTGGTATGAAAAGTTGATTCTCGGCGGTACTCCGACAGTGCTCCTTGGGTACTTCTCCATGTACACTCTTTCTAATTATTTTCCAATTAGAGGGGGCATCTTTCTGAAAAATTTCTCAGAGAGCTCAGGACTGATATACATACGTCCTGACTTTGCTGCTAGGACCTTATAATCATTCATGTAGTCGAATAGGTCCTTCATATTGTTGCATGATAATCTCTCGAGATCATTATATGCTTGATCTTGTTCTACCGTTGAACCCTGATATGGATTCTCGAGTAGGATTATCCTTCTGACTTGGGAGATGACGTTTTGTGGATCATCAGCAATGTTCACCAATTCTTCATATTCTTGGGGATATGCCATTCGCCATTGTATCCACGTCTTTTTCTCTATTTCTCCCAATAGGTTTTCGATGTAATTAATTATAAAGCAAGTAACAATATTGTTATATCAAATATTTTTTATATTGGTCGATTTACAAAATAAGTTTGAATTTTACATAAATTGTGTATTTTGAGAATTTTATAAGAACATTTAAGCAAAATAAATTAAGAAGCAATGCAAGGAGTATATGTTGGAATCGGGGGGGGCTTAATTTTAAGCAATTCTAGAAATATCGAGGTCTAACTAACAATTCAAGCACAAGCAATTTCTAAACAAAATTAATAAAGAAATTAAAGAGAGGAGTTTAGAAAATGCAAACAAAGCAATCCAAGAGAAACAAGGATTTTAATGGAGTTCGGATATTGACGATCCTAGTCTCCGGGACTCTCGACCCTCCGACACGGTAACAAGGTCGAGTCGATACACTAGACAACACAAGTGAATTTACAACTTTGGAATTGGGGCTCTCTAACACACACCGGTGGAGCACCAACCCTAACGGGGTGTCGAACTCGATATCGCTTACACACACCGGTGAAGAACTGAGCCAACGAAAAACAAAGTAACAAAAAAATACAATCGAATAGATGATAATATAATAAACACTCAACAAAATCTCTTTAAGAGTTTAGAATAATTTGGTACAATGAGATTGAGTTTTTGAGCTAAGGTTTGGCTATGTGTTTTAAGCTCAACAATGGTGGAACAATGGATTTTACAATGGTAGTGTTGTTGGAAAAGAAGGGGGTGAAGGATCTCTTTTGTAGAGAGCTTGAAATATTTGCATTCTTGGCTCAAATTCATTTAAAACGTTATACAACGGTCCAAAACATTACATAACGTTTTGCCCTAGAATTTGACCGTTGGGGCTGTCAGAATTCGACCGTTATATTGTCCAGATATTTTTCGAAACGTTATACAACGTTCTGAAACGTAACATAACGTTTTAGCAACTTCAAAACACATGTTCTGCCTATTTCAATCGTTACAGAACTGAATTTTTTTCTGAAACGTTATATAACTTTCTAAAACGTTATAAAACGTTTTGGCTATTTATCTCAATCTTCAGTCTTGAAAGAGTCATAACTTTTGATCCGTAGCTCCGATTTAGGTTATTTTCGAAGCGTTGGAAAGGTCTTGATGAACTCTACACTTTTGAAAATCGACAAAAGAGAAGTTTTCTATAATAAAAACAAGCTCCCCCTCAATTTATGCTCAATTGTAGTTTGAGCAACAAGCTTCCCCTAAATATCTACAATTTAGTCTATATATATAAATTTGATTGCTAGCTCTAGATAATAAGTTTTGAGTTTTAGCGGAAGCGAATTTTGGAATTTAGAGCTTAACCAAATTACATGTGTGTTTAGCTTTAATAGGGCTCAATTCTTTTATTTGCTCGCCCTAAATATATGGCAACTATTATTGGGGAGAAATTTTAAACCCATTAAGTTAGACTTTTTGGCACCCAAACAACCTTTGATTGGTTGCTTCTCTTACTAAGGGTGCACTCTAAAGAAATGTGACCCATTTTGCAACAATAATTGCAAAATGCACAAGTTTGGGTATTTTCATTGGTCTTGACAAAACAGGTATAATGATCCATTGGCTTATGTGAACAATTGACATTTAACTTGTGTGGTTTTAAGCCATTTGGATTTTTGAAAACAACCCTTGATTTTTCATTATATTATGCACAAGGGTTTACAAGATTTTGATTTTTAATTTCATAACTCCAACCATGTGTTCCTTTATAATATGCGTTGTTGGACCATGATGGTTTGAAGTACCTTGGGACCGGTTTGAGTTTGGAGTAATTACCGTTGTTGTACCGATACCTAAATGCATGATTTGGTACATTGCCTTTTTGCCCTTGTGATTTTTAGTTTGTTGTTGTTTGATTTTAGGGCATTTAGGAGTTTTGGATAATGAAGAAGAGGGTAAAATCCTCTTGTATCCTAGGCCCGACTTATCATGCGGGCCTTGTCCCTCATATAATTTGTTAAAATCAATTTTAGTGCAACCCTTTAATGCACTAGAAGATTTTAAAACCTCATTTTCAATTTTTATTTTTTGTACTTCTAATTTCAAGTTACAAAAATCTTTTTCTTGATTTTGACAATCTTTCACTTTCAATTTTTGATTCATATTCTTTTACCTTGGACTCAAGCTCAAAAATCATGTGTTTGAACTACTCAATTGTGTCATATTGAGCATTTACATTACAACAAGGGTTATTTAATCTAATTGATGCATTTTTAATTGAAACTTCAATTTCATTTATAGAAGATATTGTAGTTTCATTAACTCTAGTAATTAAATTTGAGGTTGAGTCTACCTCGCTAGCTCGGCAAGATGAAGTTGCGCATTCCAACTCTTCATCTTGCATCACCGATTTGCCCTTTGATTTGGCTATGTTGCTATTGGAGCACATCGGTTCATCCTCCATATCCTTTGATGGAGCTTCTCCTCTACTACAATTTATAACAATTGATTCTTGAAATGTTAGCTCGATTTCCTTTGAAATTGATTCATATTCAAAATGCTTTAGAAGAGTTTTCCAAATTTCAAAGGCACTATCAAAATCAACTCCATCCATTATTTCAAATATGGACTCATCAATGGAGGTAAGTAGGATATTAATGGCATAGAGATTTTCCCTATTTTTTTTTTGCAATTTTTTTTTATCTCTACCACATCCCAAATCTCAATTGTTTTCAAATAAAGTGTCATTGATGATTTCCAAAATGAAAATTTTTGGCAATTTTGACCAAATATTGGAGGTTTCTCAATATGAATTGGGGATGTCATTTAGGACCTTTACGTATAATTAAATTTTACTCTAATTAGCAAGTTCAATTTGCTCTGATACCACTTTGTTGGAATCGAGGGGCTTAATTTTAAGCAATTCTAAAAAATATCGAGGTCTAACTGACAATTGCAATTAAGTTTTAACAATTCAAGCACAAGCAATTTCTAAACAAAATTAATAATGAAATTAAAGAGAAGAGTTTAGAAAATACAAACAAAGCAATCCAAGAGACACAAGAATTTTAACGGAATTCGGATATTGACGATCCTAGTCTCCGGGACTCCCGACCCCCCGACACGGTAACAAGGTCGAGACGATACACTAGACAACACAAGTGAATTTACAACTTTGAAATTGGGGCTCTCTTACACACACGGATGGAGCACCAACCCTAACGGGGTGTCGAACTCGGTATCACTTACACACACCGGTGGAGAACCGAGCCAACGAAAAACAAAGTAACAAAAAAATACAATCGAATAGATGATAAGATAATAAACACTCAACACAATCTCTCTAAGAGTTTAGAATAATTTGAAACAATGAGATTGAGTCTTTGAGCTAAGGTTTGACTATGTGTTTTAAGCTCAACAATAGTGGAACAATGGATTTTGCAATGGAAGTGTTGTTCGAGAAGAAGGGGGTAAAGGGTTCCTTTTGTAGAGAGCTTGAAATATTTGCATTCTTGGCTGAAATTCATTTAAAATGTTATACAACGGTCCAAAACATTACATAACGTTTTGCCCTAGAATTTGACCGTTGGGGCTGTCAGAATTCGACCGTTATATTGTCCAGATATTTTTTCGAAACGTTATACATTGTTCTGAAACGTAACATAACGTTTTAGCAACTTCAAGACACATGTTCTGCCTATTTCAAACGTTACAGAACTGAATTTTTTTTTTATGAAACGTTATATAACGTTTTGGCTGTTCATCTCAATCTCCAGTTTTGAAACAGTCATAACTTTTGATCCATAGCTCCGATTTAGGTCATTTTTGAAACGTTGGAAAGGTCTTGATGAACTCTACACTTGTTCTCAATTTATCACTTGAATTTTCCAAACTTTTGCATTCAAGTCCCTACACAATTCTCAAAACAAGAAAGTTTTGTAAAATTCAAAAGTTGGTTTTGCAAATCGACAAATCCGAGATATTACTTGGTACAACAATATATATACAAGAAATGTGAAAAACAAACTAAATCTATTGAAAATAAAAGATTAATGCATGAAGGATGTGATGAACAAGCTAACTAAATGAAGTTAAAGATTCTATATTAGCTAAGTTGTTTTATGAAACTTAGAATATATATATTTGATATTTGAAAGGAGCAATACGAACAGTTCATGGCATTACATAAAGCTATGTAGCATTATAACCCTAAAGGAAAAAAAATGCTCGAAATCTGGCCAAATACTGAAATGTCCGAGCATAACGTTATGCAACGTGATGCTAGCGTTGAACGTTAGAAGAAAAGGAATCGACGCTGGAAATTGGCTAAGTACTAAGCTTTCCGAGCATAGCGTTACCTAAAGCTACAATAGCATTGTAACACTACAACCAAATAATTAGTCAAGTTTTAACCTTGATTTCTCACTGAACATAGCGTTGTGTAACGCCATGGTTCCATTATAATGTCGTGTCTTCAAGAAAAATACAAAAGAAACGTTCACAACTTATATCATTTTGTGATATAGTGTTGTAACGTTAATTATCTTAAGACATTTGTTTTCTGATTAGGTTTGCAGATGTATAAAAAGGGGCTTCTCTTCTCCATTCACTGTCTCTTGATCTCTTATTTCAAAATCAAAACAGAGCAAGTGAGCAACCACCATTACCCCTCTACATAAAAAAATCTAGCCATATCTATTGCTTCAAATCTCAAAGTTATTTGTCCTAATTAGTAGATCTAAATAATTGAGAGAGATTGCTTGAGAGATTATTACCATTCTTTATTCTATCTTTTTTGGATTTTTGTGATTTAGGTCTAGTATCTAACCTTTTAGTTGCAAAGAGCTAGATTTCACCTTGTGATTTAGGTGTAGTCCTAACTTTGGTGTTGTAAAGAGCTAGATTCCACCTTGTATATGAACAATTTGAGTTATTGGAGTGAATCAGTCTTGTTACCACAAAGGCGGGGATCAGGGACCCGAAGAGTAGGCGTAGCCAAACTCCGTTAACATCTCGAGCGTTAATCTGTTCAATCTTTCTAATCTCTTCTCTATTTATTTAATTGCTAAATATTTATTTGAGAAGAATTAAAATTTTTAATTAGTTAAGCTTCCATAATTAGTATTTAATTAAGGTAGATTTGTGTTATCACTTCTTTATTAAATTGCTTGAGTTACTAATTTGAGAAGTGTGTTGAGTAAATTATTTAAATTGGAAAATTTAAAATTTTTACTCTGCTATTTTCAAGCATTTAAAAAATATTTAACGGCCCTTAACGGTGAGGTGGTCACTTAACGGTTTAACGTTATAACAAAATTATACGAAAGTTAAATTAAAAAAAATGTCCAACCATTTTTTATCTATTATTTATTTATTTTAGACCAAATTATGGTGCAAACATACACACTTTTTATCATATGTACGACTTTATGTAACTATATATGTACTATATAATATATTTAACATTAGTATTACCATTGCTTCTTTTTTTCATTATTTAAAAATATGCATGATGTATTTTGATATGTTTAATAATTAGGATTCATAATGTATTTTATTTTGAAATGTGATTCAATGTTTGTTTTTATAATCTCCACTATCTAATTGCATAAGTCGCACCAGCATAACAATATCTTATGTCAGCATCAATATAACACACAAATTCAGTGTACCCAAACAATCAACACATAATCATAACACTGATAACTACCCGACTAAGCCCGCAATAACTAATCCCAAGTTAGTAAAGTAGTAAACAAAAATGAAAAAACTAAATTAATCCAACAAATTGACAAAACACAAAGTACATTACAGTAAGCATCCAGCGGAATTCAAATAAGAAAAAATAATAAAAAATAAAAAACGACGTTAAAACAGCCTGTTTTTAACAGATTTACACGGTTTAAATGGAGTTAAAACTGCTAAAGTGCAGAAAACCAGTTAAAAACGTTTTTTTTTTCTAAAAACGTCATGACAAGTTTTTTTCCGTTAAAACGGTTAAACAAAAGTTTAAACTCCGTTTTTTAAAAACTTGATTATTTTGTAACTGTGCTTGCTATTAAAAGTTAGCCCGCTCTAGAGTTATCAAATGCATATTCAAATTTGTATTAATCAGTTTGTAAATGCAAGTATGATGTCATACTAAAGCACACAAAGAATACGATAAAGAGCAATAATAGAAAAGGAAAAAAGCGAGCATGAGAGTGTCTAGGGGACTGATACAAATTAAACCCTAGTCAACCACAAAGCATTAGGCGCATATCTTAGGCAGTAATTTTGTTCTTTCACATCTTTTGAGAGACTTGTATATTTCCTGATGCATCGTGATATGATAGATAGATATGTATAAAACAGTTTGGTTAACTTACCTAATTATCGGTATTAGAGCGTGCTTGGCATGTCGGTACGCTAGCGGCTAGCCCAGTTTAGAACCAGAACCCTATGGGCTATGGCTATACAATTAATAGATATATATCTCTTTGGAGTGCATGTACTTCTTGAACCCTAGCCATGCAAACAAATTAAATAATTAATTATATAGACTTTTGCTTAATTATTTAGTGCAGCTTTTTTGTAAAAATATCTAATTATGCCGTACATTGGGGTCACATATCACATGCCTACTTGGAATGGTTAGTTCTCCATTTTATTTTTATTTTTTAAGACAGTGCGACTACAGTAGCACAGCTAGTGTTCTACATGGGTCTAACAAGTAACAATACAGTAGAGAACCAATAATTGTTTGACTTGAACCCGATTTGGTAACTTGTGATTTAATTTTTTGTAAGGTTCGACATTATTAAATATCCTTCAATTAATGAGCTTCAATTATTAAAAAGATAAGTAAGTTAATTGCTTCAAAAAAAATATATAAAAAATTCAGCCTACAAAATAGGTTGAGAATCAACCTAGTAACCTACCATTAAATTATGCTGTACTCTAGTAAAAACGTTTTTTGCAAGCATAGAAGAAATATCAAGATCAGCATTAATTGATCAATCATTTAGTAACTGTTTACTAATAAAAACTTCGTTTAATTATTAGTCCTGCAAAAATAAAATTTGAGCTTAAGTCCACCAAAAGAAATCATGATATCTTAACTTTCAAAAATTATCGATCGGATTCTAAAGGAATATGTTCAAGCTATTGATTCTTATCATCGTTATCGTTATATTGTTTTATGTTTAAATTTATATATTTTCAGTTTATTTTGTTAGAGAAAATGATAGTTTGAAGTCTAATTAGCCTCATTAATTATCATTATAGGCTAGTTATAGAAAAAAAAAGAAGTATCCAATCCTTATTTAGAAAAAGGAGGTTACAAGTCTTTTTTATTTTTTAGAATAAAGAACGTTGGAGTTCTCTGTATAACGGTAATATTCATTACCATGTAACACAGCCTATAAAAAGGCACACCTCTGTAATATATCAGACAAGATAATTCTCATCACAAATAGCCTTTCTGTTCTCTAAAAATCAACATGGTATCAGAGCACTGATCCAAACAAAGCTTCCGCAACACCTAAAATCCATACCAGCAAACCACAATGACTGATCCAACAGATCAGGGAAACCAAAATCAACCGATACAATCGGTTCATCAATTCCAACCAATAGTAAGAGCTCAACCAGATTTCAATGCATCTCAGAAATTAACAAATGCCCCATTAAATGGCAGAAACTACCTGCCATGGGTCAAAGCAGTAAAAAGAACTCTCAAAGGAAAAGGGTTACTTGGCTACACCGATGGCAGCAAAAAAAGACCAGAAGAGGCAGATGCTGCAGAAATTTGGGACATGGCCGACAGTCAAGCCATGACCCTTATATCTAATTCCCTTGAACCACAGCTAAGTGACATGTTCTGCTAGTGTGAAACTTCAACAGAATTGTGGAAAGCTGTAGAAAATCAGTATGGAAATCTTAAAAGCCATTCCCAAATCTATCATCTCAAAAAAGAAATCGCGAAAATCACACAAGAGGCAAGAGAAATACCCGAGCTGATCGGGCTTGTGAGATCAAAATACGAAGAACTAAAAGTATATAGACCACCTACTACTGACCTCAATGTGATACAGGAAAGGGAAGAAACTGATCAGGTTTACACCTTCTTGGCCGCGCTCGACCCAAGCTATGAGGCGATTAGAGCTCAACTCCTTCTCTCCACCGATCGTTTATACTTTGCCACTGTCACAAACCTCATACATCAAGAAGCAACACGACGAGTTGCGATGGGAACTTCTGACTCGAACCCAAAGCCAGAAGCCCATGCCTTCTCAGCCGTGAATACCAATGTTGCGAGGGCAAGGGGAAATTGGGAGAATGAACGGTGCTCTCACTGCAAGCGAGATGGGCACAATGATGAGAGATGTTGGGTACTCCATCCTCACCTCCGACCAAATCGAGGACAGAGGGAGGCGAAGAGGAAAGGCACCTGGAAAAATCGCGACACGAAAGAAGAGAAGAAAGCTCTTGTGTCGGCACGAGACGATCCGAACGAGGAAAACAGGCTCAGCAGGCTGGAGTCACAGCTGAGTAGAATTTCAGCACTGTTGGGCCAGCACATAGGCCAAGGTTCGGCCCAAGGTTTAAAATCTGCCTCTAGACCAAATTTAAATATTTACAGTCCAAAATTACTTTGCAGGCCAGAGTTAAATAAAAAACCAGAGAGCCCAGGGTTAAACACAGAACCAGAAAATCCCAATAAAATAGTAAATCAATGCTTAGCCATCAGATTTACTATCACAACCGGTCCAAAAAATTGTACAAGGTGGGTTTTAGATTCTGGTGCCACAGACCATATAACCAGAAATAAAAATCTGTTAAAAAATCTTAAGCCATTGGACAATGACCAATATTTTACCATTGCTAACAATGAGAAATTGAGAATTGTCGGTTGGGGCATAGTTAGCTTCTTTTCAAAAAATTTCCTACAAGATGTTTTTTATGTTGAAATTTGCTAAGTGAATTTGCTTTCAATTAGCAAACTCGCTAAGGATTTAAATTGTGAAATTATATTTAAAACAACTAGTGTCATATTTTAGGATTCAATAACCAAGGAGAAGATTGGTGAATGATTCCTTGAAAATGGCCTTTATATTTTGAGTAGTAACAAAACTATCTTGAATACTAGAAAATATGAAGATTTGTGTAATCTTTGGCACAAAAGAGTTGCCATGCCTCCGATAAAATTCTTAAAAACTTGTTTAATTTTAAAAAAATATAGATTGTAGTAGTTGTGAAGCTTGTAAGCTTGCCAAACATACAAGACTTCCATTTTGTAATTCGAATACAAAAAGTAATGAATCATTTGATCTTGTTCATTCCGATGTTTGGGGACCCGCCCCTTTAGTCTCCTATGATGGCTATAAATATTTTGTTATTTTTATTGATGATTACTCAAGAACAACATGGATACTTGATGAAAAATAAAAGTGAAGTTTTTCAACATTTTAAAACCTTCACAAACTATGTTGAGACTCAATTTAATAAAAAAATTAAGATTTTTAGAACGGATAATGGAACAGAATTTATAAACCAAAATATGTCAAATTATTTAAAAGACAAAGGGGTCGTACATCAAACTTCTTGTGTGTATACCCCTCAACAAAATGGTATTTTCGAAAAAAAAACCGTCATCTTTTAGAAGTAACAAGGTCTCTTTTATTTCAAAATGATGTTCCTAAATATTTTTGGTCGGAAGCTGTGCTAACCGCAACGTACCTAATTAATAGATTGCCAAGCGTTGTACTAAATTTTAAAAGCCCATTAGAAGTAATTTACAAAAGAAAAATAAACCTTAATCACTTGAAGGTTTTTGGTTGTGTTTGTTTTGTCCATAAAAATAGAATAGATAAACTTGACTCTACCTCAATAAAAACCATTTTTCTTGGATACTCCATCCAAAAGAAAGGATATAAATGCTATGACCCTAAAGAAAGAAAAATGTATATATCTAGAAATGTTACATTTATTGAAAAAGATCCCTTCTTTAAGGATATTGAGGAAAATTACCATGATGAGGTAACTTGTGATGATTTTAATGTTTCACCTATTATTAGCCCAAGTGAAAGAGAACTTCTTGTAGAAACAAATCATGAAATAGGAACTCAAGAGGAGCAAGAAGGTGAGAAATTAGAAGAAGTTGTTGAAGGTGAAAATTATGGAGAGGAAGAAGCAATACCTTTGAGAAGGTCAAACCGACAAGTTCGGCCACCTCCAAAACTCCAAGATTATGTAACATATTCGGTACAATACCCTATTCAAAATTATGTTTCTTATAATAATATTTCAAATGAACACTACATTTTTCTAAACGCTCTAACAAAGGTAGAAGAACCAAACACATATGAAATGGCAAAAACCTACCCCAAATGGTGTAAGGCAATGAATGAGGAACTTCATGCCTTAGAAAAAAACCAAACATGGGAACTTTGCTACTTACCAAAAAATAAGAAACCGGTTGGTTGCAAATGGGTCTTTAAAATCAAATATCATAGTAATGGTACGATAGAAAGATACAAGGCTAGGTTAGTGGAAACCGGTTGGTTGAAATTAAGGACCTTGGTAAATTAAAATATTTTCTAGGAATAGAAATAGCCCACTCCTCCAAGGGACTATTTTTATCCCAAAGAAAGTATGTACTCGACCTATTGAAGGAAACCGGTAAGCTAGGTTGCAAACCGGTTACCACTCCAATCGATATTAACGTGAAACTTAATACCGAAGATGGTGAACCACTAAGTGACATAAGACATTTCCAAAGACTTGTAGGTAAACTTATTTATCTAACCATGACTAGACCGGACTTGTCTTTTTCTATAAGCCAAATTAGTAAATTCATGCATGCACCAAGAACACCTCATTTAGATGCCATTAATAGGATATTAAGGTACTTAAAAGGTTGTCCCAGAAAAGGAATTTGGATGAGAAAAATGGTACTAATGCAATATGTGGCTATTCCGGTGCAGATTGGGCTGGGAGTTTCGATAGAAAATCGACAATCGGATTTTGCACGTTTGTAGGCGGAAATTTAGTCACATGGAAGAGCAAGAAACAAAATGTTGTGGCACGATCTAGCGCAAAAGCGGAGTATCGAGCCATGGCATCTACCGCAAGCGAGCTAACATAGATCAAACAATTACTAGCCGACTTAAGTGTCAAAATTAATGAACCAATGAAGATGTTTTGTGATAACCAAGCAGCGAGACACATTGCGGCTAATCTCGTGTTTCATGAACGAACCAAGCACATTGAAGTGGATTGTCACTTCGTAAGACAAAAAATTCAAAGCAAGGAAATTGAGACACCGTTTGTCAAAAGTCAAGATCAATTAGCGGATATATTTACAAAAGGATTAAGTATCAAGGGATTCGATGATATCTCAAGCAAGCTAGGACTTATTGACATCTACAATCCTAGCTTGAGGGGAAGTGTTAGAGAAAATGATAGTTTGGGATCTAATTAGCCTCAGTAATTATCATCATAGGCTAGTTATAGAAAAAGAAAAGTATCCAATCCTTATTTAGAAAAAGGAGGTTACAAGTCTTTTTTATTTTTTAGAATATAGAACGTTGGAGTTCTCTGTATAACGATAATATTCATTACCATGTAACACAGCATATAAAAGAGCACACCTTTGTAATATATCAGATAAGATAATTCTCATCACAAATAGCCTTTCTGTTCTCTAAAAATCAACATATTTCCGTAAAAATATAGTATCTTTTATTAAAAATATAAGATCAATATGTTAACATTTAAATGATTTTGATACTTGTAAAATTTCAAACTTTGTCACCTTTCTTTTCAGAAGATGGTCTAAAATTTTAAATTATTGTAATGTATTTATGTGGCTGAATATGTAAATTAAGATCAACAGTACTGCAAATTTCTTTTTTTAGTGCTGATCTGATTATTTTTGAAAGTTAGTTAACATTATTTCTCTCACAAAAGCACAATAATTAATTTTGTTAGCAGCCATAAAAAATAAAATATACATTAAGAGACTTGCCTCACTATTCCAAGTCTCACTAAATAAAAAATAAATAAACCTCTAAACCAAAGGACATCCACATAAGAAATTAAGAATAATAAACCTGACCAGAAGTAGTTGTGATTTGTGAATAATGTACAAATTCAAATTTGTATAATAAAAAGAACAACAAAGCAAACATCTATCCGTACATATATTATTCAAAGCTCCATCCGTATACTAATATGACACAACAGATATTACTACGGACAAAAACAGGCGGAACCTCCCAATCCTGTCTCCAGTCTCCTCCATACAACTCCAAAACAAATTATATATTTCGGATCCACCGCACAAAAGGAAACAAGATCCGACCCGAGAAGAAGGCCTTAGCTGCCTAGGATTGATCCCTCGTCACAAATTCACATGCCAAAGACCCATAAAAGGGGACCAAGAAAACACATGGCAACCAAAAACTAATACTAATACATGCAGAGGGCTGCTGAGTGCTGCTCACAGGCTCACAGCTCAGCCTGAGATGAGAGAGATAGAGAGAGAGAGAGCTCTCTTAGAGAAGGGAGTGGGGCCCACACCAGATCTCCAAATTAAAGTGCTTTTTCCCATAATAATAATAATAAGAAGAAGAAGAAGAAGAAGAAGAAGAAGAAGAAGAAGAAGGAGGGGAGCTCCTAGCTAGTGTTGTGTTAATAGCGCGCGCCACACCATGCCATGATCGATGCCACTACTCCACCCTACAAGTTCGCAATTACGTCCTGGATTTATGAACCTATGTCCATAAAAGTTGTTTTAGATTGATTGAGAGGTTCAGAACCGGAGAAAATTTAAAAAAAAGGAAAGGTGTTAAAGCAGAATTTAATTTTCCCAGGAATTTGGCTAGTAATGTCCCAAAGAGACACAACAATAGAGCACGTTTTGTACAACATTTCTTTTTTCACAAAAGTTCAATCCTATCTAATATTCTAATATTGAAATGCCATTGATCTGGTAGGTGTGTAGGTCAATGGGTCGTGAATTCAAACTTTATCAACGGAAGGAGCAAAAAAAATTCCAATACATTTAAAAAATTGTCAAATAAAATGAAAAAATAATAAAAATATGCTTAAACTTATAGATTGATGGTGTTCAATATTGCATACAATTTGAGTATATTATATTTCATCAAAGCCTAATAAATTTAATGCAATTTTGAAATGGTTCATATATAATGATTCTTTATGGAAAATCAAGGCACTGAAGCTACATAAAATTGTAACAGAAATTCGGAATATTACTATATATAAACATTTTCAATTTTTAAGATTTTTTGTCAAGATCATTAAAAGTAATCATTGCCAATGACCCCTCAAAGATGTTTCCAAATTGCTCATCAATTTATTTGAATTTCTCAATTAGTGATAGGAAATTAATGGGTTTTGCTACATTTGTACTATTAAAATGACATAAATATTAAACTGTCATTTCAGTAAATGTAGTGTTGAGGCATGCCGTCGTTGAAAAAGATACCAGTTCAAGTTTCACAAGAAATATTTAAAATTAATAAAATTGATTCCTCAAGTATAAAAGACTTTATATATAAAAAGCATAAATATATATATAACTGGTAACTAAAAGCAGTTCAAGACACTATATTTGAACTTTTTTGAATTGATTTGAGAAAAAATCCAAAATTATTTTGTATTAAGCTATTTCTCCTCATAAATCGTCACAGTCACTGGCACTTGTACCTCACTAACAATTGCCTTTCCTGGCTAATGAATTGTTGCTTTCTCCTTTCTTTTAAAGATAAGAAGTGAAAAAAATGGATTGTTGCTCTTGCGCAAGCCTTTGATTTGTATCCTTACTCTGCAAATTTTGTAACAGTTATCAGAAAATGGAAGAGGCAACAGAATTCAGATTTCCAAAAACGGGTATCCTGCGGAGTGTCACAGACAACAAATTCCAAAAAAAAAAAAAAAACATGCAAGCTAATAACAACGATGCCACCAACACCAATAATAACAATAGTGATGTGGGCTATTTATTCTTTGCAAAAAAATAGATATGTGGACCCCTTGTATCAGTGGCTCGTTTCATATGCCGTATGAAGGTCTGTATTAGCACAAGACAGCACTACAGCAGGAACCAATATTTGTTCTCTTCTCATGTCTTCTGTTTTTGTTTTTCAATTGCATGTATAATTTTGTCTAAGAATAGTGTTTCAAATATAACTAATATATTCTAATAAATAAATTTGATATTCTTTTGTTCAATTGATCGCATTATGTGACTACAGTACTCACCACAAAGCGATGTCATGAATAGCGCAGAGAAAATCAAAATATTTTTTAGGGAACAAAATTGCAAAAATAGTATTAGTACTATAATGATATTGATATTTTTCACACTCTACCGCATTATATGTATAAAACCACACATTAAGAAAAAAAATATTATTTGATATATGAAAAGTTATTAGAAAATGAAAATCAACAAATGCAAGCATGTTCAAATTAAATATCTTTATCGCTATTCAAAAATAGTTAACAAAGTTTTGCAAAAACAATTGAGAATGGCAGTTTCACTTAGGGGTGCAAACGAGCCGAGCTCGAGCGAGTTGGGTCCAATTCGAACTCGACTCGTTATTACAAGTGCTCACGAGCTGAAACATTCAACTCGAGCCGGCTCGTTTGACTCGTCTGTAGCTTATTTGCAAGAAAAATGACAAAATGGTTTAAAAAAACATTATGAAATTATAAAATCGTGAAAATTCTTTGTGATGAAGATCTATTTAGAGATGGTGATAACCAATTCGATGGTTCAGATTAACTCGTTAAGGTTTGAATACTTACACGAGCCGAGTTTGTCACAATTCGAGATCGACTCGTTAACAACTCAAGTTGTTAACGAACGAGTTGTTAGCGAGTCGAACACGAACGAGTCAGGAGTCACGTTGTGCACCTCTAGTTCCACTTTATAATTTAATAATTTATAATGTAAAAGTAATTGGCGGTTCAATAGCATGAAAATAACAGAAGACATGGGCCCTCTTTTTGTAGTTGATCAATGATTGGGAGTTTGTAGAGCCAATCAGAGTTACTGATGGAAAAGGCTTGAGACTAATGCACCTCTTTCTATGAGGCCATGTAAAAAGGGTAAAATAGAAAAGAAGAATAGGAAGTTTAGACAGTGTTCTTTTGCCACTTCCTCCTGTCGGGTTAAAAAAAAATGTGACTAAAACAATCTCAAGGTGATGCATTTTTCAATGTATAGGATTTAACAAACATCAACTATTTGACGAACTGTTATATGATTTAAGCACTATTTGTTATGATTTGCAGACGGGTGCATGCATTTTTTGCTTTGCATTTAATATGTCCTGTGATTAGTGTTCAAGTACAATGGACAATGCAGAACACATTCTAAACAGCCAATTCAGTCACCAATTAGAAATTATATATATTTCTAAAAAATATTATGAAACTTTGTGAGCAAAGCTACGGGGCTAATGAAGCATTAAAGTCTTTCGTGCTCTTAACAAAAAAAAACTGTAGACATTTTTAAATTTTGATTTATCGTGTTCAATAATTTCTTTATATCAAAATTTTGTAGGGAGACAAATTTTTTTATTTAGAGTTGTTTAACATCGTTGACTTTTTAAATTGACTCAAAAATAATAATGAAATAATCAATGTTTATACTTAAAACTAGATTATTTTTCAAAATTCAAAACAAATACTTAAAAACTCTCATAATAGAATTTTTTTTTGTTTCCTACAAGATTTTGATATATAAAATTATTGTGCATGATAGATCAAAATTTTAAGACGTCTATGGTTGTTTTTGTGAGGAGCACCATAACTTAATTCGAAACTTTGTAATGAATTCAATGTGGGATTAGCTATTCATGTTAAATTACTAAATTTTTATATTCGGAAGTACGAACGAAAGTAAACTTTACAAAATATTCTAGCTCAATTTTAATAATTTAGTATGTATTTTATATAATATTTCACATAAGAAAAATATTAGACTGAAAATTCTTTATTATAAATGAAAAATAAATCGATATCGACGATGGTATCACAAAAGATTTATTATAGTAGATTTTTAAGTAAAAAACATATAATTTACCTATTCAACTCTGTTGCTGGGATATAAGAAGTTTTTTTAGCGTGAAAAAACTGATGAACATATCAGTAATGCTGAATAAACAAAAGAACTCTCAGACCAACAACAAATTGCAATATTCTAGAAAGTACTCAAGCTTTGTCTCTGTACAAGTGTACACAAAACTTGTCGCATGTGCAGCTTAAGTAAGGAATTAAGGATGGTGTATCACGTGGAATCCAACTTAATATCTCATTTATTTCCAGAGAAACGATAATATATGGGAGTATGAGAGTTGAGAGATCTGGTATCTGGTATCTGGAGAGGCATTATGCAACAGTGTCCAGAGAAAAAGATAAAACTCAGATAGAGCCCTTATTCAATCAAGGGAGGAGGCAAGCCAGCACATAGAAACCACAGCAGCGCCGACATTTGTGGGCCCTTCCCTGTCAGATAGTACTTATTTAGACACATCCACTCCAGTGATTATTTCAATGGAAATATCCTGTATAACATATTAACATGGGGGCATTCCTCACCTATCACTCTATCAGGCTTAGAAAATACAATACTGGTAAGCTTCATAAATATTTTATCATTATTATTATTTTCTTGTTCCATATACTTTATTTGTTCCTGTCATTTACTTCTTTAAAATTCTATTTTCGTTTTAAGAATTAATTACAATACATAAGTTTCCTTAATATGCAATTGTAATCATTCTACCAAAATATCGCTTAGTCCAGTCATTTTTAAGTTCTTCAGAAAAAAAAAAGATAATATATCTTTTTAGACTTCACCATAAGAAATTTTGAACACCAGATGTTCATCTCCTGTAACATAATTAATGTGGTTGCAAGTATAGGGGACAATAAATATCTGTGATTGGCAGTGGAATGGAGAGAATCAGAGAGGAGATGCTGATGTCTCCTCATTGACAGCTACGCAAGTAACAGTCTGCTCCAAGTGCCCCAATCTTGGTTTTTCTCTCTGGCCTAATCAGCAACACCCTCTACTCACATGTTTCTTTTCTTAGCATCTGATCCTATATGCTGTATGCACATTACTTTTTGTTAATATCCTCTTAAAAGTTGTTAAATGGGATAACAATCTCAGTCCGGAAAAACCCAAAATTGCATAGTCATTATTAAAGTAATCACAATTCTCTATAATTTACTATCACTTTTAAATAGCTTTTGAAACCCAATACGCAAAAAATGGCTTATCAGTAACATTTATAATTGCAATTCAATTCAATTCAAAAATTTATCTTTTGTTATGTGTGTGTAACCAGTAACCACCATAGTAGGACAAAGGGAAAATAAAATTTCATTACTGCAGTTCTGTATCATGCCTGTATCTTGTTGTACCATTAAACATGATTATTACTAAAACCAACAAAATGCATGTCGTGCAATTATTTGACAGAACAATTTAAACCTACCATGGTACCATTTCTGTGCTCGGACCATCCCCCATTGTTTGTTTCAGTTCTCATAAACCTCAACTCTGAATAGTGTATGCATTTATTTCATCGGTCCTGCGCCACATAGGACCAGGGCAAGAAACCAACTATCATAGTCTCATTAGAGAGAGAGAGAGAGAGAGAGAGAGAGAGAGAAATGAGGCAGAGAGGAACCACATTCCTCTTTCAGTACCCAACCTACTAATATTTTGGCTCTTCTACACCTCTATCCTGTCCCCTTTTTTCATTTAGTTTTTGTCGTGTTTTGTTTCAATGATAAACGAAATAAAAACTAAAGGACTTCTTCTCTTTCATGAAAAAAATGAAACAGAGTAACTTCTGTTTCGTTCTGAACGTCTCACAGCGCTAATAACAAGTTACCATCAAATATTTAGAACCAAAGACCTAGAACCAGGGAGAGAGAGTAATACACAGTCACAGAGACAATATATCGTATTACTGTCCCTGGTTATGAGCAATCAAGATGTATGATAGTAGAATCAGTAGATAGAAATAGCCTTTATACAATTTACATACAATCAAGTCATCAGGAGATCAAACTGAGCAACTCCGTTAAAAGGAAAAACAAAAAGAGGGTAAAAGAGTTAGTGCTTTCTCTAGGAAGTTGGGTTGGTGGGCAATGCACTCCAGGGAAATTTAGTCATTTGGTTAACATCTCTAGTCCAATACTACAATTGACAATGCGATTTGATCCGACGGAAGATCACCGGTGCGCCATATTGTGGGTAGAGAAGCATGAGAACCGTAGGCGAGTGAACGTACTTTGGTGATACACGAAATGTGAAGCGTTGCAAGATGATAGCAAGTGTGAGCTTGGCCTCCAATATAGCCAGATTTTGGCCAATGCACATACGAGCCCCGAGCCCAAAAGGAATGTAAGCAGTCGGATGCTTCACTGCACGGGCAATGCCATTGGTGAATCGTGCCGGGTTGAATTGGGCTGCATCAGGGCCCCACTGGTGTTTATCATGGTGAAGAGCCATGATCGGGATCAACAATTCGGTGTCCCGTGGTATTATGTATCCACCAAGCTCAACATCTGTTTTCGCCCTTCGGATTGTTGCAACTGCCGGTGGGTATAGACGAAGTGTTTCGCTGAGTATCATACCAATCTGTTACAAGTGCAAAGAAGAAACATGATTAAACTACTATGTTTTGAGAAATTTAACTAATTATTAGGACATAGGACGATACTTTCTAATTAATTGTCATTCAGTATTTGGTGGTGAAATGTGTATCATGTTAAAGAAAATTACTGACAATTTGCCTTCAAGTAGGAAAATTACTGTTTTACCACTGTCTGGAGTATGTAGCATGACAGAAGCAAGGACAATGAGGTCATATATTTTTTTTCTTTTCTGAAAATGAGTTTTGCATGCATATCTCTATGATGTGACCAAAGGAGTTGGGAGAGGGACATATTTTCTAAGGCTCCTTAATGCAATAGCGACATTTTCTTTAATTAGTTGATAATGAACTCCAAAGAAAAGTACCGTTTTGAGCTTGAAGAGGTGATCTTTATTTGGCAGCTCCGAACCACACACCTCCAGCACCTCCTCCCGGGCCCGCTCTTGCCAGGTCGGGTGCATGGCAAGAAGAACTGTGGCCCATGTCAGAAGATTTGACGTCGTTTGCTTCCCGGCAAAGAAAAACGTCTTGCATTCCTCGACAATGTCATGCACCGTCATTGGCCCCACGGCATGTTTGTTTGCTTTTAGATTAGTGCTAGCATTGATCATGAGCCCTAACAAATCCTTGACAGACTCGTCTTGCCTCTCGTCGTCACTGTCATCCTCGGTTGTTCTCCTGCAGATTAGCCTCACAAGGCTCTTCTTGATTTCCTTGTCAAGCTTCCATGAGCTGGCATTCTTCTTAGTTGGAATGAACCTGCAAATATTTTCATTATGATTTTTTCGACAATATGCAAACAATCAAATGCATAAAGTGGTCCCTACTGGCTACTGCCAAGGAAATGAAAAAACAAAGGCTTAATGTACAATAATAAAATGAAAACATATGATGACTGATATTTACCAGAATATGTTAAACTTTGTTTAATACTACTTTTGTTATATATATTTTTCTTACAGTGCATTTGGTGAAGCCTTTTTATACCTAACTTAACTATTGATGAAGTTATTGCATAACACATAGGCAATATATGATAACTGATAACTGTAACGGATTTAATGTGACGATGGCAACATGCACAAACCTGTAGCCAGGAATGAAGACTTTGCGAAATGCTTCGGAAGCAAAAGCCATGAGCTGTGTCTGCAGCTGGAACACCGCCTTGCCATCCTCGTAGCTGCGACCAAATGCAGTTCGGGTTATGGCATCCTCGGTTACAATCTGGAGCCACTCGGAGACATCAATCTCCACCTCGCCACATGCGGAATCGTCACACATGGCCGACCACTTATCCACCATGTTCTCAATTGTTTTCCCAATATATGGAACTAGCAACTGCAAATTTTTCATTTAAGAAAATAACTATAAGACAACATATAATACATAAAAAATTGTTCTGCATTTAAGGCACCATTTATCCAAAAGACAATAATAGAAGCATATATCACCAATGCACCTAATTTAAATAATTAAATATTCTGGTACTGACTCAGAATTCAGAAAAGGGTATTTCTAGCTAAACAATGCCAAAATCAAAATTGGTTTACTATTATTTAAAAATTAGTGTACCTTGAGATTGTCCATGTGGAATGTGGGGGTGAGAACCTTCCTGTGGTGGGCCCACTTTTCTCCACGTAGGCTGACAAGTCCTTTACCTTCCAGCTGGCGTACCAGTGGGTGCGACTCGTACCGATCGAAATACTCGGACCGAGACAGCAAGACTTCTCTGATCAACTCCGGGTCTGATATCGCAATCCTCGGGGTTGGTCCGAACCAAATTAGAAATGTAGGTCCTGAAATTGATTCATCTATTAGAATTATGTTTCTGAAGTAACTAAAGAGGAGATGGGGGTTTGTATGAGAGAAAGAGAACGAAAGGTGAAGGACGTGGAAAAGAAAAAGAGAAGAGAAACGGTACACTGGTACAAGGAACGGTACCAGTGGTTTGTTTTGTTAACTGGAGATGAATATAGGCTGTAATATAATATGGTACAGTGGATGTGGATGGGGGGCGGGGGGATAACCGATTCCGATTTAGTCATTAAATGAGCCTCCACTGTAGAACCTGACAACTCTTCAGTGCAGTAACAGAGAATAAAAGCTATCTCCTTTATTTTTTATTGTTCTACTCCTTAAATTTCTGTTTCTGCTTTTGGAATGCTTTAACTAAATTTTATTATTACCTCAGCAATGGGTGCTGTCACTTAGATGAAAACAGCAACTGAGAATCTGAAAAGGTGGAATAGCTCCAACTGAAGTACTATAGTGAAAAGTGAGAGAGACAGAGAGAGAGAAAAACAGAGTCTTGATCCAAATTCTGGTACGCAATTTTACAGAGATGGAAAGAAAAACCCATCTTGGATAAAGCTCCAATAGGCAAGAAAACAAGGAGAAAAAAACACAAAACCAACACAATTGCAAATCGCAAGCGCAGAGAAACCGAACTCGGAATATAGAGTATAGACAAAAAAAGGAAAAATAAATCCTGATAAATTTACCATGAAAAGAAAGCAATGAGAGATAATAATGAACTCAACGTATTAACATATGACATACCATAGATTTTCTTCCAATGTGTGTAGAAAGGAAGAACTCTGGGGAGTATTTTGTGGAAGTTATGGGGCTGAGGTGGCTTAGAGGAGGCTTCCACCATTAGAGAGATCATCTCCTTTACACAACCAATGAAGAAGTGGTACTTGGGGCCTCGAATCCCCTGTTTCGCGAATTGTTCTTCGATTTTCCTCGGTTTCAACCAGAGCTCATCAAACACCTTCAGGGCTATGTATATTAAACCGAGAGAAGCGAGGCCGAGAGGTAGAACCCATGTCAATGGCCACCCCATTGTTAGTTTGTTTGTAGCAGAGAGAGAGAGAGAGATGTAGGAGAGAGAGGTTGGTTGAGAAGGTGTTTATATAAGGAGGGGACAGAGAGAGAGAAAAGAGAAGAGGTGGCAAGAGCGGCGCCGGTGGGGCCGGCGTGTAAGGAAGGGGGTCAACGAAAGGTATGAGTTTCGGGTTTTGGGTTGGTGGATTTGATTTGTACCCGCTTTGTAGAGAATTGAGATAAAGGTCGGAACTTGGGAGTGTTTGTTTTGTTTTTAAAGCGTACAGCACCGTCTTTCGTGGGAAAATTAAAGGAGAGGGGCCTCAAATATTTTATTGACAATGTGTTTCGAGTCGGATCGGATCAGTTCAAACTCTGTTCATTCAATGAGTTAGTCGATTTAACGAACTGAACGGGTCGAACTTTTTTAAGTCGACCGCAATACAATTAAGGCATATGAGTTGGTGCATCGACAAGTTTGGATCGAGTTATCGTCGGTTCGGTCCGAGTCAGGTTATATAAGTTGGTCGATTTTATTATTATTTTCAAAATGTTCGATTTCTTTTTTGAATTTTCGTCTTTAAAGATGGTTTTATCTTGGGTTATTACGGATTATAGACAGGTATAGACGGATTATAAACGGATTAAGGGGGTTAAGGGAGAGTTAGAGGGGGTTAGGAGGGGATAAGGTCGGGTTAAGGATGGATTATGAGGGGTTAAGGGGTTGGGACGGGTTAGGAGGAGTTATTCCTGGATTATAGCGGATTTTGTGTCAGATTATAGCGGATTGACGGGTCGAGTTGGTCCGAACCGGGGCCATTTATGGTCGGGTCGCGGCTTCAAATTTTTCGGGTCGAGTTGGACATGCTAGAGTACTTTCAAATTACTAGCCTCAACCAACAAGAGACAAATAGAATTAGGATTGTAAACAAATCATATAATATTCGATTTTATTCGAATTTATATTCGAGAAACAACAAAAATTCTTTAATCTGTATCTAAATTCAAAGATATTTGTATCCGTATTCGTATTAGAAAAATTATGACTGGGCATATCTCATAAATTAGCATAAATATTTAACAGTAAAAGGAAATCTGAAGTAATATTGTAGAATTGTAGTAGCTGAGTACAAGTTGAGAGAGAGAGTTGATTACAAATGGGATGGGTATATATATATATAGAGAGAGAGATAGGCTAGTGTGCTCCATGGAGCACCAAACCGCTAATTCTCCACATCATATTTCCAATTTGAAAATTCCAACGACCGATCCGAACCGTTGAACATGATCTACATATTGAAATCTACTTGGAGATTGATTTTTTTTGCTATTTTAGAGAGGTAGGAAAATTACAATTTTTGTTGGTCCAAAAACCGTTTGATTAGCAACTTTTCTATCTCTTTAAAGAAATCGCAGAAATTAAAAAAATATATAAAATTCAATCTCCAAGTAGATTTCATATGTCGATCATGTTGAACGGTTCTGTTGGAATTTTCAAATTGAAAATAACGAATATGGAGCACAAGCAATTTGGTGCTCCATGAAGCACCCTAGCATATATATATATATATACATATATTAGCTTAACTGAAGACTCTTCGGCTTCTAATCTTAAATGCTGGTCGGTCATGTTAGAATTGAGACTTGGGGGAAAGACTAAGGTTAAGTACTAGTGCGGAAGCATTTTAACAACAATTACAATTCAAGTTTTTAGACCATAATCACCTAGCTAAAAATTTCAACAAGCAAGTACTTAGAGCAATTGAGCAATTCAAAAATTACAAGGTGCAATAATTGTAAAGAAAGAGAGTAAAGAGCAAGAACAATCAAGAGAACACAAGAACACGCGATATAACGTGATTGGGCCTACAAACAAACTAGGCCCACATCCACAGGACTCTTGGAATCAAAACTTTCTTTCGGGACCAATTCCACTAAGCAATAAGTGTTCTTTACAATTGCGAAACCTATCTTTGGTTTCTTCTCAATAAGCAAACTAATTTTAGGTTTCTAAACCTATGCAAGAGGCTACACCACTATGTTGGATTAAACTTATCAACTCATCTCTTGTTTGATAATTTGCAAAACACATAAAGTACTAACCTTGCATATTAAGTTTTGGTGAAGATGCAGGTTAAAACAAGTACAAACCAATATCAAACATGCTCAAACATGCCTTGGACAAGTGAAGACATGGTCAAAGCATCAAGGAAAGGCTTCAAGCATCAAGACAGAGCACAACGTACCATAACGCTTGCCAACTCGTTATAACGAGTTACATAGGCGTTATAACGAGTTCCTAAGGCGTCATAACGCCTCAGGAGGAGAGAGAATGAGCAGATGCTGGATTTTTCCCGCGACAAGCGTTATTGTAATGCTCCAGCAAGACGTCACAATGAGTTGTCATCCGTTATAACGCCTCAGCCAAGCGTTATAATGAGTTCCTAAAAGGCTGGCCCACATGTCAGCAACAAAAGGGCAAAGAAGGGAATAAGCCTAAGGCGTTATAACGTATTATGGATGATTCTGTAACGCTTGGTGCATTTTTCACAGATTCAAGATCCCAAGAAGTGCTCAGCCTATATAAGTGAAGCAGAACAAACCAAAAGATTATCAAAACATTCAGACAAGCTTCCCAACAGTAATTGAGCACTAAAAGAGAGCCTGATTGAAGTCTCCTCCAGCTACCTAAACTTGAGAGGACTTAGGATAGCTACTATTCTCTTATTGTCTATTCGAGAACATAAACTTTAGCTAATTGTTTAGCCTTTGGTGCACCACATTTGTGTTTTCAAGTGGTGCATCTCTGTCTTTGATTGTGTAGTCAATCAGACCTTGTAGCGGTGTATTGAGGTGTTGTCCCGTGCATCGATTTAGGAGAAGAAGATTGGCTTACTTGTGTTAGAAGAAGTCAAAGATCATCTCCGCTCCTTTGTAAAAGATACTTGATTATAGTGAAATGGCCCGAAAGTTTTATTCTCGGAGACCCATGGACATAGGCCTAATTTCTTTTGATAGGTCGGACCACGTTACATAGCATGACACTTGTTCTCGATTGCTCTCTCTTCACTCTCACTCTCTCTTTTTAGCTCTTTGATCTTAATTTTTGTGATTTGCTCAATTGACTCTTGTAATTACTTGCACTATTAATTGGCTATGTGATTAAGGTCTAAAAAATTTAAATTGAATTGAAATCACTTCCGCACAATTATTTGACCTTAGTCTTGCGCATTAGCAAAAACCTCCTTTACAATTCTAACAACTGGTATCTGAGCCCACAGGTTCATACCTAGCTAAGCACCAAATTCTTGTTTGTTCTTGATTTTGTGAAATATGGCCCAATTGAAATTTGTTTAAGAACCCCCGGTCTTTGGAGTTAGTTGCAAGAACTTTTCATACACCTTTTCCAAAGAATCAAAAGAAGTTAAGTACACTAATGAGAATGCTATGAATACCTTCTTAAGTTCAATACATGAGTCAATTGCCTTATCTCTCACACATTCCTCTAATGCTAAGAAAATATAGAATGCACTAGTCCTTAGTATGAAGGGAATGAACATATGAAAAAAATTCGAAAGGTCAGATTAGCCACAAAGTTAGAAAACATGAAGTTTGAAGATAACAAGCCCTTTAAAAGTCTCTATCATAGACTCGTATCTTTGAGAAATGAATTTATTGAAGTAGGATCTAACATTTGTGATGAAGATTTTGTAGGTAAACTCTTGAGGATGGTGTCCAAAAAGCCCGGTTGGGATGGTGTAGTGAGCTCTATTGAAGCCTTACAAGCTAAAGGACTTACCTATCAACTCGAATAGGTGTACGCTCAACTTTGCTCACACAAGGAGAATCACAAAGAAGTCAAGAGCACAACCTCAACCTTAACCAAGACATTGGCATTACCGGCTCAATCTTCATTTAATCCACCTTATAAGTTCGAGTCAAGCGAAGTCATATACCAAAACCTTCACCAAGCTATCTCAAAAGACAAGGACCTCCTTACCAAGCTAGTGAGAGGAAGAATAGAATTCAAAAGAAAGGAGAATGAAGAGAGACTAACTCAAGGCAAAAAGGTCGTATGCCTATCTTACAACAAGGAAGGTCATAGCATTCCAAAATTGCTACGTGATCTTTCCTCAAAGAAGAAGACCACAAGAAGGGTGATTTAGGAAAACTAACAAGAAAGCTATGCAAGCAACTTGGATAAGCGAATTCAAAGAAAATGAAGATGAGGAAGAAGAAGTAAATCTCGGAGGATAAGATATAGACAACAAGCTAGCTCTCATCGAAAATAAACCAAGGACATGCTTAGAGATTGCACTTGATATTTTAAAGGAACAAGGGATAACAGATCTGGAGAAGATTCGCATGTTGAAGAAAAAGGCTCAAGCTAAGGACGATTATGCAAAAGAACAAGAAGAAGCTCTAATGAGGGGTGAATTCCCAAGAGTAGTCCTCAACAACAAAGAGCTACCTACATTACTTGCAAAGAAGGATGATGATAAGCAAATTGAGAAACATTTGAGCCTTCCTAAAGCGATGATCAAACTCAAAAGACAACAACTAAACCAAAGGGCAAGATTACAAGCACTCAAGAATTGGAGGCCCCTAGCGGAGCTAGTACGGTAGTCTTTGATCTTTCTAAATTGCATGATGACATCAGTGATGATGAATCTTGTGACTTGGATGGAAGACAAGAATCTTTCAATGTGACCAAACTTAAAGAATTGCTTGTTGAGTCAAAAAAGTCTTTAGAAATTAAGGATGCTATGATCAATGTTTAAAATCAAAACTTGAATTGCTATAAAATAGGGTTAATGACATTGAGACCAAAGTCAATTTTGAAAAAGAAAAGGAATTGAAGGAAGCACATCCTTGAGCTTCTAAATTTATTAAGTTTGTTGTCTTCAAACAATAACACCAAAATTGACTATGATAAAATATATATTGGTCAAGGTCCACATGATAAGACGGGTCTTGATTTTGTGAAAGAACAACCCCCTAAAAAACAAACATTCTCGAGCTAAGAATCATGCCTATAAGTATGATAAGAGATACAACAAAAAGACCAAGTTTACCAAGTCTAATTCTAGTATGGTGGTACACAAACCTAGAGTTAGAAAAATTTATAGGACTACCAACCAACTTAGAGCTCAACCACCAAAACTCTATGTTAATGATAGGTATGGTAGATTTCAAGAGGTACATTAGAAACTTGGGAACAAATTTGAAATGAAAATGTTTGTAAATGTTTTTCAACCAAGACCTAATCCTAGAAATGCTATACACAATCGCAAGAATTTTAGTAGCAATTTTCAAAAGAAAAAGTTTTACATGAATAATCAACCAATATCTCATCCAAAGAACATAAAAAACTTTCATGATAAATATAGATTGGTAATGAGTTATTGGAGACCAATTAATAACAACATCAATGATCATAGCAACCTTAACTCTAAAGCAACACTTTTCTCATTTTGTTTGAGATTTGGACATCATGAACGCTTTTGTCAATTTAGAAAAGGTAAATTTGTGGAACCACTTGCACTTCTAGCACAAGTGGTACCAAATCCATTGTCTAGAAGGTCACTAGACTTCCTCTATTTGCTCATCATTTTGTATATTAGTTTGAAGGGGAGTCATGTAGAAAAATATATATTTCAATGTATAATATTGATTGAATTATATATTTTGTGAACTTTAATTGAGCTTTATATCCAAGCCACAGTCTTATCTGAACATTTGCATTAGCAAGAACATCATTTGACAATTGAACTGAACCCTTTAAATGATAAAGAACAAATTTGGAGCATAGCAACAAATTAAAACTAAATAAACAGCAAAAGAAATTCAAAGCGTTATGGAAGGCGTTACAACGAGTTTGACCTAATTGACAAAAATAAGTAAAAGATGCACAAGCGGGGATTTTGTTTGTCAAGTTCATATTTTTACTTTCTTGAATCGACTTATTTCTTGAATAATAAGATCAAGAATAATCACAAAGAGTAACAAATCATACTCTTTGCTACATAACTTCCCCTCAACATAAAACTAAAAGAATCAAATGAGGAGAGTGTTGTGACACTCTAGACAATTGATTTGGTACCACTTGTGCTTGAAATCAAATGGTTTCAAAATCTTTCTTCTTCTAAAAAGACAAAAACGTTCTTTATGTCTTAACTTCAAACAAAATGAACAAAAGTTTGTCTTGGAGTTAATATTGCTATGATCATGATTATCATTGTTAATTGGTCTCCAATAGCTCATCA
Organism: Eleocharis quinqueflora; assembly: GCA_964058865.1. Classification (NCBI taxonomy): domain Eukaryota; kingdom Viridiplantae; phylum Streptophyta; class Magnoliopsida; order Poales; family Cyperaceae; genus Eleocharis; species Eleocharis quinqueflora. The sequence continues at coordinate 270,660 of CAXKVX010000461.1, read as the reverse complement.
CAAATCTATATTTATCATAAAAGTTCCTTATATTTTTTTGGATGAGGTGTTGGTTGGTAGACATTATTGTATCTCTTTCTTTGAAAATTGCTATTGAGATTCTTATGATCATTTGTCACAAATCTAGGGTTATGTCTTGGTTGTAAAGCATCATTATACTTTTTTCTATGAAAATTATTACCAAGTTTCTTGTTATCATTTAGTTCATAGAACCTACCATACATATCCTTAACATAAAGCATTGGTAGTTGAGCTCTGTGTTGGTTAGTAATCCTATAATCATTTCTAAATCTAGGTTTGTTTGATGAACTTAGTTTTTTTATTGTATCTTTTGTTATACATATAAGAATGATTCTTGGCTCTAATAGGTTTATCATTTGGCTTAGATTGCTTTTCAATTTGAGAGAAGGGAAAAACTGGAAAGCTACCAACCCGTTACAATGAGTTCTATAACGAATTCCCTGTTCTATAACGTAATAACATAACTTCAAGACTGCAAGACTTCAAGAAGTGTCCTGCCTATATATATCTTGGGATACGAACCAAGAAGATTATCTAAGCCTTCCCCAAGCTTTCAAGCACAAATTTGGACATCAGAAAAGAGCACTAAAGCCTTATCCAACAGCTACTTAAACTTGAGAGAATTGTGATAGCTTTAATCATCTAATTATCGATTCGAAAACACTTGTTTGCTAGCTTTGTTGGCCTTTTGGTGTGCTACATTGTGTTGTCAAGTAGTGCATTCATGTCCTTGATTGTATTGTCAATCAGACCTTTTACCTTGTAGAGTGGTGTAGCCCCTTGCATAGGTTTAGCAATCTAAAATTGGTTTGTTATGTGAGAAGAAACCAAAGATAGATTCTGCAGTTGTAAAAACTCTTATTGTTTAGTTGATTCGGTTCCCGAAATGAAGTTTTGGTTTCGAGTCTCGTGGACATAGACCTAGTTTGTTTGTAGGTCGAACCACATTACATCGCGTGTTCTTGTGTTCTCTTGCTCTTGCTCTTTGCTCTTTACTCTCTCTCTCTCTCTCTCTTTTACTATACTTGCACTTTGTTATCTTGATTTGCTAAATTGTTATTAGTACTTGCTTGCTTGTGATTTTATCTAGGTGATTAAGGTCTAAAAGTTTGAATTGTAATTGTTAAAAATGCTTCCGCACTAGCACTTGACCTTAGGATCCCATTCTAACAAATTTAAGTGATATCTCTCAAGAATCAGGACTATTTGATTGTCGTATGTGAAAGACATGGAGTCGAACTTCATCTCCATAACAAATATATGTTGGAATTGAGATGTCAATTCTAATAAATAAAATTTGAACTACGTGTTATATGATTACTACATTTCATGTACTGTCACATAATATTATGAGGAGTAATATTTGAAAATGTCGTAAATGTGATTAATTCAATATTCAAGACATTATACGTATTTCACTAAGATTTTGGGCACGAATGCATATAGAATTAAAGTAAATTAATTATAATTGTTAATGGATTGATTATGATCAATTAAACTATATATGGGTGTTAGTGTAAAGTCAGAAATATTGTTTGGGCTAAACCCAACTTAAATTATGTGACTATACAATTGCAATTCAATTTAGGGTATAGCCTTTACATTACCAAAAAAAAACCTAACTAACAATTACAATTCAATTAATGATTCTCCATGCAACCATTTTGAAATAAAAATGAGGCGGAATCATGAAATAACTTTCCATCTCCAGCGTAGTCTTCTTTCTTGAGTTCTTGAGTAAGCGTAGATGTCATTGCGATCGCGGAAGTGTCTCGAACGAGTCCTTAGCCACTTGAGTCCTTCCAAGCGATTAGGGATGCTTTCTTTTCTCTGCCAGTATGAATACCTCAACGGAGTATGATCACTCAATGGAGAAGTGTATATCGGTAGCTACGCACAACACATGTGCCCTAAAACAAAGTATTTCCACTGTTTGAATTACCCCTTAACGCTTAGAGACCTGATTCTATTTTTAGGGGCTATAGTGTATCTTGGAAAGATGCAAAATTAATTATCAAATATTCACAAAATATTTGAAATTGTATTCACTCCAATTCTTTTCCAAATTCTAATATTTATTGTTGTAAATATTTCAACGAATTTGATATAAAAAGCTATAATATCCAATCAGAAAGATAACGGTAAATCTAGACAGCCAAAACATGCCTTAAAGCAGGTCTCTTGCTGTCGCAATGAATCTCATTGCGATCGCAATTGACTTGGCAATTCCAGACTTGGCATGTTTCTGTCAGGTCTCTTGCTGGCATAATGAGATCCTTTGCGGCCGCAATCAATCATGCTGGAAATCAGCAGATTTATTGCCAAATATCTCCTACTACATTGCGGTCGAAAAGGATCTTATTGTGACCGCAATAGACTTACGTTTGTGTTGTTTTGCTTGGGCTTTGATCCAATTTAAGTTGGGTTTAGCTCAAACAATATTTCTTACTTTACACTAACACTCATACATAGTTTAATTGATCATAATCAATCCATTAATATTTATAATCAACTTACTTTAATTCTATATGCATACGTGTCCAAAATCATAGTGAAATACGTATAATGCCTTGAATATTAAATTAATCACATTTACGACATTTCCAAATATTACTCCTCGTAATATTATGTGATAGTATATGACATGTAGTAATCATATAACGCGTTGTCCAAACTTTTTTTTTTTAGAATTGACGTCTCAATCCCAACAGTTATTTTGTTGGATACTCCGAAAGATTTAGAGGGTATAAATTATATAATCCAATTGAACATATGATATTCGAGTCAGGATGCGAAAATTTTCGAGGATAATTAGTTTGTGGGGGGAGATATGTTGGGGTTTTGACTATTCAAACCCAAGTTTAGCTTAAGTGCGGAAAGAATGTAAAACAAAAATTTTACTTCTAACTTAAGCCGAGGATTAAAAGGAGTATGTCGCAAAAACCAAAAGAGAGTTCCTTCTCAAGCTTTTCATTACAAGGACCCTTTTAATCCTTTCATATCTACTCCTTAATTGGTTTCCAAAATATTAATCTACTTATCAATTAAATAGATTAATATAACATATTTATACCTTGTTTTCAAATTTTGATTGGAATGCAGCCGAGCGACTATCAAGAATGATTTGTCTCGGAGTATCAAAAGTTTGATACCTCTATTGATTATCCATCAGGACTAGCTAGGGAGTGGTTTATTTCTTTTGTCAAAAATACCGTAAATCGCGATATTCGCAAAAACACTATTCATGAGAAATCGTAAATCAGTATTCATGAGAAATCATAAATCACTATTCACGAGGAATGGTAAAACACTCTTCACGAGAGACCGTAAATCACTATTCACGAGAGACCGTAAATAACTATTCACGAGAAACCGTAAAACACTATTCACGAGAAACCATAAATCAGTACTCAAGAGAGATCGTAGAACACTATTCACTAGAGATCGTAAATCACTACTCACGAGAAACCGTAAAATACTATTCATCGAGAAAAAGACGAAAATGCTAATCCCGCAATCCGCATAATAAAATGATAAATCATATTACTGCGATTCATGAAAAATCACTATTCACGAGAACTCACTATTCACGAGGAAAGATAAAAACAAATCTCACGATCCGTAGTGCAAAATAATAAATCCAATTATCGCGATATTTGCAAAATCACTATTCACCAATAATCGAAAAAGAGAGAAAATATCGAATCAATCAAACCGATCGAATACGATACAAGTGAATTAGTAATTTTCTCTTTCACCATACCCCTTTATTTATGAAAAAATGAGGAGGTTCGTCGATTATCGAAATACCCCTTAAGTGGTCGGTGATCCAAAGTCTATGGTGTGCGGCTTAAGAAATCCATTTATGGGCTCAAACAAACATCTCGACAATGGTATTTGAAGTTTCACAACATAGTTAGCTCATACAGTTTCGAGTCTAACTTAGTTGACGAATGCATATACCTTAAGTTATGTGGAAGCACGTTCACATTTATGGTCTTATACGTTGATGACATACTACTCGCAAGTAACGATAAAGATATGTTGCATCAACCCAAGAGCTTTTTATTTAGAAACTTTAAGATGAAAGATCTTGGTGATGCTTCATTTATTCTGGGAATAGAAATACTATGTGACAGAACCGAGGATATTCTGTGACTATCCCAAAGAAATTATATCGATAAAATGCTGAGTAGGTATGGCATAAAAGACTGTAAACCAGGTGATACATCCGTAGCTAAAGGAGACAAGTCCAGTCTTAACAATGTCCCAAAACTGATTCTGAGAAAATTGCCATGAAAGTCATCCCTTATGTGTCTGTTGTAGGAAGTCTCATGTATGCAGGTGTGCACGAGACCGGACATAGCCTTCATTACGGGAATGCTAGGGCGATACTTAAGCAACCTAGAAATAGAGCACTGGAAAGCAACAAAGAGGGTGCTGAGGTACCTGAAGAAAATAAGAGACTATATGCTCACATATCGAAGATCGAAAAAGCTCGAGGTCATTGGATATACTGATTCTGATTTTGGAGACTGCGTAGATAGCATAAAGTCGATATTGGGATACATCTACATGATTGCAGATGGCGTTGTATCGTGGAAGAGTACTAAATAAACACTTATAGCACCTTCTACTATGGCGACCGAGTTCATTGCATGCTACGAAACCTCAAACCATGGTATGTGGCTCAAAAATTTTGTCACTAGGTAGCAGGTGGTTCCTACCATCAAGAGGTCACTTACTTTGATGTGTGGCAACAATTCAGCCGTACTTTATACGACAAACAACATAAGCTCGACCAAGTCTAAGTACATAGACATCAAGTTTCTGGCAGTAAAAGAGAGAGTGCAAAACAATGAGTTGAAGGTGGAGCATATTGGTATAGACTCCATGATTGCAGATCCCCTTACAAAAGCACTACCACCCAAGAAGTTTTATGAGCATGTCGCTCATATGGATGTAGTACCTATGTTAGAATAATTTAGGGAAAATCTGGGAGTCTAATTTTGTTTTTGAAGTACCATGTTATGTAATTTGTAACAAGTTATGATATATGCAAATTATATTTTTGAATCTTATTATGTTCTCTCTTTAAAGTTTTAATATCACTAAAGTAAAGATATAAAGGTGACCTATACGAAAATAGGCACGTAAAATCACACTCTCGTGTAATTTCTGAACTATATGACTAAAGTCTTATTCATGTTATCCAGAAGTATTTCGTACTGTGATTTACATCGATAAAGTCGCGCATAAAATGTGGTGATTATCGTTTAAATCCCTTGCTAGTATAATCGGTGGACCAAATTGTTTTAGAGATACGAAAGGAAAGACAGAAAAGTTTAAGTGATTTGACCAGGTCTTGTAATCAAATATACCACACTTGTCCATGTGAGAGATTGTTGAAATTGAGATGTCAATTTCAATAAATAAAGTTTGGACTATGTGTTATATGATTACTACATGTCATGTACTGTCACAAAATACTACGAGGAGTAATATTTGGAAATGTCGTAAATGTGGTTCAAGGCATTATACGTATTTCACTAATATTTTGGGCACAAATGTATATAGAATTAAAGTAAATTTATTATGAATTTTAATGGACTGATTATGATCAATTAAACTATATATAGGTGTTAGTGTAAAAACAGAAATATTGTTTGGACTAAATTCAACTTAAATTGGATTAAAGACCAAGCAAAACAACACAAACGTAATTCTATTACGATCGCAATAAGATCATTTGCAGCCAAATGTAGTATGAGAGATTTGGCAATAAATTTGTTGATTTCCAACATGATTGATTGCAGTCGCAAATGATCCCATTATGGCCACAAAAGACCTGATAGAAACCTGCCAAGTATGGAATTGCCAAGTCAATTGCAGCCGCAATGAGATTCATCAACCGCAAGAGACCTGCTTTAAGGCAAGTTTTGGCTGCTTAGATTTACCGTTATCTTTCTGATTGGATATTCCAGCTTTTATATTAAATTCGTGGAAATATTTACAACAATAAATATTAGAATTTGGAAAAGAATTGGAGAGAATATAATTTCAAATATTTTGTGAATATTTGATAATTAATGTTGCATCTTTCCAAGATACATTATCGTCCCTATAAATAGAGCCGAGTCTCCAAGCGTTAAGGGGTAATTCAAACAGTGGAAACACTTTGTTTTAGGGCACTTGTGTTGTGCGTAGCTACCGATGCACTTCTCCATGAGTGATCATACTTCGTTAAGGTATTCGTACTCGCGGAGAAAAGAAAGCACCCCTAATCGCTTGGAAGGACTCAAGTGGCTAAGGACCCGTCGAGACACTTCTGCGGTCGCAAGGACATTTATGCTTTCTCAAGAACTCAAGAAAGGAGACTACACTGGAGATGGAAAGTAAGTCATGCTTCCGCCTTATTTTTATTTCAAACATGTTGCACGGAGAATCATTAATTGAATTGCAATTGTTAGTTAGGGTTTTTTTGGTAATGTAAAGGCTATACCCTAAATTGAATTGCACCAAATTATTGTCCAACAATATAGACTACAATTAACAAAATTCACAATTAAATAAATTGTTATAATTATACAATTAAATAAATTATTATAATTATTAAATTAAATAAATTATTATAATTATTAAATTAAATAAATTATTTTAATTATAAAATTTAATAAATTGACAAGATTTATAGAATCACCTCGTCGTAGGCTTGGTTCGATGCATGCATATGATTTCGTCATGTTAGTAGAGAACATGCATACGAAATCTCACGCGGTGGCGACAATTCACCTTCACCTTTACCTCGACCTCCACCTCCGCCTCGGCCTCTAGCACCTCTACCTGTTTCACTCGTCATGACAATACTAAATCCTAAACATGGTAATAACTTGTCATGCAATAAGCCTAATCAATATTTTGAAATAATCAATAATCCTAATCAATATTTCCTAATCAATATTTTCAAATAAACACTAAACAAAGTAGCCCTAATAAATATTTTATTCAAATAATCATCAATAAATCGTAACTCATATCTCTTTTTCACTAATTGGTACCAATTAATAAATACTGAATTATACACCAAAAAATAAGAACATTGATCAATATTTTCAAATTAAATGGTCATTCAACATTAAAAAATAACCATAATCCTACAAAATTATTAATACACATAACTACTAAATTCAACAACAATAACCAATAATAATCACTAAATTGCATAATTTTGTTCACATTTTCTTTGTTTGGCAAGGGAGAAGGTAGAAGCTTCTCTGTAGTGGTGAATGCAAGGATGATCCTAGAAGAAGAGAGATGGAGAAGAGGAGGCGGTTTGAGGGAGAGAGTAAGTTAGGGACGCAAGAGAAAAGAATTTGGAGGAGAAGGGTTTTCAACAGGCGACTAGGGATCAAAAATCGCAAATCAGAATTGGAATGTGGGCCCAGAAATGTCACGAGTTTACAACAGTGATAAACTTTAATGCCTTAAATGCACCATCTAGTGGTGCAAGTAATACTTGCGCTCCTGAAATAGCTGACAAATGATTGATCTCGTGAGAATCGAAACAATGATCTCTCAACCCAACATCTCAATAGCCAAGCCTCTACCACTAGACCATTCATTTTTCTCGTTACAAACCTTTCAAGTATAATACTTATTCAAATCGTTTGGAATATTTGTTTTATGCTTTTCCTTTCTAATATTATCAACAAATGTTATTATTACTTTTATTATTGTTATTTTTTTATTTTTTATTAATAATATTATTACTATTATTTTTTTTAATTTTTAAACTTCTTAGAATTATTAATATTATTACTATTTTTCATCTTTTTCATTATTAATAATTTTATTAATATTGATATTATTATTTATTATTATCTACAGAAATACACATGGATGAAGTTCTTCAGAACTGTAACTAGGAGCGCAATTAATCCTTGCGCTCCTAAGTTTCGACAACTGGGCCCTACTGAAGGTTGTGTGTTTTGAAAGTTATCTTTTTGATAACGAACATATGAATTGTTTATGATTTTAAATATTATTATACATTTATGTTCCTTGAGATTGATATGTTATATCTTTAGAAGCATTCAAGAAGATGCTCATGGTCTTGAACCATAGAACTCTTTAGATGAAAACATATAATCCTAAATATGCTCACAATCGTGGTAATTAAAGGGGAACATTATTTACCATGAAGATTGTCATGTTAATTGAAAGTACATTGTAGCTCTATAAATGTTGATAAGTGCTTATCATTCAATGACATGAGTATATAAAATGGTGATTCTTTATATACTGAACATGACCTAACTAGATGGAGCATTATATGGATTGGTTTTGTGTCATTAATGTTTCCAATGTGTCTTTGAATCTTATATATGAGACATGTAGGTTTTTCACATGAGAAGTATATAATGTGATTACTATTAAAGTCCATTCAAATGATTGGAATGATATAGTAATTCATTATGTACAACTTGTGCGGGAGAAATTTATATGTCAACATTATTATTCTCCCTCAACTATTTGAGTTATGATATTACTGGGCCCCTTGGTAAAGTGAAATTGTATTGCATGCAATATAACTGATGTAGTTATACTTATAATTCACTTGAGAGACCAAGAAAAGAATATAATGCAAAAATAACACGATCCTATTTTGCATATTATTTAAAATATCATGAGACAAGGATAGACACAAATTAAGTGGATCAATCACGTAACGACTATGTCGTTTGGGAGACTATAATGTAGTGATAGAACCTCTTATAGTCCATAATATAAAGTATTTTATATTATATCCCAAGATGACGTATATCCTCTGTAAGGTCACACCAACTGAACAGAAACAACAAGTATTTTACATTTTGAATGATGTATTTAATCTCACGATGTATGAGTTAAAATGCATGTGATAAAATGTTAAAGTAATATGTCATGTAAAATGACATGCTTAGATCATAAAATAAATTTATGAGAATATATATGAATATTATTTTGTATAATGTTTGAGAGCATTATAAGAATAATAAATTAATTCATATTAGAATAATATAGTAATATTATTTACTCATAAATTAAATCCTTGCAAAATATGATTAGGGAATAATAAGAGAGTAGTCATAGCCATTTGTGTAAATAATTAACACAAGTGTTGCCCTAGGGCTTGGCTATATAAAGGGGTATGTTGAGATGAAAAATGACTTTTTCTCTCTCTTGCTACAATGGGATGAATAGTAATCCGTGAATAGTAACCCTCATTTCCCCTCTCTTGTGTGTAGAAAGAAAAAACTCCATTGTTCTTCTTTCCCTTCTCTTGCAAGGTTTAGCCACCAAATGAAATAGCTTGTTCATTGAAGATTGAAGATCTAGGTGGTTGGATCTAAGCTCTAACCTCTACATCCATCTATCTAAGGATGCTTTAGGTTGTTGTTTAGGTTCAAGGTGAACCAAGAGACAATGGTGCTTCCATGGCCGAAGAAGGAAGACGACGGTTTTCAAGAGACCTAGAAGAGGAATCGACTCCTCTCTACAAAGAGATTTGACAATCTCTTTAGGTATAACCTTTTAACCACTTTTGTGCAAGAAATAAATGTATTATTTTCTGTTTTGTTGATGCACAAGAGGTGTTTGATGAAATGTCATAGTATAATCTTGCTTGCAATTGTTATATAAATAAGATCCTTTGTGTATTGAGTTAAATAGAGGCAAAAATTTTAATTTTCGTCCTCTCGAACTTACACATGAAATCCCAACACCCACAACTGGAAAAGTTGTGCAAAAGTGCCTAAAAATCAGAAGAATTAATCCTTGCTTCTCTGTGAAACTTTTACGATGTTATTGGTCCTATACTTGTGTCCTTTCTTCTCTGTGAAACTTTTAGGATATTATTGGTCCTATATGTTGAAAAAAATTGTTTTTGACTCTTTATGAAAAAATTTCGAAAATCGTGAACTATTTATTGTTTTTCACTCCAATTCTTTTCCAAATTCTAATATTTATTGTTGTAAATATTTCAACGAATTTGATATAAAAAGCTATAATATCCAATCAGAAAGATAACGGTAAATCTAGACAGCCAAAACATGCCTTAAAGCAGGTCTCTTGCTGTCGCAATGAATCTCATTGCGATCGCAATTGACTTGGCAATTCCAGACTTGGCATGTTTCTGTCAGGTCTCTTGCTGGCGTAATGAGATCCTTTGCGGCCGCAATCAATCATGCTGGAAATCAGCAGATTTATTGCCAAATATCTCCTACTACATTGCGGTCGAAAAGGATCTTATTGTGACCGCAATAGACTTACGTTTGTGTTGTTTTGCTTGGGCTTTGATCCAATTTAAGTTGGGTTTAGCTCAAACAATATTTCTTACTTTACACTAACACTCATACATAGTTTAATTGATCATAATCAATCCATTAATATTTATAATCAACTTACTTTAATTCTATATGCATACGTGTCCAAAATCATAGTGAAATACGTATAATGCCTTGAATATTAAATTAATCACATTTACGACATTTCCAAATATTACTCCTCGTAATATTATGTGATAGTATATGACATGTAGTAATCATATAACGCGTTGTCCAAACTTTTTTTTTTTAGAATTGACGTCTCAATCCCAACAGTTATTTTGTTGGATACTCCGAAAGATTTAGAGGGTATAAATTATATAATCCAATTGAACATATGATATTCGAGTCAGGATGCGAAAATTTTCGAGGATAATTAGTTTGTGGGGGGAGATATGTTGGGGTTTTGACTATTCAAACCCAAGTTTAGCTTAAGTGCGGAAAGAATGTAAAACAAAAATTTTACTTCTAACTTAAGCCGAGGATTAAAAGGAGTATGTCGCAAAAACCAAAAGAGAGTTCCTTCTCAAGCTTTTCATTACAAGGACCCTTTTAATCCTTTCATATCTACTCCTTAATTGGTTTCCAAAATATTAATCTACTTATCAATTAAATAGATTAATATAACATATTTATACCTTGTTTTCAAATTTTGATTGGAATGCAGCCGAGCGACTATCAAGAATGATTTGTCTCGGAGTATCAAAAGTTTGATACCTCTATTGATTATCCATCAGGACTAGCTAGGGAGTGGTTTATTTCTTTTGTCAAAAATACCGTAAATCGCGATATTCGCAAAAACACTATTCATGAGAAATCGTAAATCAGTATTCATGAGAAATCATAAATCACTATTCACGAGGAATGGTAAAACACTCTTCACGAGAGACCGTAAATCACTATTCACGAGAGACCGTAAATAACTATTCACGAGAAACCGTAAAACACTATTCACGAGAAACCATAAATCAGTACTCAAGAGAGATCGTAGAACACTATTCACTAGAGATCGTAAATCACTACTCACGAGAAACCGTAAAATACTATTCATCGAGAAAAAGACGAAAATGCTAATCCCGCAATCCGCATAATAAAATGATAAATCATATTACTGCGATTCATGAAAAATCACTATTCACGAGAACTCACTATTCACGAGGAAAGATAAAAACAAATCTCACGATCCGTAGTGCAAAATAATAAATCCAATTATCGCGATATTTGCAAAATCACTATTCACCAATAATCGAAAAAGAGAGAAAATATCGAATCAATCAAACCGATCGAATACGATACAAGTGAATTAGTAATTTTCTCTTTCACCATACCCCTTTATTTATGAAAAAATGAGGAGGTTCGTCGATTATCGAAATACCCCTTAAGTGGTCGGTGATCCAAAGTCTATGGTGTGCGGCTTAAGAAATCCATTTATGGGCTCAAACAAACATCTCGACAATGGTATTTGAAGTTTCACAACATAGTTAGCTCATACAGTTTCGAGTCTAACTTAGTTGACGAATGCATATACCTTAAGTTATGTGGAAGCACGTTCACATTTATGGTCTTATACGTTGATGACATACTACTCGCAAGTAACGATAAAGATATGTTGCATCAACCCAAGAGCTTTTTATTTAGAAACTTTAAGATGAAAGATCTTGGTGATGCTTCATTTATTCTGGGAATAGAAATACTATGTGACAGAACCGAGGATATTCTGTGACTATCCCAAAGAAATTATATCGATAAAATGCTGAGTAGGTATGGCATAAAAGACTGTAAACCAGGTGATACATCCGTAGCTAAAGGAGACAAGTCCAGTCTTAACAATGTCCCAAAACTGATTCTGAGAAAATTGCCATGAAAGTCATCCCTTATGTGTCTGTTGTAGGAAGTCTCATGTATGCAGGTGTGCACGAGACCGGACATAGCCTTCATTACGGGAATGCTAGGGCGATACTTAAGCAACCTAGAAATAGAGCACTGGAAAGCAACAAAGAGGGTGCTGAGGTACCTGAAGAAAATAAGAGACTATATGCTCACATATCGAAGATCGAAAAAGCTCGAGGTCATTGGATATACTGATTCTGATTTTGGAGACTGCGTAGATAGCATAAAGTCGATATTGGGATACATCTACATGATTGCAGATGGCGTTGTATCGTGGAAGAGTACTAAATAAACACTTATAGCACCTTCTACTATGGCGACCGAGTTCATTGCATGCTACGAAACCTCAAACCATGGTATGTGGCTCAAAAATTTTGTCACTAGGTAGCAGGTGGTTCCTACCATCAAGAGGTCACTTACTTTGATGTGTGGCAACAATTCAGCCGTACTTTATACGACAAACAACATAAGCTCGACCAAGTCTAAGTACATAGACATCAAGTTTCTGGCAGTAAAAGAGAGAGTGCAAAACAATGAGTTGAAGGTGGAGCATATTGGTATAGACTCCATGATTGCAGATCCCCTTACAAAAGCACTACCACCCAAGAAGTTTTATGAGCATGTCGCTCATATGGATGTAGTACCTATGTTAGAATAATTTAGGGAAAATCTGGGAGTCTAATTTTGTTTTTGAAGTACCATGTTATGTAATTTGTAACAAGTTATGATATATGCAAATTATATTTTTGAATCTTATTATGTTCTCTCTTTAAAGTTTTAATATCACTAAAGTAAAGATATAAAGGTGACCTATACGAAAATAGGCACGTAAAATCACACTCTCGTGTAATTTCTGAACTATATGACTAAAGTCTTATTCATGTTATCCAGAAGTATTTCGTACTGTGATTTACATCGATAAAGTCGCGCATAAAATGTGGTGATTATCGTTTAAATCCCTTGCTAGTATAATCGGTGGACCAAATTGTTTTAGAGATACGAAAGGAAAGACAGAAAAGTTTAAGTGATTTGACCAGGTCTTGTAATCAAATATACCACACTTGTCCATGTGAGAGATTGTTGAAATTGAGATGTCAATTTCAATAAATAAAGTTTGGACTATGTGTTATATGATTACTACATGTCATGTACTGTCACAAAATACTACGAGGAGTAATATTTGGAAATGTCGTAAATGTGGTTCAAGGCATTATACGTATTTCACTAATATTTTGGGCACAAATGTATATAGAATTAAAGTAAATTTATTATGAATTTTAATGGACTGATTATGATCAATTAAACTATATATAGGTGTTAGTGTAAAAACAGAAATATTGTTTGGACTAAATTCAACTTAAATTGGATTAAAGACCAAGCAAAACAACACAAACGTAATTCTATTACGATCGCAATAAGATCATTTGCAGCCAAATGTAGTATGAGAGATTTGGCAATAAATTTGTTGATTTCCAACATGATTGATTGCAGTCGCAAATGATCCCATTATGGCCACAAAAGACCTGATAGAAACCTGCCAAGTATGGAATTGCCAAGTCAATTGCAGCCGCAATGAGATTCATCAACCGCAAGAGACCTGCTTTAAGGCAAGTTTTGGCTGCTTAGATTTACCGTTATCTTTCTGATTGGATATTCCAGCTTTTATATTAAATTCGTGGAAATATTTACAACAATAAATATTAGAATTTGGAAAAGAATTGGAGAGAATATAATTTCAAATATTTTGTGAATATTTGATAATTAATGTTGCATCTTTCCAAGATACATTATCGTCCCTATAAATAGAGCCGAGTCTCCAAGCGTTAAGGGGTAATTCAAACAGTGGAAACACTTTGTTTTAGGGCACTTGTGTTGTGCGTAGCTACCGATGCACTTCTCCATGAGTGATCATACTTCGTTAAGGTATTCGTACTCGCGGAGAAAAGAAAGCACCCCTAATCGCTTGGAAGGACTCAAGTGGCTAAGGACCCGTCGAGACACTTCTGCGGTCGCAAGGACATTTATGCTTTCTCAAGAACTCAAGAAAGGAGACTACACTGGAGATGGAAAGTAAGTCATGCTTCCGCCTTATTTTTATTTCAAACATGTTGCACGGAGAATCATTAATTGAATTGCAATTGTTAGTTAGGGTTTTTTTGGTAATGTAAAGGCTATACCCTAAATTGAATTGCACCAAATTATTGTCCAACAATATAGACTACAATTAACAAAATTCACAATTAAATAAATTGTTATAATTATACAATTAAATAAATTATTATAATTATTAAATTAAATAAATTATTATAATTATTAAATTAAATAAATTATTTTAATTATAAAATTTAATAAATTGACAAGATTTATAGAATCACCTCGTCGTAGGCTTGGTTCGATGCATGCATATGATTTCGTCATGTTAGTAGAGAACATGCATACGAAATCTCACGCGGTGGCGACAATTCACCTTCACCTTTACCTCGACCTCCACCTCCGCCTCGGCCTCTAGCACCTCTACCTGTTTCACTCGTCATGACAATACTAAATCCTAAACATGGTAATAACTTGTCATGCAATAAGCCTAATCAATATTTTGAAATAATCAATAATCCTAATCAATATTTCCTAATCAATATTTTCAAATAAACACTAAACAAAGTAGCCCTAATAAATATTTTATTCAAATAATCATCAATAAATCGTAACTCATATCTCTTTTTCACTAATTGGTACCAATTAATAAATACTGAATTATACACCAAAAAATAAGAACATTGATCAATATTTTCAAATTAAATGGTCATTCAACATTAAAAAATAACCATAATCCTACAAAATTATTAATACACATAACTACTAAATTCAACAACAATAACCAATAATAATCACTAAATTGCATAATTTTGTTCACATTTTCTTTGTTTGGCAAGGGAGAAGGTAGAAGCTTCTCTGTAGTGGTGAATGCAAGGATGATCCTAGAAGAAGAGAGATGGAGAAGAGGAGGCGGTTTGAGGGAGAGAGTAAGTTAGGGACGCAAGAGAAAAGAATTTGGAGGAGAAGGGTTTTCAACAGGCGACTAGGGATCAAAAATCGCAAATCAGAATTGGAATGTGGGCCCAGAAATGTCACGAGTTTACAACAGTGATAAACTTTAATGCCTTAAATGCACCATCTAGTGGTGCAAGTAATACTTGCGCTCCTGAAATAGCTGACAAATGATTGATCTCGTGAGAATCGAAACAATGATCTCTCAACCCAACATCTCAATAGCCAAGCCTCTACCACTAGACCATTCATTTTTCTCGTTACAAACCTTTCAAGTATAATACTTATTCAAATCGTTTGGAATATTTGTTTTATGCTTTTCCTTTCTAATATTATCAACAAATGTTATTATTACTTTTATTATTGTTATTTTTTTATTTTTTATTAATAATATTATTACTATTATTTTTTTTAATTTTTAAACTTCTTAGAATTATTAATATTATTACTATTTTTCATCTTTTTCATTATTAATAATTTTATTAATATTGATATTATTATTTATTATTATCTACAGAAATACACATGGATGAAGTTCTTCAGAACTGTAACTAGGAGCGCAATTAATCCTTGCGCTCCTAAGTTTCGACAACTGGGCCCTACTGAAGGTTGTGTGTTTTGAAAGTTATCTTTTTGATAACGAACATATGAATTGTTTATGATTTTAAATATTATTATACATTTATGTTCCTTGAGATTGATATGTTATATCTTTAGAAGCATTCAAGAAGATGCTCATGGTCTTGAACCATAGAACTCTTTAGATGAAAACATATAATCCTAAATATGCTCACAATCGTGGTAATTAAAGGGGAACATTATTTACCATGAAGATTGTCATGTTAATTGAAAGTACATTGTAGCTCTATAAATGTTGATAAGTGCTTATCATTCAATGACATGAGTATATAAAATGGTGATTCTTTATATACTGAACATGACCTAACTAGATGGAGCATTATATGGATTGGTTTTGTGTCATTAATGTTTCCAATGTGTCTTTGAATCTTATATATGAGACATGTAGGTTTTTCACATGAGAAGTATATAATGTGATTACTATTAAAGTCCATTCAAATGATTGGAATGATATAGTAATTCATTATGTACAACTTGTGCGGGAGAAATTTATATGTCAACATTATTATTCTCCCTCAACTATTTGAGTTATGATATTACTGGGCCCCTTGGTAAAGTGAAATTGTATTGCATGCAATATAACTGATGTAGTTATACTTATAATTCACTTGAGAGACCAAGAAAAGAATATAATGCAAAAATAACACGATCCTATTTTGCATATTATTTAAAATATCATGAGACAAGGATAGACACAAATTAAGTGGATCAATCACGTAACGACTATGTCGTTTGGGAGACTATAATGTAGTGATAGAACCTCTTATAGTCCATAATATAAAGTATTTTATATTATATCCCAAGATGACGTATATCCTCTGTAAGGTCACACCAACTGAACAGAAACAACAAGTATTTTACATTTTGAATGATGTATTTAATCTCACGATGTATGAGTTAAAATGCATGTGATAAAATGTTAAAGTAATATGTCATGTAAAATGACATGCTTAGATCATAAAATAAATTTATGAGAATATATATGAATATTATTTTGTATAATGTTTGAGAGCATTATAAGAATAATAAATTAATTCATATTAGAATAATATAGTAATATTATTTACTCATAAATTAAATCCTTGCAAAATATGATTAGGGAATAATAAGAGAGTAGTCATAGCCATTTGTGTAAATAATTAACACAAGTGTTGCCCTAGGGCTTGGCTATATAAAGGGGTATGTTGAGATGAAAAATGACTTTTTCTCTCTCTTGCTACAATGGGATGAATAGTAATCCGTGAATAGTAACCCTCATTTCCCCTCTCTTGTGTGTAGAAAGAAAAAACTCCATTGTTCTTCTTTCCCTTCTCTTGCAAGGTTTAGCCACCAAATGAAATAGCTTGTTCATTGAAGATTGAAGATCTAGGTGGTTGGATCTAAGCTCTAACCTCTACATCCATCTATCTAAGGATGCTTTAGGTTGTTGTTTAGGTTCAAGGTGAACCAAGAGACAATGGTGCTTCCATGGCCGAAGAAGGAAGACGACGGTTTTCAAGAGACCTAGAAGAGGAATCGACTCCTCTCTACAAAGAGATTTGACAATCTCTTTAGGTATAACCTTTTAACCACTTTTGTGCAAGAAATAAATGTATTATTTTCTGTTTTGTTG
Source organism: Eleocharis quinqueflora (assembly GCA_964058865.1). Classification (NCBI taxonomy): domain Eukaryota; kingdom Viridiplantae; phylum Streptophyta; class Magnoliopsida; order Poales; family Cyperaceae; genus Eleocharis; species Eleocharis quinqueflora. The sequence continues at coordinate 253,089 of CAXKVX010000461.1, read as the reverse complement.
ATGCACAAGAGGTGTTTGATGAAATGTCATAGTATAATCTTGCTTGCAATTGTTATATAAATAAGATCCTTTGTGTATTGAGTTAAATAGAGGCAAAAATTTTAATTTTCGTCCTCTCGAACTTACACATGAAATCCCAACACCCACAACTGGAAAAGTTGTGCAAAAGTGCCTAAAAATCAGAAGAATTAATCCTTGCTTCTCTGTGAAACTTTTACGATGTTATTGGTCCTATACTTGTGTCCTTTCTTCTCTGTGAAACTTTTAGGATATTATTGGTCCTATATGTTGAAAAAAATTGTTTTTGACTCTTTATGAAAAAATTTCGAAAATCGTGAACTATTTATTGTTTTTCACTCCAATTCTTTTCCAAATTCTAATATTTATTGTTGTAAATATTTCAACGAATTTGATATAAAAAGCTATAATATCCAATCAGAAAGATAACGGTAAATCTAGACAGCCAAAACATGCCTTAAAGCAGGTCTCTTGCTGTCGCAATGAATCTCATTGCGATCGCAATTGACTTGGCAATTCCAGACTTGGCATGTTTCTGTCAGGTCTCTTGCTGGCGTAATGAGATCCTTTGCGGCCGCAATCAATCATGCTGGAAATCAGCAGATTTATTGCCAAATATCTCCTACTACATTGCGGTCGAAAAGGATCTTATTGTGACCGCAATAGACTTACGTTTGTGTTGTTTTGCTTGGGCTTTGATCCAATTTAAGTTGGGTTTAGCTCAAACAATATTTCTTACTTTACACTAACACTCATACATAGTTTAATTGATCATAATCAATCCATTAATATTTATAATCAACTTACTTTAATTCTATATGCATACGTGTCCAAAATCATAGTGAAATACGTATAATGCCTTGAATATTAAATTAATCACATTTACGACATTTCCAAATATTACTCCTCGTAATATTATGTGATAGTATATGACATGTAGTAATCATATAACGCGTTGTCCAAACTTTTTTTTTTTAGAATTGACGTCTCAATCCCAACAGTTATTTTGTTGGATACTCCGAAAGATTTAGAGGGTATAAATTATATAATCCAATTGAACATATGATATTCGAGTCAGGATGCGAAAATTTTCGAGGATAATTAGTTTGTGGGGGGAGATATGTTGGGGTTTTGACTATTCAAACCCAAGTTTAGCTTAAGTGCGGAAAGAATGTAAAACAAAAATTTTACTTCTAACTTAAGCCGAGGATTAAAAGGAGTATGTCGCAAAAACCAAAAGAGAGTTCCTTCTCAAGCTTTTCATTACAAGGACCCTTTTAATCCTTTCATATCTACTCCTTAATTGGTTTCCAAAATATTAATCTACTTATCAATTAAATAGATTAATATAACATATTTATACCTTGTTTTCAAATTTTGATTGGAATGCAGCCGAGCGACTATCAAGAATGATTTGTCTCGGAGTATCAAAAGTTTGATACCTCTATTGATTATCCATCAGGACTAGCTAGGGAGTGGTTTATTTCTTTTGTCAAAAATACCGTAAATCGCGATATTCGCAAAAACACTATTCATGAGAAATCGTAAATCAGTATTCATGAGAAATCATAAATCACTATTCACGAGGAATGGTAAAACACTCTTCACGAGAGACCGTAAATCACTATTCACGAGAGACCGTAAATAACTATTCACGAGAAACCGTAAAACACTATTCACGAGAAACCATAAATCAGTACTCAAGAGAGATCGTAGAACACTATTCACTAGAGATCGTAAATCACTACTCACGAGAAACCGTAAAATACTATTCATCGAGAAAAAGACGAAAATGCTAATCCCGCAATCCGCATAATAAAATGATAAATCATATTACTGCGATTCATGAAAAATCACTATTCACGAGAACTCACTATTCACGAGGAAAGATAAAAACAAATCTCACGATCCGTAGTGCAAAATAATAAATCCAATTATCGCGATATTTGCAAAATCACTATTCACCAATAATCGAAAAAGAGAGAAAATATCGAATCAATCAAACCGATCGAATACGATACAAGTGAATTAGTAATTTTCTCTTTCACCATACCCCTTTATTTATGAAAAAATGAGGAGGTTCGTCGATTATCGAAATACCCCTTAAGTGGTCGGTGATCCAAAGTCTATGGTGTGCGGCTTAAGAAATCCATTTATGGGCTCAAACAAACATCTCGACAATGGTATTTGAAGTTTCACAACATAGTTAGCTCATACAGTTTCGAGTCTAACTTAGTTGACGAATGCATATACCTTAAGTTATGTGGAAGCACGTTCACATTTATGGTCTTATACGTTGATGACATACTACTCGCAAGTAACGATAAAGATATGTTGCATCAACCCAAGAGCTTTTTATTTAGAAACTTTAAGATGAAAGATCTTGGTGATGCTTCATTTATTCTGGGAATAGAAATACTATGTGACAGAACCGAGGATATTCTGTGACTATCCCAAAGAAATTATATCGATAAAATGCTGAGTAGGTATGGCATAAAAGACTGTAAACCAGGTGATACATCCGTAGCTAAAGGAGACAAGTCCAGTCTTAACAATGTCCCAAAACTGATTCTGAGAAAATTGCCATGAAAGTCATCCCTTATGTGTCTGTTGTAGGAAGTCTCATGTATGCAGGTGTGCACGAGACCGGACATAGCCTTCATTACGGGAATGCTAGGGCGATACTTAAGCAACCTAGAAATAGAGCACTGGAAAGCAACAAAGAGGGTGCTGAGGTACCTGAAGAAAATAAGAGACTATATGCTCACATATCGAAGATCGAAAAAGCTCGAGGTCATTGGATATACTGATTCTGATTTTGGAGACTGCGTAGATAGCATAAAGTCGATATTGGGATACATCTACATGATTGCAGATGGCGTTGTATCGTGGAAGAGTACTAAATAAACACTTATAGCACCTTCTACTATGGCGACCGAGTTCATTGCATGCTACGAAACCTCAAACCATGGTATGTGGCTCAAAAATTTTGTCACTAGGTAGCAGGTGGTTCCTACCATCAAGAGGTCACTTACTTTGATGTGTGGCAACAATTCAGCCGTACTTTATACGACAAACAACATAAGCTCGACCAAGTCTAAGTACATAGACATCAAGTTTCTGGCAGTAAAAGAGAGAGTGCAAAACAATGAGTTGAAGGTGGAGCATATTGGTATAGACTCCATGATTGCAGATCCCCTTACAAAAGCACTACCACCCAAGAAGTTTTATGAGCATGTCGCTCATATGGATGTAGTACCTATGTTAGAATAATTTAGGGAAAATCTGGGAGTCTAATTTTGTTTTTGAAGTACCATGTTATGTAATTTGTAACAAGTTATGATATATGCAAATTATATTTTTGAATCTTATTATGTTCTCTCTTTAAAGTTTTAATATCACTAAAGTAAAGATATAAAGGTGACCTATACGAAAATAGGCACGTAAAATCACACTCTCGTGTAATTTCTGAACTATATGACTAAAGTCTTATTCATGTTATCCAGAAGTATTTCGTACTGTGATTTACATCGATAAAGTCGCGCATAAAATGTGGTGATTATCGTTTAAATCCCTTGCTAGTATAATCGGTGGACCAAATTGTTTTAGAGATACGAAAGGAAAGACAGAAAAGTTTAAGTGATTTGACCAGGTCTTGTAATCAAATATACCACACTTGTCCATGTGAGAGATTGTTGAAATTGAGATGTCAATTTCAATAAATAAAGTTTGGACTATGTGTTATATGATTACTACATGTCATGTACTGTCACAAAATACTACGAGGAGTAATATTTGGAAATGTCGTAAATGTGGTTCAAGGCATTATACGTATTTCACTAATATTTTGGGCACAAATGTATATAGAATTAAAGTAAATTTATTATGAATTTTAATGGACTGATTATGATCAATTAAACTATATATAGGTGTTAGTGTAAAAACAGAAATATTGTTTGGACTAAATTCAACTTAAATTGGATTAAAGACCAAGCAAAACAACACAAACGTAATTCTATTACGATCGCAATAAGATCATTTGCAGCCAAATGTAGTATGAGAGATTTGGCAATAAATTTGTTGATTTCCAACATGATTGATTGCAGTCGCAAATGATCCCATTATGGCCACAAAAGACCTGATAGAAACCTGCCAAGTATGGAATTGCCAAGTCAATTGCAGCCGCAATGAGATTCATCAACCGCAAGAGACCTGCTTTAAGGCAAGTTTTGGCTGCTTAGATTTACCGTTATCTTTCTGATTGGATATTCCAGCTTTTATATTAAATTCGTGGAAATATTTACAACAATAAATATTAGAATTTGGAAAAGAATTGGAGAGAATATAATTTCAAATATTTTGTGAATATTTGATAATTAATGTTGCATCTTTCCAAGATACATTATCGTCCCTATAAATAGAGCCGAGTCTCCAAGCGTTAAGGGGTAATTCAAACAGTGGAAACACTTTGTTTTAGGGCACTTGTGTTGTGCGTAGCTACCGATGCACTTCTCCATGAGTGATCATACTTCGTTAAGGTATTCGTACTCGCGGAGAAAAGAAAGCACCCCTAATCGCTTGGAAGGACTCAAGTGGCTAAGGACCCGTCGAGACACTTCTGCGGTCGCAAGGACATTTATGCTTTCTCAAGAACTCAAGAAAGGAGACTACACTGGAGATGGAAAGTAAGTCATGCTTCCGCCTTATTTTTATTTCAAACATGTTGCACGGAGAATCATTAATTGAATTGCAATTGTTAGTTAGGGTTTTTTTGGTAATGTAAAGGCTATACCCTAAATTGAATTGCACCAAATTATTGTCCAACAATATAGACTACAATTAACAAAATTCACAATTAAATAAATTGTTATAATTATACAATTAAATAAATTATTATAATTATTAAATTAAATAAATTATTATAATTATTAAATTAAATAAATTATTTTAATTATAAAATTTAATAAATTGACAAGATTTATAGAATCACCTCGTCGTAGGCTTGGTTCGATGCATGCATATGATTTCGTCATGTTAGTAGAGAACATGCATACGAAATCTCACGCGGTGGCGACAATTCACCTTCACCTTTACCTCGACCTCCACCTCCGCCTCGGCCTCTAGCACCTCTACCTGTTTCACTCGTCATGACAATACTAAATCCTAAACATGGTAATAACTTGTCATGCAATAAGCCTAATCAATATTTTGAAATAATCAATAATCCTAATCAATATTTCCTAATCAATATTTTCAAATAAACACTAAACAAAGTAGCCCTAATAAATATTTTATTCAAATAATCATCAATAAATCGTAACTCATATCTCTTTTTCACTAATTGGTACCAATTAATAAATACTGAATTATACACCAAAAAATAAGAACATTGATCAATATTTTCAAATTAAATGGTCATTCAACATTAAAAAATAACCATAATCCTACAAAATTATTAATACACATAACTACTAAATTCAACAACAATAACCAATAATAATCACTAAATTGCATAATTTTGTTCACATTTTCTTTGTTTGGCAAGGGAGAAGGTAGAAGCTTCTCTGTAGTGGTGAATGCAAGGATGATCCTAGAAGAAGAGAGATGGAGAAGAGGAGGCGGTTTGAGGGAGAGAGTAAGTTAGGGACGCAAGAGAAAAGAATTTGGAGGAGAAGGGTTTTCAACAGGCGACTAGGGATCAAAAATCGCAAATCAGAATTGGAATGTGGGCCCAGAAATGTCACGAGTTTACAACAGTGATAAACTTTAATGCCTTAAATGCACCATCTAGTGGTGCAAGTAATACTTGCGCTCCTGAAATAGCTGACAAATGATTGATCTCGTGAGAATCGAAACAATGATCTCTCAACCCAACATCTCAATAGCCAAGCCTCTACCACTAGACCATTCATTTTTCTCGTTACAAACCTTTCAAGTATAATACTTATTCAAATCGTTTGGAATATTTGTTTTATGCTTTTCCTTTCTAATATTATCAACAAATGTTATTATTACTTTTATTATTGTTATTTTTTTATTTTTTATTAATAATATTATTACTATTATTTTTTTTAATTTTTAAACTTCTTAGAATTATTAATATTATTACTATTTTTCATCTTTTTCATTATTAATAATTTTATTAATATTGATATTATTATTTATTATTATCTACAGAAATACACATGGATGAAGTTCTTCAGAACTGTAACTAGGAGCGCAATTAATCCTTGCGCTCCTAAGTTTCGACAACTGGGCCCTACTGAAGGTTGTGTGTTTTGAAAGTTATCTTTTTGATAACGAACATATGAATTGTTTATGATTTTAAATATTATTATACATTTATGTTCCTTGAGATTGATATGTTATATCTTTAGAAGCATTCAAGAAGATGCTCATGGTCTTGAACCATAGAACTCTTTAGATGAAAACATATAATCCTAAATATGCTCACAATCGTGGTAATTAAAGGGGAACATTATTTACCATGAAGATTGTCATGTTAATTGAAAGTACATTGTAGCTCTATAAATGTTGATAAGTGCTTATCATTCAATGACATAAGTATATAAAATGGTGATTCTTTATATACTGAACATGACCTAACTAGATGGAGCATTATATGGATTGGTTTTGTGTCATTAATGTTTCCAATGTGTCTTTGAATCTTATATATGAGACATGTAGGTTTTTCACATGAGAAGTATATAATGTGATTACTATTAAAGTCCATTCAAATGATTGGAATGATATAGTAATTCATTATGTACAACTTGTGCGGGAGAAATTTATATGTCAACATTATTATTCTCCCTCAACTATTTGAGTTATGATATTACTGGGCCCCTTGGTAAAGTGAAATTGTATTGCATGCAATATAACTGATGTAGTTATACTTATAATTCACTTGAGAGACCAAGAAAAGAATATAATGCAAAAATAACACGATCCTATTTTGCATATTATTTAAAATATCATGAGACAAGGATAGACACAAATTAAGTGGATCAATCACGTAACGACTATGTCGTTTGGGAGACTATAATGTAGTGATAGAACCTCTTATAGTCCATAATATAAAGTATTTTATATTATATCCCAAGATGACGTATATCCTCTGTAAGGTCACACCAACTGAACAGAAACAACAAGTATTTTACATTTTGAATGATGTATTTAATCTCACGATGTATGAGTTAAAATGCATGTGATAAAATGTTAAAGTAATATGTCATGTAAAATGACATGCTTAGATCATAAAATAAATTTATGAGAATATATATGAATATTATTTTGTATAATGTTTGAGAGCATTATAAGAATAATAAATTAATTCATATTAGAATAATATAGTAATATTATTTACTCATAAATTAAATCCTTGCAAAATATGATTAGGGAATAATAAGAGAGTAGTCATAGCCATTTGTGTAAATAATTAACACAAGTGTTGCCCTAGGGCTTGGCTATATAAAGGGGTATGTTGAGATGAAAAATGACTTTTTCTCTCTCTTGCTACAATGGGATGAATAGTAATCCGTGAATAGTAACCCTCATTTCCCCTCTCTTGTGTGTAGAAAGAAAAAACTCCATTGTTCTTCTTTCCCTTCTCTTGCAAGGTTTAGCCACCAAATGAAATAGCTTGTTCATTGAAGATTGAAGATCTAGGTGGTTGGATCTAAGCTCTAACCTCTACATCCATCTATCTAAGGATGCTTTAGGTTGTTGTTTAGGTTCAAGGTGAACCAAGAGACAATGGTGCTTCCATGGCCGAAGAAGGAAGACGACGGTTTTCAAGAGACCTAGAAGAGAAATCGACTCCTCTCTACAAAGAGATTTGACAATCTCTTTAGGTATAACCTTTTAACCACTTTTGTGCAAGAAATAAATGTATTATTTTCTGTTTTGTTGATGCACAAGAGGTGTTTGATGAAATGTCATAGTATAATCTTGCTTGCAATTGTTATATAAATAAGATCCTTTGTGTATTGAGTTAAATAGAGGCAAAAATTTTAATTTTCGTCCTCTCGAACTTACACATGAAATCCCAACACCCACAACTGGAAAAGTTGTGCAAAAGTGCCTAAAAATCAGAAGAATTAATCCTTGCTTCTCTGTGAAACTTTTACGATGTTATTGGTCCTATACTTGTGTCCTTTCTTCTCTGTGAAACTTTTAGGATATTATTGGTCCTATATGTTGAAAAAAATTGTTTTTGACTCTTTATGAAAAAATTTCGAAAATCGTGAACTAATCCTTTCCAGTTCCATTGCTACAGTATTTACATAATTATCCATTTTTTTCATTGTACTGGTTGTAGTTGTATAACTATAACAAAAATTATATTCAATCAGGAAATTTTTAGAATGTTAACGATTGATGACGATGATCTGTTTGACATGATATCCATGCATTACTAACACAACAATGTCATTAATTATCATGATGTCAAGTCAACCTATGCGATGTAAATGGAGATGTCCATTTAGATGGAGTGGAGAACAAAGATAGTGGTAGAAGGCAATAACGAAATTTTTGCATAAAGGGCCTCAGAACGAAAGTTTTTACGTATAGGATCAACTACCTCCTTAAAATACAATAGAAGGTCAAAGACGCAACCAATACTTGTTCTCGTAAGTTTTTTTAGGGGCGCAAGTATTATTTGCGTCTCTAAAGTATAAAATTTGTACTGAAATCTTAAGAGAAATGCACGGGAGTTTGAAAAAAAATTGAAAAAATTAAGGGGCGCAACTTGCGCCTTAACACTCTGTGAAATTTTTAGGGTGCCTTTGATTCTATCTGTTGAAAAAGTTTGTTCTGTGGCCCTCTATGAAAATTTTCCGGCAATAACAGAAGAAGAGAGCTTTCAACGATATTCTTTTACCAGTTTACTGTGCTTATATTGTATTCGATAAGACGAGTATGAGTAAAGATTTTTTGTTAGATAATTGGGTATGGATATGTGTAAAATTTATTTTGTCGTTAATCTAACAAGTAAGAGTACCGATAAAGGTTATTCGTACCTGTTAATCTAATAAGTAAGAGTACCGATGCACGGGAGTTTGAAAAAAAATTGAAAAAATTAAGGGGCGCAACTTGCGCCTTAACACTCTGTGAAATTTTTAGGGTGCCTTTGATTCTATCTGTTGAAAAAGTTTGTTCTGTGGCCCTCTATGAAAATTTTCCGGCAATAACAGAAGAAGAGAGCTTTCAACGATATTCTTTTACCAGTTTACTGTGCTTATATTGTATTCGATAAGACGAGTATGAGTAAAGATTTTTTGTTAGATAATTGGGTATGGATATGTGTAAAATTTATTTTGTCGTTAATCTAACAAGTAAGAGTACCGATAAAGGTTATTCGTACCTGTTATTCTATAGGATATTATAAAAACAAATATTAGTACAAAAGCAGGTAAAAGATGGTTTATTTGTATTTTAGTTTGATTATTTTGATAAAATAATTTGTGTTGAAATCGATTGTATATTTATATTTATGTAGAGACACACTTATACTAAATAATGAGTTTTAATAGTTTATTTATAATTAGAAAAATAATCATTGTACTAATGTTATACTTTTCATTTGTTACTGTACTATTTTAACGGTTAAAAGTAGAGTACAACCAAGTCATATTTTAATGGATAAAAATAAAATAAAGATAAAACTAATGAATAGTGATACAATGCTCCCACCACTGACTTCAATTTCACCCGCTGAAATTGACGCGTGAGTTTCACACTGACCCCGCATCTTTGACTTCAGAAGATCTCTTTTGAAACATTTAACGCTACAGTAACAAACGAATACAAGTAAGAAAATAACTTGGCGCGACGTATCTTATCTTATGCATGGAAAGCGCTACAGAAGAAGCACAAGAGGTGTGGGTCCCGCTCTACTTTCTCTTGCTCATTTTTTTAAATCCTCGCATTTAATTTTTGTTTGTTTGTTCGTTCGTTCGTTCGTTCTACTCTTATTAAGTCCCGAAAATGGGGGCTGCATTAAAAGATGAACATACAGTAAATTGAATAATCACACCTATTACTATTAGTGGGTGTGGGTGTGGGTCCTGATAATTGAACAATCACGCCTTATTTTTCTACTAACGCTGGTACCGTTCCTTCGATTCTGCCTCTCTATTTTTCCTAACATTTATGAATTATGACAATGGAACCCCACAAAAAAGTGAATCTCATGTGTTGTAAGTGGTAGGTAAAATAGAGATGCACAAACAAGAGGCATGATATATTTCATGGGAAACTGCGGTACATTACTACATTGTACCGTTTTTCATGAAATATTAAAAAAAATCATTCAGTATTCAACCTCTTAATTAAATCTGTGAAGGTCTTTGATGTACAAATAATGGTTTGATATAAGAATAAGATTATATGTCTATTTGCATCTACCTTTCTCTGACATAATACTTAGTACATTAAAAATGGAATGAAAATCAATAGAGAATTTTCTTTCAGATTTTTTTTCATAAATCTTATTGAGTATGATCTAACCAAACTTTAGAAGAAATGAATCAAATTTTAAATCAAATGCTTTAGGTTCACAACATGCAAAAGAGACAGCTAAGTTTCTTAATCAGTGAACCTCCAGTTCTATGACAGGCAATTAATCCATTTAAATAGTACATATTTGTAATAAAATATTTCTGAAGCAACTTCCAAATTGTAACCAACAAGCAAAAGATTTGCATGCAATATTATTTAGAATTTTAGAAATAAGAATATTTCTGGTGTACATCCAAAAATTGTGTACATCCGCTGTTATAATGCATTCTATGATTGTAATTACATCAAAGAATATTCAATAAATTTCCTTTTTTTGGGTCATGTACTGCATTAAACAGGAATATAATGGGGCATAGAAAAATTATAAAAGAAAAAAATAATTTCATTATATACTAAAAAAAGGAACGCTTAATCAACGCTAATCAAGACGGAGACCATCAATTTACGCTGGTATCAAATTTTATTTTACATGCATTAAATTCAACCGATCATGAAAGATGGTGACCACCAATTTACTTATTACTAATTTGCTTGTTTCCAATTTGTTACTTTAAATTTAGTTGTTATAATGATTCATTCTGTACAAAAAATATCAATACTTTCATGAATATATTTTGTTAACACACGTATTTGATTTATGATATAAGCAATCAATATATGATATTTTTGACAAGGGCATGATCTTTGACAACTATTAATTTGAAACTCTTGACAATAAACTTTTTAAATATTTTTTAAATTCTCAAAACTTATAGATTAATTGTATTTCAAATTTCATGTAATTTAAGTGATAATTTCATCAAAGATAGTTAAATATGAAATTTTTAATCTTGAGCAACTTCAACATATTTTAATGAAATATCAGGTAATTGTGTTTTGATGTTTTTTTAATTTTTCGAATTTATTAACATTAGGAAGAGATCGTATGATAAATATATGTTTAGCAAATTATACGCAACATATGGTTAAAAATTTGTCTCATATGCAACATATGCTATATATATTGTCATACGATGCCCAAATAATATGCGTTAGTAAACTATATTATGATGTCTTAAAACTTCAATATAATGAAGTATCATCATCATAATTTAATACACTTCAAAAAATTCTTTAAGAGACATAACTTTAACGATTTAGTATATAAAATATTTTAATCATCTCATCCGTACCAAATTTAACTCATGGTACCAAATGACTTTGGTATCCTTTTGCAATCAACGGTGGAAATTAGAGATGTACACTACTAATTTTGGATTTACATCAGAATCACCCTTTGTTATTTACGCCAGAATTATTCTTTTATTGAGATCTGATTCGTGGGAAGTATAGCTGTAGACATCCAGTATTAATAATCATCACAAAAATCAAGTTTAAAAGAAGCTTCTAATTATGCGATCAAGTATGCTTTCTACTTTCTAGGCTAGTGGCACTGAGCTCTGCTTTTTATTTGGTTTCCACAACTTCCTAGAAATGGTAATCTCCTATTCAATAAAATAAGAAACAAGCCATTGAGCCAACAAAATAATACTAATTAAAATAATCACAATTGAAATGGAAACACTATCAGGACAACTGAACTAATAACAGAGATCTGGGACCGTTTATTACATGCCTTTTGTTTTGTTATTAATGATTAGATTTTTGCATTGCTCACATGATGCTATGAATCCTTGCACATTATTTTATAGAACAAAGGCGCATGTGTAAAACAAAAGGTATACAGCTAAGAATGTTCTTACCAAAGCAAAATTTATCTTCAAATTAAAGCATGGTTCAAATTGAAGTAACTTTTGCTAAGGAAGTATAGTGAGAGATTAAAAATAGAAATCTATTCCCTGTTTTTGATGAACGTCTCGTGATTGTTTTCATCTATCACATGGTGAGTTTCTATATTTATTCAGCAACATATCCACAGAATACAACAAAAATTGAATGTACCAATATTTAATGAAATTGTTTAGGTTTCTGCCTTTGGACTATAATCAAAATATGTTTATACAAAAATGCATAAATTGGCCGTACAAGGGAAATCTGCCAAAGCCAAAAGAATCTCTATCCATATCACTCAGTAGAAAATTTACCATGTTACATTGGAATTTGAAAGAACCAACCACATATATGAACAAAGTCAGAAACATTATGTATTATTGGTTTGGCGATTGATGGTTTGTTTTGTGGCCTGAGACATTTTTTCTAATCAAAACGAATAGTGGACTATTACCCTATGAGGCACTAATAATCAATGAAAATGTGGATATCAAAAGTATTTATTTTATAAACATAAATTGTTCAAGTTGAGAAGAGGTGGGGTGCTTTTTGGAAGGATGCAAATAAATAAATGCACATGGCAACAAGGCAAGAAGCCAACAAGAGGAGAGATCTATCAAGGATGGGATGGGGCCTGGGGGCAATTTTACAATTCCAACGGGCCGGATTGGGATGGGGCCCACATGAGGCCCGTAGTTGTGGGCCCAATATCAAGCCAGCCAGCCCCCTCTCGGAGCAAAATTATAGAGCAGAATTGCAGAAACAACAACAACAAATAAAAAAATGATAATCAAGCTGGTCCAATGGGATGATTATACCTTCCCAATTTCCTGTATACTAGAGAAAAAGAAAAAAAAAGCCATATGGTATTTATTGTATGCATGTAACCTTGAGATCTGCGAGGTGTTATGGGTGCCCATGAAATTAAAGCATGGAAATATTACCAACATTGTATGGCTTTCTCTTGATGTACCTCTTTATTTGGCATGTCTAATGTACTGATCAGGACAGGAAAGAGTTCATTTTATTTGTGTACGTACTTTTTTAATTGTTTTTGCAGGCATAGGATTTAGATTATTTTATATTTGTTGGTGGGACGCTCCCAATCAGAAAAATAAAGAATAAAACAAAAGGTCATCTTCCTTTGTTTTCTTGTCAATACAAATCCTATTATACAATAGGTACCAGGACATGAGGGGGCCCACAGAAATAAGGCCACATTGCTTAGTTTCTTGGGTTGGAAGGTGTAGTGGGGTGGGACTTGGGAGGGCCACACTTTGTACCCCCAAAAGAAAATAGTTAGCATGCAAAATGGCAACAAACTAAAAGGTGCACTACTTTTATGAAAATGAAGCAAAATATATAGAAGTAAAAGTGTAAAACTCAACAAGCACCACAAATAAAAACAATTTGGTTTTCATGAAGCTTACGTGGAGAACAATATTAATTGGATTATTGTAATTGAACTCTCAGGTCATGCGACAATTAGGTTCTCTTTATTACTTTTTTATTTTTATGTCTTTATTTATTTACTCTTCAGAAAAAAAAACATTAAAAATAAATTAATGTTGTGTCTGATTTGTGGGTCTTTTTTTATTTTATACACTCGTAATGTCTTGAGGCACTTCCGTGCAACCATAATTAATTAAAATAAACGATATACCCCTCAGAGATACCAAAATATTAGAATTGACAGCCTGTCAGTGTAAATTAGTATGCCATGTATTGCCAAAATATGTAAATTTAACTTTGTTGCATTATATTCAAATTGCAGTAAGAAGTTAATATGAGGGAAGTCAGGGGCAAGTGCCATGTAGTGCTGTTTACATTGTTTTATATACACGTTGACACGTGGCTATGTTGCCTAGTGAGCTATATTTATAAAGCCCGAGCCCTCGTGGAGGCAAAACTAGCTATAATTGACTATCCGTGTTGGAATTGTTTGGAGGATGTCCGAAGCTAAGAGATAATATAATAGGTCTTCGATTTGGAGGTGAAAATGCATTGATTCTGTTCTTTCCAGAGAGAGTGTGGCCAACATCAGGGAGTCCCTTCTTCGCGCAGCTTCGCTTTGTTGTCGCCTCTCGCCTCTCGCCTCTCGCCTCTCGCCTCTCGCCTCTCGCCACCGTGGAGCATTGGATGAAGAGGTGGCTCGCTGTTTCAACCAATGTCCCATTGCACATGGGGGCTGGCCGGCTGGGGCACTTTCCACCTTCCACTTTCCAGCGTGAAAGAAAAACTTGGGCCTTCCATTTCTGAAGCTTTCTTTGAACCGCGTTAGGTATTGGCAGGAACACATTTTTTGCCTGACGCTTCATGCTTAGCAGCTTAGGGGTAGTCCTGTTATGTTTATTTTTTTGTGTTACTTGGTGTATTATCAAATATCAATGTGTTACAAAATAATAAATAATGAATGTGTTGAAATACCTTATAAACCCTCTTTTTTAATTTGAATCGTCGAATATCGATACCGATGTTATTATGTACATTTAGTTGAGTTATTATGCGCATTATTTAGATTATTATGCATCTTATTTTTTCGTACTGAAATAGTTACGCATATTATTTGAGTATTATGCACATTATTTTGTTAACATGCATAATAATTTTTTAATACAAAAATAACATGAAATAACATACATAATAATTCAAATAATGCGCATAGTAACTCAACTAAATGTACACAATAATAGCGGTATCAATAGTCGGTATCATTAATTCATTATTGATATTTACGGAACATTTTTCCGATCAATAATTATACGTTACTTCATTAATAGAAAAATATTATGTTAGTTATTTGACAACAAAAAATAGTAAAGTAATTGTTGTAAGCTTTCGGAGCACATAATTACCGTTGGATGACAGGAGAAAACACAACCACCATCAAGTCAAAGAGACTGATTGAGAGTCGGTTGAAGGTTTTTAGAGATGAATGCAAGTCTTTCACCGCTTAATTATGTATTTCTACATAGTTAAATGTGTAGAATACGTTTAGCAAATATTTAGCTAGCGACCCTTGCAAAATATTTAAATAGTGTGATTAATGTATTGAAAATCTTAACAATCGTTAAATTGAATTCACACATCTCTGAATAAAATGTACATGGTTCATAAATATGACATAACTTTATTATCGCTGATGTTTTTTTAAGAAAAATATCGGTAAAATCACAATAATTGCATAAATTTGTAGCTTGAACTCAGTCTTTATTTGACAATTTGTAAAACAATCAGTACTAATTTTTGTACAAGTTGAGTCGTGTTGAAGTGCAGGTTATAATAGATACATTCGATCATGACAAGATCATAAACATCATGTACAAATTAAGTGCAAACACAATAACACAAGAGGCAAGCAAAACAGAGGTTCACATAGTCTTGTGTTGCTATAATAAATGAGAGACCCGTTCTCGTCACAACAGATTGCCAAGGCATCATAACGGATGCCTGGCAAGAGGACCCACAAGGCAAAAATTCTGGAGCACAAAGTTCGAACATTGTGTTACTGTAACACATGACATACCCGTCACAATGGGTTTTCATCCGTCACAACGGGTTTCTCACCCGTCATAATAGGTTTTTGAAGGAGAAGGACCTAGAAGTAGGTTGTAGATGAGTTCAAGGGCAAAACTGGAACTCAATCCGTCACAAAAGATTCTGTAACGACTTGATCAATTTCTGTAATGCAAGGAGTTCTGGTTCAAAATTTCAAGATCCAAGAAATGTCATGTCTATATAAACTTGTCCTCTTTGTTGCAGAAGATGAAGAAAGCAACATCTAAGTTTACAAGTATACAAAAAGCATCTGAAAGAATACAAAAGTCTTCTCCACAAGCATCCAAACATGAGTGTTTAATATAGCCATTGTCAATCATTTGAGTGTCTATTCGAGTTACCTTTCTACTACTTATTTGTTTGATATGTGTTGTGTTGTCAAGCGGATCATTCTTTGTTTTGGGTTGTATTGTCAACCAAGACATTTTCTGTTATTACTTTGCAAGCTTGGTGTTACTCATTGCAAGGGTCTTGAAGCTTTTTGGACATGCTCTATTTTTTGTAAAACATTTGTGATTATAGTGTTTCGGTTCCAGAACGATTTTTGGATCTGGAGATTCCGTGAATATAGACTTAGTTTGTTTTGTATGCCGAACCACGTTATATTGCATGTTCTTTGTTCACTTCCTCTTGCTCTAACTATCTTAACTTTTACTAAATTTGTGAATCAATTGAATTACATCAAAACTTATAAAATTACTAAATAATTAAAGTTTAAAATAAAATTTGATATTATACGCGCTTCCGCAACAATTTAAACCGCATATTATATCTCCTTATCAAAATAACAAATTTGTCTCGGAACCACAATTAGCATTTAGCAAGCTCATTCTTTTTTTTACTTTTTTTGTGGTGGAAAGAATTACGTTATTTTGAGGATTCTCCGTCATTTTCCTTTTTTTTAGAAGCATGTCACTGTTTGCCGAAAGGAATTTTGTCATTTTCGAGTTGCACTTTTATAATCTCAGATATCGGAAAATTTTTATAAAGGACTACAAAACAAGTATTTTCAGCAGATATAATCAAAGGCATCATAAAATTTTTGCAGAGGACGAAGAACGTAAGTATTACTTGCATCTTTAATTTTTTTCAACTCCCATGCATTTTTCTAAAATTCATGGAAGTGCAGATGGAGGCTTTATGGATCTCTCTTCATCTCTATCGAGAGAGATGAGAAAAACAAATAGTAGATTCAGTCCGAAAGAAAAAAGAAACGATAAAATACGGAAAGTAATTTTAATGATAAAACCCTACCATACTCAGAAGTATTGTGTTGGGGATGATATAATTACTGTTTTGTAAAACGTCTATGATTATTTACGTCAAAAACCTCATTTTGATTGTATTTTGTATTATTGATCTTAAATTTAATATATTGTCATTTAATTAATTTGACAAGTTATCTAAGCTGAACTACAAGACTTGTAGCTTGATTACTTGTGTCTTTTTGCTCCATTCATTTATTTCTTGTATAATACTCAAACAAACAATTTCATCAAATCCAAACTTGTAATGTTTTGCAAATTAACAAATCAAGAAAATTATTATTTACAACAACAATAAATTCTCATATTTATATGGGAAAATTCAAATATTGATTTTTTTAAAAATAAAACAGTTTTAATACCTCGTCAATGTTTTCTCCAGCTAGTTCCAATCATTCCAATCATATTAATCAGGATGAAGAGAAAATGACAAAATGATCACGTAACTTGTTGAGTTATTATAAAAGAGAAATGATTAAAATGAGGCTCCACATCACCAGATCACCTCATAATTATTGTTGATTTATGTGATCTTTCGAAAAGAACAAACGTCTGCCAAGATGGATCGCAGAAACGAGAAAACCGTTTCTTTCTCTTTCGTAAAAAGTATGGCTGACATGTGAGTATGTGACACAAAACCATATATTTTCTAATTGTATTTTCTTTACACTATATTAAACTATTTGTGAAATTGAATGAATGACAACTTTGGCTTCTAGTTGTTTCCAAGCTTCCCCTTGGAAATTAAAAATAGCAAACTAAATGTAGCTTTTGTCCATTCTTGAAATGGTACAAATATTATTAATTACAGTAATATTTAAAACACAATAATATTGTTGTCATAGGTTCTGATTAATAAGAATTGAGAAATAAGTACTCACGATTTGTGATTGTTAAATAAACTAATAGTATTTTACCATTTAGTTTTCACAGATCGCTACTTGTCTTAATCACACCATTCATTCAATATAATCTGATGCTCCAAATTACTTTACCTTTCTTCTACTCTATTCCGATATCTATAGTCTCTTTGTTTCTCCTTCTCATTTCTACGTCTCATTTCTCCTCTACCTTTCTTGTTCTAGCAATGAAACCTTTGAAACTTTGAAGAAGAAGAAGAATAACAAGGAGGATGAGAAGAAGAAGAAAATATTTTAGTTCTAGTTTTAGTTTCTATGCATTTGTAAAATGAACTTGTAATAAATATTGATGTTTGTATGCATTTTAAATTTTAGAGATGTTTGTATGCATTTAAAGTTTTACAGATGCAACTTTGGATGTTATCAATTTCAAAAAAAAGAACTAAGGCAACAATTATTTATTAAATGACAGATGTCTTATCTCCTGACAATGGCACGTGATCATATCACATATCCACGTGACGGGATAAGGTTGTTAGATTAATTTTTTCTTTGGTTTGACAATTTACAAAACAAATCAGTACTAATCTTGCGGAATTGAGGTTTGGTGAGTTGCAGGTTTAAACATGTACATATTGATGTCGCAAAGGCATGTACAAGTCAAGACGATCACGTAGACATAAGAACAAGCGAATTGGACACAAGAAGAGCCTTGTATTACCATAATGCAAGGGAACCCGTCACAACGGGTTACCAATCTATTATAACGGATTGAAGAGGAGAAGAGTCAGAAGACAGGTCAGAAGGGCACTTTGGCAGGCCTTGCGTTACTGTAACGCATGTCCAACCCGTCATAACGGGTTCCTCACCCGTCATCACGAGTTCATGTATAGGAGGGTCCAAAAGTCAGTCAAAGATGCGTTGAAGGGCAAAATGGGAAAGATGCTAACCCGTTACAACAGATTCTACAACGAGTCGAGGAATTATGTATTACAAGCCTTTCTGTTCAAGATTTTAAAACTCCAAGATGTGCAGTTGTGCACAACCTATATATACTTGAGGGATATGAATCAGAAGCATCAAGAAAACCCTTTCCAAGTTTATAAGCATCTAATTGAGCACCAGAGAGAGCACAAAAGCTTTCTCTTTCAACATCCACACCTTGAGAGTGTATATGATAGCTAATTCTCTAATTGTCAAATCCGAGAGGATACTTTGTTGATTGCTTTAGTTTGATGAACTATGTTGTATTGTCAAGTAATTGTCAATCCGACATGATTTTATTTTTCTGCTTTAGAGTTCAGGCATGTTTTCTAGACGCAAACGTTCAGAAATAGAAGTCACTCGAGTTTACAAAGCAAAAAAAATACCAAGTACTTTTGAAATCTGCGTTCACGTTTGAACGTGCGTTCACAACGTTGCCTGAACGCAACGTTCAGACGTGAACACGGATTTGAAATTTTGCACCATACTTGTTTTGTCGTTTGTTTTTTCAGGTGAACGCATACGTTTAGTTTGAACGTTGAAAGCTGGACGAAGAAAAATAGAGTTGGATGTCAAATTTTTTAAATCAGGGTCATGGATGTCGTTCTTGTTTTTTTAAGGGTCAAATAAAAAAATCTACTTTTATGTGCCATCTTTTTATTTTGATCGTCTAATTACTTTGTTCTTTGTTGCCTACTAGCCCTTTGGTATAAATATAAAAGACAGTTTTTTTGTTTTCAAGGGAGCAGGTAAAACCACCTCTGTTGCATTAAAAAAGGAGAAGACGACGGGGAAAATTGTTAAAATCGGGAAAGGGACAAAGAACTAACAGTGATACACAAAATGTCAAACAAATAAGTTACCTCAACTTGAAACAATTACAGCTTTATAAAAAAAAATTAACAGATTTCAATTGATGAAAAAAATTACACTATTAATTTATTCATGGACCACAAGTACATTGAAATTTACTTAGGAGATGCAAACATCATGTTTGTTCTGCACGTTATGATGTTTGAGAATTTCCCAAAGAAACAGTGTCATTACTACATTTTCTTTTATTTTCGAAATTTCTGCAGATGTGATGTAACGAATCGAAATGATCAAATGACTGATATCGTTGATATCGTTTTTAGTGCTTCGAATAGTCAACCAATCTTCCTATTTTTTTACAGACTTTTATGTTTTGCTAAAAATAAAAAAAAAGTACATATTGACAGCGTTGAGATAAATAATGTAACATTCAAAACTGTGACAACTTTTGAAACTAAAATATAAAAATAAAATATATTTTATAACATATGTGATGAGCCCAATTTGTTTGATGAAGAATTAAAATAACTAAATCTTCTTATTTAAATTTTAAGAACAACTTGTATTTGCATTTCGTTGACATTTGCACAAATATTTCACAAATTGCAGGTTAATTTATCCATCTGGTTGTAGGTACCAGTGAAGTATTTAATGCTTGTAGTTTTGATTCATTAATGTTTTGATACCAGCTGGACATATATTCTTCTCCTTTTTTTGGTTACATTTTGCAGGAGGAGAATTCAAATGTCTTTATTTTTGTGTGCTTTCAAATCTACATTATTTCAGTGACGAAAGCATTGTACACTCAATGGAGTCACAGGATCACAGGATGCAACTCAAATTTTATATTTGAAGAGAACTCTATTGTAACATATTCTTGATTATTTCTTTTTAGATAACAAAATTATGTGATGACTCTAAGAAAAAAATCTTGGTTTCATCACTGTACAAAAACTAATGAAGGACTAAGATTGAAGACATAAAAATATGTGTAAAATGAATGATATAAATTTTGAAGTCACAGTAAAAACTAAAAAAATATATATTTGAACCCTCCTCATTTTATAGATATGGTAATTAATAAAAATCCATGCCACATCCATAAACAATTGTAGCAGCAACAAACCCAACGATGGACACATGCAAGAATGGAGTCAGGATTTTAAATTGGAGGTTTCCAAAATTTCAAACTAATCTCTAATTTCACTAAAATTTTATTGAATTTTTCAGCCGTAAATGACATAATAAAATTCTTTTATAATTTTACCAATCAATACGTTTATAATAAACATTGTGCGATGCCACGCACTCCAGCACCGCCTAAATTGCTAAATCCGCCCCAGAACGTATGTACTTATGTTTCTTTCATGGTGTAGGTGCATGATAGAGCTTGTGCTTTCGTAGTATTGATGCAGAGCTTGCGCTTGTAAAAAGCGACCAACAACATAGAAAGCAAGACATAGTGTCTTGTTCACAATTTGTGGAATTTATCTCATAAATTTTTTATATAGCAAAAATTTAGGTACATTATTTTAGGTGTTCTTTAGATATTTCAATCAATTTGTATCATTTGATTGAAATATATGATGCAATTACTAATACATTTGAATGTACACATTGATTAGAGTATCTAAGGAATACATAAAATGATGTACCCAATTTTTTCCGTACTTTTTTATGTTTTAAGAATTCAATAGTATGAGTTAAACATGAGGATGTTAAAGTGCCTCTACTTCTATATGCATTTATTGTGCATTCAAATCTACATCATCCATCAAAAAATAATTGACGACCTACTGAAGATTCAGAAAAGTGCTTTTGATAGACGATGTTGATTTTGCGACAAAATGTACGCACACAAAAATAAAGATATTTGAACCCTCCTCGTTAAAACTTACAACAATTTTTGTCAAAATTATTTCATTGAATTTATGAGATTAATTATTAAAAAGTAATATTTTATATCATCAGTACAAGTTGTAGACGGTCGTGCAATGCGGTGGGTGTTTTACTAGTAAATTGAATGCATCATATATATTAAATTTATCCTTGCAAAAATACAAAAACAACCACAAAACAAAATACAGCATTCAAAGTTCTAAGAATTGCTAACAATTTAAGAACAGATTTGATGTGATGTCTAAATTAACATGCAAAAATAATTCTAATATGTTTGAATGGATTGATTAAGAAATTGGGAGATTAAGGACAAATCAATGTTTGCAAGCAAAAGCTAACACCAACTTTTATAATTTACTTGTGATCATCACGCCATCAAAATATTTGACCTCCAAGCCTAAGTACGTGGCATGATGTATAGTATAATTGTAGCTCCATGTCATAGGACCTTTAAGCCTAACTAAGGGTCATAACATATAATACTAAATTCATGTTATATAAATTAAGTGGAGGGGGGCACAGTGCACACACATGTCACATGTCACATGTTCGTAAGAAAAATATAATCAACACAAAACATCTTGACTTAATTTACCGTTATGTTATCATATCACTCTCACGACGACAAGTCGACAACCAAGAAGTCAAGAACCACTCCTAAAATCAATTACATAATGATTGGCTAAGAGAGTATAGTTTAATGGAAAATGTTTTTTATTTGGGTGCTTTTGTTATGAACATTGGGATTCAATGGTTCAGCGTTGCTTGGCTTTGATCATGTGGCTCTTTTAATTTCGCGGGAGAAAAAAACAAATTAGACTAAGATTTATCAGTTATATTAACCATGAGATCTAAAAAATTGAACGATTGATATTATTTTTTATGTATAGCAGAATCTACTTTTTTATTTGGAAAATATTCTATAGATACTAATATTGATACCGACTATCGATACCGATGTTATTATGCACATTTAGTTGAGTTACTATGCACATTATTTGAGTTATTATGCATGTTAACAAAATAATGTACATAATAACTCAAATAGCATGCACAACTATTTCAGTACAAAAATAACATGCATAATTATTTCTGTATAAAAAATAACATGCATAATAACTTAACTAAATTTGCATAATTACATCGGTATTATCAGCTCTTTTTTATTTACGTATTCATGTACTACATGAATATTTAAGCTTAAACTCCTTACTACAAGTATAAGCCGCCGCACCAGAACAAAAAGTAAATGGATTGGATAGGTTTACAAATTTTTTTTATTTGATTGCTTTTTGCAACTTAAAAACAGCGAGAAAGATTAAGACAGGTGTGCGCTTCTTTAAGCTATCAACTCTTTACTTTGGCCTCTAAAATTTTAAGTGCCCTGTTTAGGTCCAAATTAAAATTTCAAATTTACGTAGATCTATTTTTTCCATGTACGTTAGTTGTTGTCATCATCTACAATACCATAGATGTTTAAATGAAAAAGATTATAAAACTATTTTATTCATTTAAATATTCATGGTATCAGTGGCGGATCTAGGATTATGATCAGGGGTAGACACTAGTTACTTACAAGAATATAAATTTCGTTAAAATATTGAATACCACAGTAATTAAAAAATATGATTTATTAGGGAACATTTCATTTTTTGCCATTATAAAACTTCAAAATTATCAAAATGCCACTCAAAATTTTTTTTTGTCAAAATGTCATTATCGGTCACTTTTTGTATTGAGATCGGCTACTGATAGTGTCATTTTGATAAAAAAATTTCTGAGTGACATTTTGACAATTTTCAAGTTTTATAATGACATAAAATTATTTTTCCCTTAAATATTAGAAAATTAAATATAAATATAATCTAATAACACTTACAAATTAAATCAAGTCGATGATGATAAATCGAGTCGACATATCCCAATGTTTTTTTGAAAATGTGTTGTGTACCTTCATTCAATTCACCATATTTCTCATACAGAAATAGTAGAGAGGGTCGAGTGTGGGACAGTTTGAGAGACTCGCCAGACGCCAACAACATCGGTTCGACGAGACACGCACGATCATGACTGGTAAGTTTGGGCTTAGCCGCTTAGGGTTAGGGTGTGAGGCTTCGAGCTGACGGTGATTCGCGACTTGGGTTAGAGGGGAAGAAGAAAGTGAAGGTTGTGTGTTTTGAAAGTTATATTTTTTATAACGAACTTATGAATTGTTTATGATTTTAAATGTTATTATACATTTATGTTTCTTGAGATTGATATGTTATATCTTTAGAAGCGTTCAAGAAGATGCTCATGGTCTTGAACCATAGAACTCTTTAGATGAAAACATATAATCCTAAATATGCTCACAATCGTGGTAATTAAAGGGAACATTATTTACCATGAATATTGTCATGTCAATTGAAAGTACATTGTAGTTCTATAAATGTTGATAAGTGCTTATCATTCAATGACATTAGTATATAAAATGGTGATTCTTTATATACTGAACATGACCTAACTAGATGAAGCATTATATGTATTGGTTTTGTGTCATTAATGTTTCCAATGTGTCTTTGAATCTTATATATAAGACATGTAGGTTTTTCACATGAGGAGTATATAATGTGATTACTATTAAAGTCCATTCAAATGATTGGAATGATATAGTAATTCGTTATGTACAACTTGTGCGGGAGAAATTTATATGTCAACATTATTATTGTCCCTCAATTATTTGAGTTATGATATTACTGGGTCCCTTGGTAAAGTGAAATTGTATTGCATGCAATATAACTGATGTAGTTATACTTATAATTCACTTGAGAGACCAAGAAAAGAATATAATGCAAAAATGACACGATCCTATTTTGCATATTATTTAAAATATCATGAGACAAGGATAGACACAATTAAGTGGATCAAGCACGTAACGACTATGTCGTTTGGGAGACTATAATGTAGTGATAGAACCTCTTATAGTCCATAATATAAAGTATTTTATATTATATCCCAAGATGACGTATATCCTCTGTAAGGTCACACCAACTGAACAGAAACAACAAGTATTTTACATTTTGAATGATGTATTTAATCTCACGATGTATGAGTTAAAATGCATGTGATAAAATGTTAAAGTAATATGTCATGTAAAATGACATGCTTAGATCATAAAATAAATTTATGAGAATATATATGAATATTATTTTGTATAATGTTTGAGAGCATTATAAGAATAATAAATTAATTCATATTAGAATAATATAGTAATATTATTTACTCATAAATTAAATCCTTGCAAAATATGATTAGGGAATAACAAGAGAGTAGTCATAGCCATTTGTGTAAATAATTAACACAAGTGTTGCCCTAGAGCTTGGCTATATAAAGGGGTATGTTTGAGATGAAAAATGACTTTTTCTCTCTCTTGCTACAATGGAATGAATAGTAATCCGTGAATAGTAACCCTCATTTCCCCTCTCTTGTGTGTAGAAAGAAAAACTTCATTGTTCTTCTTTCCCTTCTCTTGCAAGGTTTAGCCACCAAATGAAATAGCTTGTTCATTGAAGATTGAAGATCTAGGTGGTTGGATCTAAGCTCTAACCTCTACATCCATCTATCTAAGGATGCTTTAGGTTGTTGTTTAGGTTCAAGGTGAACCAAGAGACAAGGGTGCTTCCATGGCCGAAGAAGGAAGACGACGGTTTTCAAGAGACCTAAAAGAGGAATCGACTCCTCTCTACAAAGAGATTTAACAATCTCTTTAGGTATAACCTTTTATCCACTATTGTGCAAGAAATAAATGTATTATTTTCTGTTTTGTTGATGCACAAGAGGTGTTTGATGAAATGTCATAGTATAATCTTGCTTGCAATTGTTATATAAATAAGATCCTTTGTGTATTGAGTTAAATAGAGGCAAAAATTTTACTTTTCGTCCTCTTGAACTTACACATGAAATCCCAACGAAGTCATTAAGTTCGCTGAAAATAACGATTTGCGAAAAGAGCGAAGAGAGGATCAATGATCTTAATTTAAGCCAGAAAATATTGAACGAGTCATTAAGTTAATCATTAATTTTATCACTAATTTGCATAAAGAAATTATTAATATTTTCTTTTGAAAAAATGAGAGCCAACTAATCTTCGTTACTTTTACTCTATGTTATCCGAATACTTCACGGTATCTTACCGCACTGTATTGGATATATATCCGATATTCGGATACTTAGATACTCCTTGGAACGCGTATCTGATAAGCCACGTGGCGTATTTGTGATGTGGCTTATCGACATTGGTTTATTCGATTATTTTATTCTCTTTGACCGACAAACTCGATCTTTGATACGCCTTGATACGTATCGAAACTTCATGTGAAATCAGGTCTTGTAAACCGCTGATAATTTTTGCTATATCGCTAGAAAAATGAGTGAAACATGAAGCATGAAGGAGATTCGAACCCAAGACAAGCCACACTATTAATTTATGATTAATTAATTTATTAAATCCTAATATTTTTATTTCTTTTTTAATTAAAATTTAATATATATAGCCGCACCCCTATCTAAGGATTTTTAAATCGTCGTATCGCCGCACCCATATCATATCTGAGATGATACTCGCACCCACACTCGTACAACACATCTTTTACTACATCAGCCTCTATGCACATGTTGCGATATTAACATTAGCATATGTGTGTTTCGCCCTCAACATGTATGGATATTGATTCCGACACTAAGAAATTGGGCCGAGAGGATAAAATAAAATACAAAGGAAAATAAATGAGAGAGCAAAATGGAAAAAGTGGCTAGACTAAATGAACAAATTTCGACCCTAACTCGATGACAAGAGTCTAGTATTTATAGGTCTAGTAGATTCGGTGAAAACGAGTCGACTCGTCAAGTGGGTCATTTGTGAGCCAATTGATGTCACTAGAAATGTACAGACTGATCGTAATGAGGTCCTATCATCATTCCTCAAGCTTTTACAGTCCGAATGAGTGTAAAAGTTTAACTTTCCACTTATTATCCAACTCTCGGGCATTTCCAATTCTTTAGCACAACTCTCCCCTTTTTCTCTTATTTTGCCATTCAAGCCCTCGAACGTTCTGAGCCCTTAAGCCCAATATATAGCAAAGTCTTAACATCTAATATGAAATTACAATCTTATCCTTTAATTGTGTGGCTTTGATTGGATTTAGAAAGGCTATGATGGTAATAGCTCATTATAATGATCCAATGGACCAAATCCTCATTAAAAATCCTTTCCCCTTCTTCAAGCATCCTTATACACCTTATTCATCACTCCTCACCTTTGACTAAGTTTGACTACTTCCATCCCCTTTTGACCATGCATTTAACATGTTTTACCAAGCCCAAAATCACCTTCAAATCACCCAAACTTATTATATATAATCATATTATCATATGGTGCATTAATTGTGATCTTATTAATTCCAAATTGATTATATTTCACAATTAGAAACCCTCTAAAATATTAATTTTTCTCTCAATTAATTAATTAATTAATTAATTAATTTATGTATCCAATGCATAATTAGTTAATTAATTAACAAAATTAATTCATGCATAGCTAGGGGTGCACAAAATACTCGTGACTCGCTCTTGTTCGGCTCGCTAACAACTCGTTCGTTAACAACTCGAGTGTTAACGAGCCGAGCCGATCTGAGTTGTGACAAGCTCGGCTCGTATAAGTATCGAGACCTTAACGAGTTAATCTGGACCGTCGAATTGGTTACCATCGTTCTAAATAGATCTTTACCATAGAGAATTTTCACGATTTTATAATTTTATTATGTTTTTTTAATTATTTTGTCATTTTTTATTGCAAACAAGCTACAAACGAGCCAGCTCGAGCCTTAACAAGCCGAGCTCGAGTTGAGAGTTCTCATGACCACTTATAGTAACGAGCCGAGTTCGAATTCGCTCCAGCTCGGCTCGTTTACACCCCTATGCATAGCCATGCATAATTAATTTGCCTTACTCTTAAATAATTCACTTGATTAATTTGCACATCCAATATATAAAACATAATCTAGTGATTATTTTCTTCTTATTCCATCATGATGAACAAGCAAATTAAAATCATATAACACTTATATGCATTTTAATTTCTTTTGCTTACTTAGACATCATCTCCATGAAGCCTTGAAGTAACAAGCTTTTATGGCGTGAATAGAACATGCATATGCATTTTAATTTCTTTTGCTTACTTAGTGAGACCTAGCATGCATATAATAACCATGCAATCAATAGACATAATGCCTCGATCTTGAATGAACAATCATATTTCTTATATTCAATTTTATGTCTCATGATATCGTGTATCAAACTATGGCATTTTCATATAATTTTGTACATTATACTTGGTATTATAAAACATGATTATGATATATGATTATCCTTAATCATATTACATGCATTATAATAAAATTTAACTAAAAGGCCCAGTGATATCATTACTTGTGTATTCCAAACACACAAGGAACATATTATCATCTTGATGTCTTAGAAGTTCTTAATAGGTAGTACTATATTATAATAGCATCTCTATAAATTCTGATTAAGATAAGTGTTTGATGATATTAATAATAAGTATTTTACATATGAGAAAACTATGTCGGATTAAACTCATCTCTTGTATGATAATTTGCAAAACAAATCAGTACTAACCTTGCACATGAGTTTTGGTGAAGTTGCATGTTAACACATGTACAACATAATGTTGCACATCCTCAAACATGCTCAACACAAGTCAAGACATGCTCAAGACATCAAGAGATGGCTTCACAGTGCTCCACAGAGCACAACATTACCATAACGCTTCACAACTTGTCACGATGGGTCAGCAACCCGTCACAACGGGTCAGAAGGAGAGATGGCAGTGCAAAGCAGGCATTTGGCAGAGAACAACGTTACTGTAAGGCTTCCCTAAGGCATCACAACGCCTTCCACCCATTATAACGGGTTCCTGCTCAGATTGGCCCACAAGACAACTATAGAAGCACAAAAGGGCAAAGATGGAAGAACTCAAACTCGTTACAACGGGTTGGCCAAGGCGTTACAACCTTTCTGTAACGCTATAGTCATTTTTGAAGGGATCAAGACTCCAAGAAGTGTCCAGCATATATATATGATGCAGAGACAAACCAGCAGGGTATCAAACACCCCCACAAGCTTTCAAGCATCAAATTGAGCAAACAAAGAGCTAAGCAACCTTCTCCTTCAGCTTCCTAAACTTGAGAGCATTAAGATATTACGTATAGTCTAATTGTCATTCCGAGAACATTCCTTTAGCTAGTTTCTAGCCTTTGATGCACCACATTTGTGTTGTCAAGTGGTGCATCTCCTGTCCTAGATTGTTTTGTCAATCTGACCGTTAACCGTGTAGAGTGTTGTTGCCCCTTACATTGTTCTAGGAGTTAAAGATTGATTTGCTTGTTTAGAAAAAAATCAAATATTTGTTCAGAAATTGTAAATAACACTTGTTTTGATAATGAAATTAGACTCGAAAGTAAGGTTTGGCTTCGGGAGATCCGTGAATGTAGGCCTAGTTGATTGACAGGTCGAATCACGTTACATCTCGTGTTCTTTTAGTTCTCTTGATTCTCTCGCTCTCTCTTTTTATTACTTTGCTCTTTGTTGATTTGTGAATTGCTCTATTACTTCTAAAACTTGTTTGCTTTAACTCTTGATTAGGTGATTAAGGTCTAAAAGCTTAAAACTGAATTGTTGATTGAAAACTCTTATGCCTTATTGTTTGACCTTAGTCTTGCGCTTTAAGCCCCACTATTTCTAACAAACTAAGCATCTCAGATATTAATTGAACACTCATGAAATATAAATGATCATGAATCTTATTCACATATTTCATATCATGGTCATCTAGTGCCATGGTCCAAACAAACGCCCATGAAATTAAATGGATAACCATTGACATTTGATCTATGAAATTTGATCAACATTTAATGCTCATGCTAACCTTATAGCGGTAATTAAAATATCATGCTAATTATCATCGGTTAGAGATATTTAGAGTTTTATCATCCTTGACAAATAGTGTTTCATAATTGAAGTCACATACTTCTAGAATGAACTATGATGATATATAACTCGCGTGTTCTTGTTTATAAGTCGAACCATGATACATCACGTGTTCTTTCTTGCTCTTTGTTCTTTACTCTCTCTCTCTCTCTCTCTCTCTTTATTATATTTGTGCTTTGTTATTTTGATTTGCTCAATTGCCCTTAGTACTTGTTTTTTGTGTGATTTTAGCTATGTGATTAAGATTCAAAAGTTTGAATTGTAATTGTTAAAAACGCTTTCACATTAGCACTTGACCTTAGAATTCCATTCTAACATCTTGTTGGAGTGGTTCCGAGATGTTTCAAGATAATAAGTTTCTTGATACCAATTTTCTTAGTCCTTTGTTTGACAACACCATAGCAGAACACAATGGAGAAGTTAAAAAAATGATTTCGCACTTCTCTTTCCTTTTTTTTCTCTTTATGTATATCCTGTAGAGGGAAAATCATTTTTATGTTTTTGTTTCTGTAACGTGGGTGAGCGAGAGAATTAGGAACTTGTCAAGAAATCTTTGAGAAAGAGTGTATGGTAATTTTCTGATTTAGTTCATCATAAATTAAACACTTATCAAATTTTTATTTATGTACATTTAAGAGTTCATTTCTTGAACATTTTATATTCATATTAATTAATTTTGGTGATCAATTATTATTGATATATTACGATAATACACAATTATTTATAATCTGTATGATTTGTGTGACATCCCATATCGTTCATTAATTGATAAATCAAAAGAGAATCATATCCGGATCTCAAAATCTATTGCTGTCTATTGCTGAGAGGCACTACAGTGTTTAGCTTCAAGTGCTCTCTGGTTAGCTGTTAGCACAGGCCCATCCCTCTATCAGTACTCTGCTTCTACTGCTCCCCATTTAATATCCCCTCCATTTATTGCTATAAGTGGAAGTGGTAAACTAAACCGACGAATATACTCTTTAGGCAATTAATGAGAAACGTGGACACTAACAGTATAATCTTGTTAGTCTAGATTTTTTATAAAAATATATACATATTTCTCTTTTTTTGAAGAAAAATATATATTTCTCAGTGCGTTCTAAGTGCTAACTGCGTGTGTTTCCATCATTTTATTATTATGTTGCTGTAAACAAGCAAAACCAAAAAAGATTGAATTATTCATTACAGAACGGCTTCAAATATACTCTCCTATTTCTCAATTAGATATTCACAATTATTGAATTATATAACTCATATATTAATTTTAAACAATGTCTGTGCAGTAATAAACCTATCGCCTTGTAATTAGGAGGTAACATGTTCTAGTCGTAAGTTTTGGGAAAGAGGAAGCATGAATATGGAGACAGAGGCGATCCAACAGGCGACAAAGCAGGCGATCCAACAGGCGACAAAGCAGGCGAATTCCCAAGCAGGTGTTGCACACTCCAACCATGGACAGCTTCTTAAAGTTGGGTCCGTGATCATCCCCACCACCTACGAGCACCTCCGGCCGTTTGCTCCGAAAGATAGCATCACGCTCAGGCAAATCCTGGACCAACCTACCAAGCAGCAAGAATCCCAACAGCAAAAATCTCAAAAGACGAGACCTCAGCAAGAGCACCTGAAAACCCACAAGCCACGCAAGCCAACCAATGAATGGCAAGAAGTCAAACCAAAAAAGAAAACTCAACAGGCACCAAAACTCCAACAGAGAATTTGTTACAGATGTCACTTTCCTGGACACATCCAAAAGCATTGTAGAAGAATCATATGCTTTCACTGTAACAACCTAGGCCACAAACGCTTTAAATGCCCTTTACTGTCCCCACCACCCAAACGGTTCACTACCTGGCATTCAAAGCAGCAAACCCCTCGAATTCCCAGCTCTCCTCTCCCACACCCCAACTGAAACTATAAATCTCCAAGCAAACCAAACTCCACTCCAAATCCAGCACCAAAAACGAATCCACCACAACTTCTGAAAGCCGCAAGCAATGGACTCCCAACCGTTCCAGATTGACAGGCCGCTGATGAGGCAGATCTTCCGACCTCCATGTCAACTGCTCACTGATAACAACTTACACGTCCTCGCATCGGGATACATTCTCCTTCTGCAAGGAGCCCCATCTGACCACCTGCCCCAACACATTGCCTCCACTCTGGCTCGTCGTCTCGGTCGACACCTCCTAGACTTCAAAGTTCTCCCGGCAACCACTGCACCTTTCATCTTGATTTGCCCAGACCCACATCTGAGAAATGCAGTCATCCAGGCGGGAGTACACACCATAGACCAACTAGGTGTCCAATTCAGGGTAACTGAATGGACCCCCACTTTCGAGATGGTTAGAGACCCACCAACTCACCAGGTCTGGATCAAGATCACAGGACTCCCTCCTCAAGCCTATTCGACTGAAGAGATAAAAAGGTTTGTGCTGCAGTTCGGTGACCCACTCGACATCCTCCCATTCGGTCAGGATGCAGGACACTACAGGCATGTCCTCGCCCTCTTAGCCACGAAACACCCCAGTGACATACCACTACATCTGATGTATCGAGAAGGTCGTCATGCATGCATGGTAGACGTCACCATTGCCGCTTGGAGAATATGGGGCAGCGACCCCTTCCCCCCAGACCCAGCATGAGATGAGTTCATGGCAGGACATTTCAACCAGCAGATCTTTGGCCAAGACAACCAACCTTTCAATAGGACGCAAGCTTCCTCCTCCTCCTCATCGGGATCACTACCGCCGAGATCACCGAAATCCTCGCCTGAATGGAGACTGCAGAGCCGAACAAGCGCTCTCAAAGAGCCCTTGCCACAAGAAATCCGCATAGCCACAGAGGATCTAAGAGGACAAGGCTTTTAAACGTCACTTCAGGTGTTAAAGACACTGATGAAGCACCTGCTAAACCCAGTTGTCCAAGCCACATCTGAACCAAATTGTGTGGCTCGAGGAGCAATGCAGATCACAGAGATCACACCCCTGCCACAGCATAGGGAACTGGAGAGCCCACAACTGGTAGATCAGCCTCGAGAAGGGGAAAGAGAAAAGGCCGAACAGATAGGCCCACACCAGACCCAGATCTCGAAAGGAAACTGCTCAAGCCCACAGCCTGCCAATAATCAGATCCAGTTTTTGATAGGAAGCTGTTCAGGCCCATCAGAAAAACAGACCAAGCCCACAGAATTTCGACCTCTTTTCACACTGCTCAGCCCATCAGACGAAGACGGATGGAAGAAAATGCTAGACTTAAGTGATGAAGAAATAATGTCAAAGAATGAGAAAGGCCCAGATTGCCAAGAATCAAAAGCAGCTCCTCTGATCACCCGCATCATTCCAGCAGACCCAGTCGACTGGAATCAAGCTCTCATCCACCAAAATGAAGGAAGTCAGAAATCAAGCTCAGACAGCCTCTACTGCTCAGAGGAACACACCAACCTCTCCGAAGCCGATGACTACCTCTCTTTCGATAGTGAAGACCTTGAACCGTGCACAGAATACCTCCTCAAGATGCTAGACCAGGACAGTGCAAGTGAGGAGCGGTCTATCGAAGGAGATGATCGAAGCCACGACGACTCCACCCCTATCTCCCACTTCAAAAAGACAGGGAAAGAGATAATCCTGTATTTCCCTCCTCCCATTGCTCATAATCTCGAGCCACTCCACCCAATGAACCGACAACTCAGCCCCTATTCCCCCCCAACCATGAGCCACCGGCACCAAGAACCGCATAAGGTTTTGCAAATTATCCCATTTCAGGCCCCTCAAGAAGCTTTGCAAGTCCTACCACCCGTCCTCTCCATAGAGCCTAGCCAAAATGCCCCCTTAGAAATCTCACCAACACCTTCCTCAGGTCAACCCCGCCGCAGCCCCCGTCTAGCCTCCAAGAACAGCACCCAAACCAGAGCCGCACCAATCAGAAAAAAGGAAAAAGGAAGGCCTCCACTCAACTACCATTTGATATGCCGCCTAAGCACCAACAGATCACCAACGAGTTGGCATGTGAGATCCTGCAAGCATCTGGTCTGAGGATTACAGACTCAATTCAAGCACAGATTGATGAAGCAACAGCTCAAGATGCTGGAACCAGCAAGGAGGAAGACATTGAAAGGCCTCCCACGCCGGTGGTGGAGTCGATGGCCTTACAGGAAGTCACAGTGAAGGGACGTAAGATGCTCCTCTGAGCACAAGGAAGGAGATGAGGCACCAACCCGCACTAGTCAGTTGTCAAGTAGAAGTCTAATTTCTTTTGGTTTGTTTTAGTTAGTTCTGATGTCAGCTCTTAAGACACTAGAAGGTTGTTCTCTTTTGTGGTTTTTAAATTTCTCTTGTCTCAGTGTGCCTGTAAGAAACTCTATGAGTTTGAGGGGTTGGAATTTTAAGCAAGTTTAATTATGAGTTCAACAAATAGAAAGCTATCGATACTATGCTGGAATGTTAGAGGACTCAATAATCCAAACAAGAGATTGGAAGTCAGGTCTTTAGTCAGGCAGAACAGGTCAGATGTGGTTTGTTTTCAAGAAACGAAAATGGCTAGCATGGATGTCTACATTCAAAAACAAGTGGTGGGATCGAAATTTGATGAAACCATGATCCTACCAGCGAATGGCACAGCGGGCGGAATTATGGTCGCTTGGTCTGGTCAAACCTTCAAAAAGCTCAACTGTCAAACTGAATCCCACTCCATACACATCAAACTACAACTCAAGCAAGACGGCTCATTCATTCATCTCTCTCTGGTCTACGGTCCTTGCTCCCCTGCACTGGTTAGCAATTTTTTCAGAGAACTCCAAAGAAACAAACCTCCGGATGGCGAACCATGGATAGTGTTGGGCGATTTTAACCAGACAATTACTCGCCACGACAGGCCAGAAGGAGGCCGAAGACCAAACAGAACTTTTGTCAACTTGCTAAACTGCCTCAACCTGATCGACCTCCCACTCCAAGGAAGGCAGTACACCTGGACAAATGGGCACTCATTTGCTAGATTGGACAGGTACCTTATCAACTCATCATGGAGTTCTAAGTATCCTAACACCAAACAGATGGATTTGGCCTCGACGATATCCCACCATTGTCCAATCCAGTGCACGTTCCAAACCTCGTTCCCTCTACCTAACACCTTCAGATTCGAAAACTTATGGCTAGCAAGAAATGGCTTCCCTCAATTGGTAGAACAAACTTGGATGGAATCACCAACAGCCACTAAGCCCGAAGAACTGGAAAAAAAAATTAACAAGTCTGCGGAAAGCAATAGCACACTGGGCCAAAGAACAGGTGGACAACATCAGGCGACAGCTCAAAACAACTCATCAGGTTTTATTATGGTTAGACGCGGCTGCAGAATACAGGTCTCTAACCGCACTTGAATTACTACTCAAAACCTGGCTAAAGGAAAGATCTAGTCAGATTGCGCTGGACGAAGAAAAGCTATGGAAGCAAAGAGCAAAAAGACAATGGGTGAAGGAAGGAGATAAAAACACTGCGTATTTCCACACGGTGGCCTCGATCCAGAAGCGCAAAAATTGGATTCAAAAAATAGTTCAAGACAATGAGGAAATCACGCAGGAAAAAAGTAAGGCGGCAGTTTTCTTCAAGTACTTCTGTTCACAAATGGGTGCACCATCGCACACCACGGAAATTTTTGATATGAGCAGTATATTTTCTAGCACAGTTTTACAGCAAATAGAGGCAGACCAACTACAAACAGAGCTGACACAGGAGGAAATCTTGACTGCAATATCAACACTGGGACATAACAAAGCCACAGGGCCGGATGGTTTCACTGCAGAGTTCTACCTCAAATTCAAAGACATCCTTATGCCAGATCTTATCTGCACCCTAACAGCGATCCTCAACAACCCCACCCAAACACTGAACCCCCTAAACAACTCCTACATTGCTCTCATCCCAAAAAACAACAACCCAACAAATCCAACACATTTCAGACCGATAAGCTTACTCAATATGATACAGAAAATCCTTTCCAAGATCTTGGCAAACAGACTGAAACCGATCCTACACAAAATCACTTCTCCAACCCAAACAGCTTTCATCCGAAATAGGAATATTTTAGAAGGATTCCTATACGCTCAAGAGACCATTCAAGCAGCTGCTCGGCAAAAGGAAAAAATTGCAATCTTGAAGGTTGATATAAAGAAAGCTTTCGATTCCATAGACTGGAACTTTCTTCTCCAGTGTCTCAAAGCTAAAGGCTTCCCCCAAAAATGGATGTCTTGGATAGAGCATCTCATCCTGCCTGGCCACGCCCGAATCATCGTTAACTCGGTGGCAGGAAAAAAGATAACACTAAAACGAGGAGTTCGTCAGGGGGACCCGCTAGCTCCATATCTTTTTGTTCTCACCATGGATTTTCTGCCTTGCTGGTTCCACAAGCTAGCCACAGCGGGACTGATCTCCCCGACCCATCCAGGAGCACAAGTATGTTTATCATATGCAGACGACACGTTGTTACTTCTCAAAGCCGACCCGCAGCAACTCCGCATAGCTAAGCTCATGTTAGACATATTCTCGAAAATCTCATGTCTCACGGTAAACAATGAGAAATCACAATTACTCCTGACAGCTTCATCACTGACAGAGACAGCCAGTCTAGCTAAACTGCTTCAATGTGCCCCGGCTTCCTTCCCCACCAACTACCTAGGCCTACCTCTAAAAGATGCAAAGCTCAGAAAAGGAGACTTCGAATGTTTGATACAGAAAATGCAATCTAAACTCTCAAGGTGGAAGGCAACACTGTTATCGATTGGAGGAAGGTTTATTCTGTGTAACTCTGTCCTATCAGCTCTCCCAACCTACTTCATGTCGATTTTTAGAGTCCCAACTGGAGTACTCAAAGAAATGGACAAAATTCGCCGCACCTTCCTATGGCATGGGCACAAGCCTCAAAGCACATTGAAAAACCATCTCACCATGGTGTGTTGGTCGTCTGCCTGTAGACCACGATCCATTGGAGGGCTAGGAGTGAGAAACCTACAATCAGCCAATATAAGCCTGCTCTTCAAATGGATCTGGAATTGCCAAAGGAACCTCAGACCTTGGTGGCTAACAACACAATCGAGCCCCTGGGAATCGGCTCACCCCTCCCCCTTCTGGAATTCCATCAGATGTATCATGCCATGCTACCGAGCCTGCACCCTAAACCAGAATGGAGATACAGTCTGGATCAGGAGCCCAACCCAAACATACACAGCTAAATCAGCATATCATTTTCTAACTGACGTCCCATCTCCTTCATCCAGACTGGGCAAGATATGGCTAATCAAGGCTCCGCATAGGGTGCAAATCTTCTCATGGATTATGTTGCAGAACAGACTGACAACGTCAGACAATCTCATAAAAAGGGGCTGGTGCATCCCCAACTTCTGTTACATGTGCAAAGCGGTGGGAGAGTCGACTACACACCTCATAGTAACATGTCCATATGCAACAAATGTTCGAAATCAGCTAATTGACATACTGACGGAAGGTGATCAAACTCTTCAAAGAATATACACGGGGACTAATCCACATGAGCTCATGACGGATCACTTGCGCTCTTGCTGGGCGGAAACAGAAATGATCACCAATTTCGTATTATGGAGAGAAAGGTGTAGAAGAATTTTCCAAGAAAAGGAGCAAACGACGGTGCAAACTGTCAGAGAAATTATTCAAGAAAGAAAAGCATGGTTCAACAATTAGAGAGGAAATAATATTGCTCCCCTCCTCCTCTCGAATTCTCGTTTTTTCTTTCTTTCTTTTATTTCTTTTTCTTTCATTTCTTTTTCGTTTACTACATTTTAAATCAGAATAAATTGTACATAACAAATCTAATCAATGAAATTTGAGAGCCGCGAGCTCTCATCTTTTCCTCAAAAAAAAAAACATGTTCTAGTCGTGAAGACAGTTTTTTACAAAAATATAGAGAAATACTGCATACAAAAACTTCAAAATAGTTTGACCATTTTTCGGACCTGTGCAATCGATACACCGGGCTATCCTTTTTAATGTCCATAGTAAGTATAATAACCACTTTTGTTTCAGTAAAATAGTTGGATGACGAAGAAAAACATATTG
The DNA here is from genome assembly GCA_964058865.1 of Eleocharis quinqueflora. Taxonomy (NCBI): domain Eukaryota; kingdom Viridiplantae; phylum Streptophyta; class Magnoliopsida; order Poales; family Cyperaceae; genus Eleocharis; species Eleocharis quinqueflora. Next base: position 215,274 of record CAXKVX010000461.1, on the reverse strand, counting down.
TTATAAGATGCACATATTTTCGTATTAAATCATAGAGGATGGGGGTGGGGATCACTTGACACTGTTTATTTTGACAATTTTTATCATGAAAATTCAAACTAATTTATAAAAATAATTTGAAATAGAGAAAATATATAGGCGTATTGTTGAGGTTATAGATTAGTTGTGTTTTCTATTTAGTGCAATTTGTGTGTTATTTAATATTCCTCCATTGATCGTCAAATTTAAATTTGCATTAAACTTAGCAAATTTTGTTGGAGTATGAAGTAACACTCAAATAAAAAAATTAAAAACACAACTAATCTATAATCTTAATAATATGCCTATATATATTTTTTATTTTAAATATAGTTATGAAGTAATTTAAATTTTCATTGTCAAAATTGTCAAAACTTATTTTGTCAATTGATCCCTTCTCTAACCGAAATTTTTATTAATAACAAAAATAAATTAAAAAACTACCAAATTGTCAAAATTCGATTCGAAATCACCAAATTGGCCTTTCGGGAATCACTGTTTCCGGATTAACTCCGAAAACAGAGTCTCCGGATTAAAATGGTTTGCGCTGCACCTCTACATCAAATTTTTAATAATAAAAATATTAATATTTTAATTGATGAGTTGGGTTATATTTAGGTAAGTTTTTGTAACGAATTCGACTGCGTTCGTCGGGACTATAACTAAATTTTTTTAGGCAGAATTTCATATAAAGGCCTCTAAAACTTCAATATTACATATTTAGCCACTAAAAATCTCATAATTACATATTTAGCCATATAAAACACAAAATATTTCATACAAAGTCTTCTAAAAGTTCAATATTACAAATTTATCCACTCAAATTTCATAATTACATATTTATTCAAGTAAAACACAAAATGTTTTGTTATTGTCCAGCATAACTGCAAATTAATAAATTTAATGTAAATTAACAATTAAATGGTAATTACCACTCTAAAACACTAAATGAGGTAGGAAATTGAAAACGGGTCGGACCAGGTCGGATCGGGTCAAATTCGCCCGAGTCAACTGATTGGCCGGGCCACGAGTTTGTCGGACCAGGTTTGGAAAGAAGGGTATAATCATTAGCTTCTTTATTTCACACCGCTTCTCCTCTCCTCTATTTAGGTATTTGACAAAATTCGTATGTGTTTGACCCAGCTTGAAAACTCCGAGATCGCGATCTGGCCCGGCCCGACCAGAGGCAAACTCATGTGAACTCGTCCAAAAAACTCTAGAGTCAAAGACGGATAGTGACCATCCTTTTTGGAAAAAACATGTGTTAAAACTCGTGCGGACACTCTAAAACACTAATAGAGGTAGGGAATTGAAAACGTGTCGGGCCTAACTCGCCCGAGTCGATGGGTTGGTCGGGCCGACGGGTTTGCAGGGCCGAGTTTGGACGAGTTGGCCGAGCTGACGGGTTTGTGGGTGAATTTTAACACAAGTTTTTTCCAAGAAGTATGGTCGCTATCCGTCTTCGACCCTCGCTTTTTTTACTGGTCCGCACGGGTTTACCTCGGGTCAGGCCGTCCGGTCGCGGCCTTAGGGTTCAGGCCAGGTCGAGTTTGTATTTAGGAGATTTCAGTGGCTAAATATGTAATATTGAAGTTTTAGAGGCCTTTATATGAAACATTTTGTGTTTTAAATGGATAAATATGTAATTATGAGATTTCAATGGCTAAATATGTAATATTGAAGTTTTAGATGCCTTTATATGAAATTCTGCCATTTTTTTATTATCGCAAATCATCGAGCTGTAGATAACTGAGTCTACTTCCACCACGTTGAGTTCGATTTATGATCGGAGGAACGTGCATCTCAAATTTTGCTCCATCTTGAACTTATACCTTAATTAGTATTTTTTATCATGAGTTTGCGGCGGATTCAATTTTGAATTGTTCATTTCTCCGATCGCAAAACAGACTCGACGCGATGGAAGTAGACTCGAATGCCTATAGCTTCATGGTTTGCAACGATAAAAAAGGACTAATTATGATGCCGACGAGTTTAGCTAAAGTTGTTACAAAAAAATATTAAGTATGATTAGCATTTTTTTCTACAAACTTCGACTACTCTCGTCGGGATCATAATTAATTTTTTTTTATCGTCGCAAGCCATCAAATTGTATATATTCGAGTATATTTTCATTGCGTCGAGTCTGATTTGCGATCGGAGAAACGCGCACCTAAAATTCGGCCCCACCTTCAACTTATATCTTAATTTGTAATTTTTTATCATGTGTGTGTTAGAATCAATTTTGAATCGCTCGTTTCTCCGATCGCAAATCAGACTGGACGCGGTGGAAGTAGACTCAGACATTTACAGCTTGATAACTTGCGACGATAATAAAAAACTAATTACAATTTCGACGAACACAATAAAAATCGTTACAAAAACTTACCTTAAATAGACAAGTATTCAAGTATAGAAAATTTTTGGGCGCGGATTGTTATCGCGCGAAACACAAACACTTGATCGGATCATAGAAAAAGCAGCGAGTCTTTGGGAAACAGTCAAGGACGTTTGTTGGGGGACAATTATCAGGACAATTTCCAGTTTCGATATCTGTCTCCCAACTCCCAAGATGCCTTTTCCAGTGCCTTTAGTGTGAGAACTGAGAAGTCATTTTTAATGGCTAAATCTATTAACATGAAAACACACACATTTTTCCGAGAAAAAATAATTATGCATACTATTGTTTTTTTAAACGATGGAAAATCCAAAAAAAATAAATTTTGGGCTCTACAGTTTCATGCTTGTAAGACTTGAATAGACAATCCGAACCGTGTGGTCAGATCACACGTAAGCCTTCTCAAAATATTGTTAACAGAAAAAAAAAACACTTAAATTGTGGTTTAACGTTAGTTAACCTGCCACGGATATCATCATATTATAATGCTAGATGTTCACATTAAGTTATAGGTTTCAAGTTCTCTAGACGACTAGACGTATTATGTATATCTTTTGGAATGATAATTCATTAATTCTAAAGTACATCTGATCGATCATGTTATTCTTTTCGATGTTTTTTTAACAATTAATACTGGTAAAAGAGTATCACAATTAAAACATAGGCATGTTTTCTTATTTTTAAACCAAATGGGGTAAATATAAAATATGAAATTTTTTGAAGTTCAAGTAATATTATATGATAAATTATTATGTTTAAAATTCAATCAAATCTATATGATAATCTATTTTTTTTTGTTCCTTTCTGGCTTCTGGTCAGAAATGATTGATCATGTCAACAGTACCAAATAATGGCAGCTTCATAGCTAGCTTGTCTCGTCCTTTTAGCGTGTACCTTGACTCATCTTCCCTTGTGCAATTTGTAGCCATTTAAGAGAAATTTCAATTAATATCTCTATTCTCTAATATGTGACAACTTGTATTTTATTTTCGAAATAATCCATTGCTTTGGTCCTTCTGTTATGATATTAAATTTATATTTGTAAATTTGAATATGTAGTATTGACCAGGTTGTCTGTAGAAGTCCCAAAAATTCCAAATAAATGTTAGTGGAATGCCCCATTTGTCTCAAAATCATGACAAATGCCAATATATCATCCACGTATCTCTTGCTAATTCCTCAACTTGTGGGGACACAACTCACATTAATTATTTAATTATTAATTAAGTGTATAAAGTATTACTATTAGTACGCTTTGTAGCAAAGAATGAGATATTCAAGGTATCTTAAATCTTAATTATTGTTAAAGTAACCTATTTGTTATGTTCTGCTTATTAAAGTTTGTTCTGTGGCGCTTCTCTTTGTACTTTCTTGGAACTAGGCATCCAAATTTATTTATTAAATTCAATCTGTTTGACTAGTCAAAGCACATGGCTTTTAAGATTTATTAGTTTATTTTATGTCTTTGAAAAACAAGAGTTCCAATATGGATAATCTCTTTCCCAAAACAATAAGGGTTCAATTATCATAAAAGATATAAATGTCGTGATTAACATGATTTTATTTAAAAATATTAACTTGCCCCTGGCTCTGGTGATGAACAATTCAACATGAACCCACATGCACTTTTAACCATTAAGAGTAAATTCAAAGAAAATCAGATGTCAAATATTATCATCTCTAAGACTCTAACCAAAAATGTTGCTTTGAACATTAAAAAGTACTACAACTACCACTGCATATTTTTGAACAAGCAATCCTAAGGTTCTTTTCTTTATTTGTGCAAACAGTAGCATCACTTGAAGAGAAATTGTCAAATTTGGTCTCCTCTAGTCTAGACCTCCCAATTTCTATATGTAAAGTTTTTTAGATAACTTTTTGAGATTTTTTTATGCCTCATAAAACACACAAATTAAAGCAATCTATTTTTGAGGTGTTAGGTTAAACCCCATCGGCCCATCCTATTCCAACTCCGACCATTCACCGACAGTGTCTACTCACAAGTTCATAACCCATAGACCATAGTCCATACCAACCTCTATGTCCAATTCTAGGTATATCTCTACAATTATTTCATGCGGAATTCACAAACGCAATCTATTTTAATTACTACATAAAGGCCCTGATTATTATTACTTCTAAGGTCCTTTTTCCTGATGTAGTTTCACCATTTCTAACAAATTATCTGTGGAAATGAAGCTGACTTGTGTGGGCAACACGGTGCATTTTTTATACCTGAACTAGAACAAAAATCATAACACATTCTTTATTCTTATCTCTGGTTGACATGGGGTAGAACAAGTTCAAATTTCCTTCAGTATGGAAAGTTGATATTTTTCGTTAATAGGCAAAATTATATTGTACTACAAATAATTCTACAAATTGATAATTTCAGAGTATGCTTATTAATCTGCATGAACCCCTCATTTTCAGTAGTTGAATGCACACAATTGTCCCCTGTATTTTTTCAAGTGCCAAGTCTTCTTCTTTGTAGTTATGCTGTCTCTTCTCTTAAATGCCTAACACAATCCAGTTTGGTTGTCTCTTTCTAACTTGTTTATTCTTCCACCTCAACTTGCCATGGTCCACAATGGTTGATTGGAGGGGGAGAAGCGGTTGTACCGGTGACGGCTACCGTCTTTGCTTAGAGTTAACAGTATCTTTCAAGAGCACCTCTTCAATAAATATCTGGTACCACGATCACCTAAGCTACAGAAATTTGTGTTATAATGACAACAGATTGCAAGGATTAAGGTCACATTTGATGTCCCCAAATGGTACTTACCGACAATCCCACAATTGGAATGGTTTGATGAACTGAATACAATCACAAGTTTATCCCTGCTCTAGTATAATTTTTAATTACATGTGACAACGAGTATACACTAATGGTTTTCACTTTGGAAGGGTAAAATCCAATTAGTTGAAACCTTTTTTCCTTTGATATATTATATATAGAAGGGTATTAATATCACTAAATTTTTACAACTCAGAATAGAGTTCAAACGAAGGGTAATGTCAATGGTTTCTTTTTCCCTGAGAAAATGAACTATGGGTCATTTATGGGCTTGGAGGTTTATCAATTGCAAGTATTGGGCTCCAGAAACCTCATTATCACAAGTAAATTCACAAATTTTTATTTCAAAAAACAAATTTGTGAATTTTTTAAGAACTTGACAATCGGAAATATGCTCCAATTCCTCTTTATTTTAATATATAATATACGGTAAATATTATATAATTGAGATTTGGTAGTAGTTGATATTTGGTACTTAAAGTTGCCATACATGACCCAAATAGATACTAAGACAATTAAATTCACAGCACATTTAATAGCTACACCGTAGGTCCATAACTAATTGAATCCACACACAAGATATTTATAGAATGATAAATTCTAAGCACTCTGAGTCTCTGAGGGATAGTATACTATCACTTACATTCCAGACGGAATGTGATAAAACAACAATAAGTCAATAACTAATAATTTTATGTTTCATTCGAATTTTCTATTTTTCTAAACAAATTCATGTCTTCCTTCGTTAGTTACAGCAGTGCCTAGCTAGGTCTTCCCCATTTCTGGGCCCATAATTTTGGACCGGAAGAGATTTCTCCTCACCTTTCAATTGAGTCCATTGTAGACAAGATCGTATCTTTTTTATTTATTTATTGTTCGTAAACTTACAACACACACATTTACAAACAAATTAAAAATAAATTTGAAAACCCCAAACCTCCTGACAAGGTCGTGTCTTACAAGTCGTTTAGACAACAATCAATGGAATCAGTACAAATATGTCATCCAACACTACTCCTGTAAAGAAATTTTCTGATGAAGACGGACTAGTGATATGCAACCCGGTACTATCTTCTCAGGCCATGCACTATTGCCACTCCAGCACCGCATATGAAATATACACTATGCATCTGGTTAGCGCTGTCAAACACACGAAACGATCATGCAAATACTCTTGCGTCTTACGCTGCGTTTTACAAACGTAAGTAATTTCTCTTGTGTCTTATGTCACGTTTAACAAAATTTTCTTGTGTTTATCTTTGCGTTTAGTTAAACGCATGAAATGTTAAAAACGTTTAATTGTTTTGAACGTTTAACGTGACAACTAACGGTGTACAACATAGCCAAAAAGTTATGAAAAAACTCCGAAAAATAGAAAAAAATACATGCAAACTCACATCAACATTATAGCCAAATTTGAAAGAACAAATTAAAACATAAATACTGAAGTACATAACATTAAAATTAACTTAACTGCTTTTCACCAAATCAGGGTTTAAACAAACAAAAAACTCCTGCATAAACCCTGTCCCTATACTAACAAAATCAAAATTCAGGAGTTAAACCCTATAAAAACAAGTGACAACCTTGGTCCTCTCTCAATTAGGGCTTCGATCTCACTCTTCTGGCTTCCCCACTCAAAGACATGTTCTTCACTATCTCAATCATTATCCAATGCATCCAACGCACCCCAATCTATTGAACTTGATGATGCTGAAATAAATAAAGAAAGTTCAGTTCTTACTGTCCACATCGTCATTCAGAAATTATATTTCTTTTTGATAAATAAAAAATTTCAACCTTTCATATTAAATCATTATTTTTCATAAATAAATTCATAAATAAGTAAAGTTCTTAGTTCTTATTTCTTATTGTCGGGTGGAGAGTAAGATGACTCAGAAGGAGAGTCTCACTCCCACATTTTCCTCTTACACTTGCCCTTGAGGTCCTTGGCCTAGGCAGGCCGAACAAGTCCTTTTCCCTTCATGTCCTTGGCCTGGGCAAGCTGGGCAGGTCCTTTTCCCTTTAGGTTCTTGGCCTGGAAAGGCTGGACATGTGTGGCTAATGTTAACTAGTTTAGGTCTTTTGCCACAGATTGGAGAGAAGGGTACACAAAATTGTAGGATGAAGCTCTTTTAGAAGAATTTGGACCACTTGCCTGACTTGTTCAATTGGGTCCATCCTTTTTGCGTATACTAAAAAAACAGTGAAAGTGACCAGTGAACAAATTACTATAATTGATCCATCTATTACTATATAACAGTGAAAACATAATTGATTATACCATAAACCCTAAATTATAAACCAACTGATAAGTGATTATATCCTAAATCCTAACACAAATGGACATTGAAATGCGTTATTAAGCAAGCTTAAGAGAAAACTTAAGAAAAATGGAAGATGAAATTACATTGAAAGAAAGAGGGAGAAATGATGCAGACAAGTTCTTGGGAAGAAGAGACGGCGACGGAGACAAGGAATATTCTAGAAGGAGACGAAACGAAAATGCACTATAAAATCTTTAATGAACTGAAAAGGTTTTACAAGTCTAAAATGCACTATATCAGCATTATTTAATTACTAACTTGTAACTTTACTCTTCGAAAAAATCGATATTTTAATTATTTTATTATTTATAACTTTTCAGAACGTTTTAAGGAATGAGAATATGCGATGATTTACTAAACATGACGTAAGAAACGTTGAAAACGCTTGCGTTTACGTTGACAAAAACTATTTGCGTCTTACGTTTCATTTAACAAACGTAACAAAAATCTCTTGTGTTTAACGTTGCGTCACGACGAGACGAAACACAAAACATTCAAAACGCAACTCGTTAACAGCCCTACACCTGATAGAAAATGATGGGAGGACACTAAATGTTGTTCCAGTGTGTCACCATGATACACTTCAAAAGCAGCATTCTTGACTTGCTCAAGCTGAAGCATAGCACCGAGCCAATCTGCCACTTTCTTCCTCAAAAATGGGTTTGCAATCGTTAATATAATGGCGTATTTTCTTGTTCAGTGACTTTATATTGGGCTGGGACTTTGTGTTTCTTGAGTTTTAGAGTTTGAACAAACAGAACATTAGCTTTCTTCCATCAATGATATATGATCAATTGATTCTAGTGGCAGCTGACTTGGATCAGTCTTCCTGAACTGGTATGGTCAAATACGAGTTTGCTGGAATTAGCCAGCATGACAAGTATTAACAGCGTCACAATTTCAAGGAGAAGTATGGATATAACAAACAGATCTGAAAAAGGGAAAAGATAAGCCATAGGCATCACCTGAACTAGTGAACAACGAAGAGAACATTAATCACCTTACCCGTAACATCTTAAAAAAGAGTGGTATTTCCCAAATATCATCAGTGAAATACTGGAATTTACAAGTGATCAACACGTAAAAACTGTCCCTGCTAGGCTGAATGACAAATTTTTGGGTAATGGATCGTTTTACATAAATAAAAAAGGTCAGATGGCCTGTTATCTGGTCTTACAATACCTTCTTGTACAAAAATTAAGCACGCAGCTAATTCTTGATAGAACTAATCCAAGGAACATGGACACATGAAGAGCAATAGAAGAGGATTCATTCCGATAGCTTTGCAGGTGCTTGGGGAACAAAACACAGTAACAGTTTAGTAAATTTGGTGAATTTGTAAATCCTACTATATCTAGCTGTGGAAGCCATTCATCAACATATTTCTTGCTAAATTCTTCAGGTTCTATTTAAGTACTGTTAAATTGTCATGTTGGTGATATGACCAGAGAAAACCATATTTGAGTCTAACTATAGCCATCAGATCTGCCTAGAGTGGTGCTGATAATTGAGCTTCAGAATGGGACAGAAATGTTAAGGATTCTCACCTATCAGCACAAAAAAAGAAACAATGTCATAAAAAAAACTATAGAATACTTGTTTTCCTGCAGACTCTCACCTATCAGAACCAGATGCATCTTAAGCTTAATAAACGAGCTAGAAGGGCCGGAGCTCTTCCAATCAAAAGAGAGAAAGCTAGGATAAAGAGATCTTACTGGCCTATTCACGGCTTCGTCCAAGATTTAAAATTCTAGAACACTGTATTCTGGTACAGGCGCACATATATGTGCAGCTTATAATCAAGTATTTTCATCCTTTTTGAATTTCCATCCTTATTCTGGTACAGGCACACATATATGGAAAACACTTGAGACCAGAATATACTATACTCATATCAAAAAGATACAAGATCTGACACCTATAGACTATGAATTAGTACAGAAAACAGTTCCTGATTTGAATTTCAAAATTCCAATCCTTTATATCTAGTGTGTGCAACAGATAACCAACCACAGAAAAATTGAAACAATTGATAGTAATTATTTAAAAAAAAATAGTTAAAGCATAGAAAGAGAAAAGCACAACAACAGGAAAAATGCCAGAAGCCATTTCTCTACAAGTTCCCAATATAATTATTCAAAAAGAGCAAAATTGACCGATCTGTTACATATCAGGTCAAAATCCAAACTAGAATCAAACTCATCATAGAGCCAAACCTGAAGCCAGAATCTGGACTTGCATGCAGCTTCACTTACTCTCAATGTCATATATTTCAGATCTAAGAAAGAAAAAGTCAGGGAAGAAACATCATGTAGACAGGAGGAGAAAAGCCTCTAATAGTTGTATTTATTTATTTAACGACTGATTTTCATATCACAAGATAAATAAAGAGAAATAGGCTCAAAACCATTAATCACAAGCAGAGACCAGTATACCAGCTGGTTCAATTTGGTGTTGACTGGTTATAATCATCAAACTGGTAACGGTACAAGCTGCATCAGCCTTATAACTTTCACGCTTCTTAACTGCTCTCAAACTAGACTTCATTTTCAGCATAACCAAAGAGAACAAAAACATACAGGAAGAGTTCAAAGCAGTATGATACCACACCAAACCTCTATTATACTGAACAATACCAAAATTATTTGGAGCAAAAGCCTACAACATAGTTAGACAAAATTGTAATTTAGTCCTCACAACTTTACAAAATACCATACAAAATCACAGGAAATTTTCTTTCAATTTCACAGAATGTTAACTGCTATAACAAAAAAAAGTTCTTTGGGAGCCAATAAGGCTAAAGTAAAGGTGTTATGAACTGCATATTTTTTTCCAATTCAAATTCATAACCTCTAATTCTGAGAAATTATAGTACAGACAGATAACATCTCGCTTATTTGTGTAGTACTAACAATGTAACATTTTGTCAACATATCTACATTGAAAATATTCATCAAGCAAAAGGATACATGAGGTAGGTTCCGTGAGCAAAAGCACCAGCAAGCACACCATAAAACAACCGATCCCTCAAAACTGGGTTATGCCTAAACCCAATTCGAACTATAAGAGAACATTAAACACATTAAAACTCGACCAAGTTGAAATATACGACTATTTACAATTAGGTAAAGAGATTAAATTGAAACTGTAAAACAAAACAATCATACTCAAGGGAAGAGCAGGAGCGTAGATGAGAGGCACCAGCATGATAAAAGGGGGTCCCTTGCGCTTCGGAGGAACCCTTATCTCACTAAATTCGCACAACAAAGAGAACGGATTGAATACATGAATTTGTGAAAGGGAAAATGAGGTCAAGAACAAGAAGTAAAAGTGGAATTAAAAGAATTCATACCCTGATGTGAAATCGGAGGAAGAAGAAGCCATCGAAACTAGATCGCGAGATATCTGGTGTGCTGAGAGGTAGAATTAAGTGAGATTGGTTGGATTTGTTTTGTTTTATTTAATCAAATTTTAAAGGATCTTTCGATTGGTAGCTTTAGTTTATTTTATTCGGCTGTTAACAGCGTGTGAAACCGACCGATGCCTAGGGATTCTGTTCTTCTAGCGCGGTACCGTGCAGTACCGCGCCTCGATCGTCCAGATGATAATTAGGGGGGCTTTTGATCTGGAGCACGAATCGCGAGGAAATCAGCCGATCATCTTCGCGTGCCGCGCGTCACCTGATCTCGTTCCGATGCCTAGGGGTGCAAACCGATCAGATACGGACGGATAATAGCGTTACTGTATCGTATTCGTTATTATTTTTCAAATACGGGTATGAATTCGAATAGTTTCGGATACGAATACAGATCAGATGATAAATAGATACATATACGAATCAGAAAATAAATAGATGCGGATGCAAATACGAATATAATTCGGATAATTAAATGGAGAGTACATTATGAAAAAATCATTAATATATCATTTTTCAACAATAAAATTAATTTAAATAATATTATAGAATAAATTTAATGAGATAATTAAAATATTACAATGAGTATTGTCTTTATAATTCAGTTTTCTAATATTATCAATAAATGAAATAATTAATTTACTTAGCTATAAAGAAACAAACATACATACAATGAACTTGGGCCTCCATATTTGACGCATATTTGAAAATATGTAAGATTCGAATTCGGATAATTATCCAAATCTATATTCGTATTCGGTTCAAAAATTGAAACCGTATTTGTATCCGGTTCAAAACTCGAAACCATATTCGATAAAAAATATCCATATTCGTATCCGTATCTGAAAATATGCGAATTCGAATATTCGATATCCGTGAAAATTTGAATACGGATACACCCCTACTGATGCCAGTTCGGCTATTCTATTTCTAACGGGATCTGCTTTGGGCAGCGACTAATACACTTCCAACACCCTGAAATTTTCAAAATGACAAGCTTATGCCTCTGATCACTTTGATTGATAATTATTGTTTGTTTTTTGAGACGGGAACACTAGAATTGGTGGTTCATCCTTCCTCCTCCTTTCATCGTCCTTCATCTTCCATGATATCCACAAGTTCTTATATCTCTTTACCTACTATTTCATAAGTTCTTATTTTTAGCATTGCACGTCAAGTATTTGATAAAATAATTTGGTAATAATGTCAATAAATTTGTTTTTTATAATTTCACATGCACTTCAAGTATTCTACTTATTGATTTTGATTTATATATCAAGAATGAAGAATAGTTCATAGATTTAGTACAAAAAATAATTGATAAGTTTTTAAAATATGAGGTGAAGATATATAAGAAATTGAGAACTTTTGAAGATCAGAGAATGAGAGTTCATTAGCACTTTCAATAACGAACAAAGAATCATTTGAAATAACCTTGATCTGAAGGACACGCATGTGAAAAATAGTAACTCGTCAAAATACAACAGTCAGGATCCTCCAAGCTGAATACGAGTATGTTCGGAGGAGTGAGATGAGAATGAGAATGACCATCATCTTTGGTCGATGTTGTTGAAGTATGTCCCATGCAATTGTCAGTCCAATCTCATGCCAAATGTGAATGATCTAACTGTGGAATTATGATCAAGCCATGTCGCTGGTGTGAGAATATATGGTTGCAGCGTTCCTTCCAAACTGTCCACAACATGCCAACATTGTTGTGAGCTCAATAGATGATCTCTTGATCGTAACATAAGATCATCTCTTCATCGTAACAACGTTTATTGTCTCAATGTCGAAGATGATAAGATACATAGTATTTGCTAAAAAATGTGACTTATTGTCTCAATGTTATGAATGTTACATATAACGTGATGCAAGGACCACCTATTTATTCTGAAACCTATAGACACCCTTTAGGAGGGTTCTGAGTGTGGAAAGATTTCTTCCGTGAAGGCGCGCGGGTACCTATCTATTTGACTTTCTGATACTCTTACCAATAAATAGCAATTCACTAATACCAGCATTTCAAGAACAGATGACATCCAAGTTGATCACTCTATATAAACTGATTTTTATTCATTTCCCTAATTGTCTTCATTGTCAGATCAATTCATAACTTGGTGTGGCCAGTGATTGGTACGTGGAACTTACAAAAATAAAGCTTAGGTCCTGAAGATCAATTCAAGTGAGTTTGACTTTTTAATACAGGATTATAATGTATTTGTATTAACTTGGCAATGTATGTATAATCCTGTATTAAAAAGTCAAACTCACTTGAATTGATCTTCAGGACCTAAGCTTTATTTTTGTAAGTTCCACGTACAATTATGTGCCCTGATTAAATCTAAAAAATAATTATGTGCTTTGATTTCTTAATGCTTTCAGCTTTAATTGTTTCAAACTGTATATGTTTCAGTAAATGTCCAGGCTATATGTTTGCCTATATTTGTATATGCTAAAAGAAATGAAACACAGGGTCACCAAGCTTGTACATTTGTTCCACCTTGAGTTAGATATGCATGTTATCAATGCATATTCAGTTATTAACAATCCTTCATATAAAAAAGTGAAGATGATAATGGAAGTTATGAAAATTTTCGATTTAAAAAAGTCACAAATTAAAACCATGTCAGAAAAATGAAATCACTCAAAATTTTAAATTTAAGTAAATGGGTTATTCAATAGTAGTGTAATCTAAAAAGAACCATATTCAATTAAGTAAATTAACGACTTGTAACCTTTCAACTTGATTCTATGGCATGTGGTGCGGAGCCGGAGGGGATTTGGGGCTGGGGTTGTGGTTGGAGAGTGCGATCTCAAACAAATTCGTGTGAGAGCGCAACTGCGAAAGGGTACACAACTAGAAATACACAGGATAGTTTCGTCCAAAAATTTAAATCAGCGTGTCAATTCCGACAAAAAAAAGATAGTGCGCATCTGTTGATCTGCTGTAAAAGTTGAAATTAGTGTCATAATCGTTTCATAATTTTTGAACGTTGAATTGAGTTTATACTGTTCAAATCTTTTATCGAAACTATTTTTTACTCAATTTTGATTTTTTTTTAGTTTTACAAGCCGCTTTTAACATGGGGGAATTGAACGAATAATAAAGTCCAATATGCCATCCTTAAATTTAATCCTCTCTTTTTGGATTCACTTAACCAAGTAGCTTGCTGCTTTCTTGTGAGTTTTTTTGAAACGTACTTCTTGTAATTTTCTCTTTTAAGGAAATATAACATAGCAATTTTGGATGCTATGACCTTCTTTATTGCATGTTAGACAAATCGCCTTCTTGCCTTGGATTATCATCTTCTTATTCACTTTTCTTTCGAAGTCTATGCCTCATTTGATGAGTTTGGTAAGAAGGCATTTGTCTTTGGAGAGTACTTTATAGAGGTTTTTGTATACATCTTCACTTGAGTTGAACTTGTAGGTGATGTTGTATGAAAATTGTGCGGGCAAGGCCAAGGTTTTGGTTGAGGTCTTCCTTGTGATTCTTCTTAGGTGAACACAGTTGTGCATAAACCTCATCGGGTTGATAAGTAAGGTCTTTAGCTTGTAGGGCTTCAATTAAGCTCACTACGCCATCCCATCCCGATTTCTTTGACACCATTCGTATAAACTTTCCTACAAATTTCTCATCACTAATATTAGAATCAACTTCTACAAATTCATTTCGCAATGATACTAGTCTAAAATAAAGACTTCAAAAAACTCATTTCCTCAAACTTCATATTTTCCAATTTAGTTGCTAAGCCAATTTTATGGGTTTTTCATGTGTTCATTACCCTCATATCTAGTACTAATGCATTCCAATTTTTTTTGGCATTTGTAGAGTGAGTGAGTGATAGTACAATAGTCTCATGAATTGAGCTAAGAATAGTGTTCATGACATTGTCATTTGATTATTTGAGGTCTTTGGATTCTTTGGTCAAGGTAACACCATCAATTTCATACTTGTGTGTCCAACCATCCTCTACAACTTTCAAAAACTCAAGTAGACTAAATTAGTTTACCATACATATCTTCCAAAAAGATAAATTCTTACAACCTACACCAAATATTGGTGGTTCTTTCACAAACTTTAATTGTGCCATCTTTCACAAGACAATATCAATAACTATCAAGATATGGTTAGTTAGCTACGTATGAACCTTTGTGCTCTAATACCAATTGTTTGAATGGGTCATAAGATCAAGTGCTAGTGCATAAACATTTTTAACAATTACAATACAAACTTTTGGACTTTAATCACCTAGCCAAAATCACAAGCAAGCAAGTACTAATAGCAATTGAGCAAATCAAACAATAAAGTGCAAAGATAGTAAAAAGAGAGAGTAAAGAGTAAAGAGTAAGAGAGATCAAGAGAACACAAAAAACACACAATATAATGTGGTTCGACCTACAAACAAACTTGGCCTACGTCCACGGGACTTCCGAAATCAAAACTTACTTTCGAGACTGATTTCACTATATCACAAGTGTTCTTACAATTGTAGAACCTATCTTTGATTTTTTTCTCATCAAGACAACCAATCTTAGATTCTTAAACCTATGCAAGGGGCTATACCGCTCTACAAGGTAAATGTGTCTGATTGACAATACAATCAGGAACGAGGATGAACTACTTGACTACGCAAAATTTAGTTCACCAAACAAAATCAACAAATTGAGTGTTCTCAGATCGACAATTAGACAATTTTGGCTATCCTATCACTCTCTAGATGAGGATGGTGAAGGAGAATGTTATTGTGCTCTTTCTGGTGCTCAATTGTATGCTTGAAAACTTGGGAAATGCATTCTTAATCTTCCTGGTTCGAATCCCCAAGGTATATATAAGCATGACACATCTTGAAATCTTGAAGTCTTGATCTGCAACTTCTTGCGTTACAAAACAAACAACCTGTTACAACTGTAGAACCTAGGGACCTAGATACTTAATTAATTTCTATCGGTTCAATCAAATAAGGACCTAAATTGCAAATTTCACAAACTATGACAAACAATTCAATTTATGCAATTCAACAAGCAATTCTAATTAATTCTCTAAACAAGCAATTCAAGTACAACTTAATTCAATTCAAAAACAATTCAAGCAATTTAAACTAATTGAATTGAGATAAATGTAAATAGAGAAAAGGAAAAGAAATGCTCAATCGCGTGTTGACGAAGTATGGCTTGCACGAATGTCTCGTCTACGTCTCTGGGTCCCCGGCGCCCCCGCTTCTTGAGGTAACAAGCCCAGTTCGCTCCACTAAGCAAAAGTTCGCTTGCTTAGCGTACAACTTCAGAATTGGGGCTCTCTTACACACACCGATGGAGCCGCCAACCGTAACCCAATGCTGAACTCTATCTCGCTTACACACACCGGTGGAGAATCGAGCCGACTTCCTTGAACTCACTTACACACTCCGGTGGAGCTCAAGGCAACACACACACTCACAATTTGACAATTTCTAAATGGAAGATTTAACAAGACAATCACTCAAACATCTAAACTATCTATAATCCCTAGATTAGATTTAGCTAATTAAACTTATAATAAAGAGCAATGATTTGGCTATTTAGAACTAAGCTCAACAATGACAGAATATGTTTTGATTTTGATAGAACAACAGTTTCAATTGTTGAAGGAGAATGATATATATAGGGTACAATGCTGGTCAAAAGCACCTCTGCGCCAGATAGCGTTATAACGCTATCTTGGATATGGACAAAAAAATATGACCATTGGAATCAATTTTCTGGTAGCGTTATAACGCTATCTAGTGCCAGGACAAGAAATTTGACCGTTGGGATTTGTCTGGCGTTATAACGCCAAAGTTAGCGTTATAACACTATGTCAAATCCTACAGAAAGTTACCTTGGTGTTATAACGCTAACCTCTCTGGAACTTTGTGTGAATGATTTTGCAACTAATTTAAATGAGGTTTTTGATGAAATAAATTTCATATTCCCAATCTTAAAATATATCTAAGATATATTCTTGATTTTTTGGAATTTTATTGATTCAATTTCTATTTTAAAATCCAGTTTGAACATTTCAGCAATTTAGCGTTATAACGCCAAATATAGCATTATAATGTTATCTCAGTTCGATGTAAGGTTTGGCCAGAAGTTACCATTTTGGACATCTAGCGTTATAACGCTATGCCCTATTTGTTTTGGATTTTCTTGCTCTTTTGTACCCAAATTTAAATAAACAAAAATCTAAATAACCTAAGCATGTCTTCATTTTGATCTTGATCTTCATGCTTGATTGTCTTCGTCTTCAAACAACCATAACTTTTGACTCGTAAATCCGATTTCAGCGTTCTTCATGGTGTTGGAAAGCTCACGACGAAATCTATAGTCGGTATTGGGCTAGCCCATACTAGATCACTTTTAGGCCCATCGGAGATTATTTGAAGTCTCAAAACTCCTCTTGAAAATTACCTACACAATTTCTCAAAAGACAGCTTTGTAAAATTCAACATCGTTTTGCAAATCAACAAATACAAGAGCTTGTTTGAGCCAACAATCTCCTCCTTTGTAAAGGGTTACTACCTTTCCAAATTTGTCATTCTTTGCTTGTCTCACTGACTTCTGGGCCCTCCTGGTCGGGAACCCGTTGTGATGAGTTAGGGACCCGTTGTGACAAGTTGGTAACCCGTTATAATGGGTGTGGGATGTGTTATGGTAACGCATGGCTCTGCCAATCTTATAGAAATCTTCTGTCTTTAGTTCTTCTCCTCTTCAATCTATTACAACAGATTGGGAACTCGTTGTGACGGGTGGGCAACCCGTTACAACGGGTAGGAAATCCGTTGTGACGGGTTGTCCATGCGTTATTGTAACGCATGGCTCTACCAGTGTCATGTTTTTGTCCAAGTTGCTTGCTCTTGATATCAATGCGATCGTTATGACTTGTACAAGCATGTTGAGCCTTTGCATCATCATATTGTACATGTATAAACCTGCAACTCATAAAAACTCAATTGTGCAAGGTTAGTACTGATTTCTTTTGCAAATTGTCAAATAATAGAAGCATTTAATCCAACAAGATTTTCTATCTCCTAGGTTTTAATTTTCAGGAATATCGACTTTGGAATCAAGTCAAAATTGTGCCATATCGATACATATTGACATATTGATATACTGTATCGATATATTGATACATGGGATAGTTAGGTAGCTGAATAAGTACAGAACATGCAGAGAGGACTATCACATGTCATGGCCATATTGATACATCGATTTCATATCGATTGACCTATCGAGATATTTCTACTTAGCATAATCGAAATTGGCTAAGTCAGGATCTTTGAGAGATTGTTGATACATCGATATAGGCGAAAAAAATTATTCATATGTTATGTATAGAATAAGGAGCTGATCTATTTTATCTCTCTTCCAAGAAAAAAACATACTACCTAGACTCATTCTAGCTTACAAATAGAGATCATTGCTACCTTCTAGCTTCCTTCCATTATTGTCTAATCATCTATTCGAAAAATTCTTTGAGAGATTGTTTTGACTTGAGCGATTGGTTTATTTGTGTCGAGATCTTGTTAAAAAATAGTGCCGAGCTTATCCTCCTTTTTATCTCTTCTTGGATCTTTGTTTGATCTCTCCTTGAATCTTTGTTTTGATCTCTCCTTGGATCTTTATTTTGATCCCTTATTGGATTGTGATTCATAGTTGCTCATTTGTTTTGTAAGAGAACTTGAATCCAAACTTGTAAGAACTTTGTAATAGTGAATTCGGCCTCGATGTGGAATCGAGGTCCCGTGGATGTAGGCTTTAAAGGATTCGACCGAACCACAATACATCGAGTGTCACATTTATCTTACTCTTTCCTCACACTCTCTCTATCTCTCTTTATTATATTCTTGTGATTGTTGGAGTTCATGTTAATCTTGAACTTTCGCATTAAACCTTAGTAATAGTTTTTCTATTTCCAACAACAATAACATGAACACGAACAATAACAATAAAAATAAGAACAAGTATAATAACAAGAGCAAGAACAAGAACTACAAGAAAAATAAGAAATAGAACAACAACAATATAACAAAAATAAAGGCAATAACAAGAACAAGAAAACAAAAACAACAAGAACAAGAATACAACAAGAAAAGAAATAAGAACAACAACAACAACAACAATAATAATAAGAAGAAGAAGAAGAAGAACAACAACAACAACAACAATAACAATAACAATAACAATACCAATAATAATAACAATAGCAATAACAATAACAATAATAATAACAAGAACAATAAAAATAACAATAACAAAAACAAGAACAATAATACGAAAAGCAACAAACAATATAACAAGATCAAGAACAAGAACAAAAACTAAAATAAAATAAGAACATAACTTGAACAAGAACAATAACAAGAACATTATAACAAGAAACATAAGCAAGAATAAAAAAAACAAGAACAGTAACAAGAACAAAGAACTAGAAGAAAAGAAGAACAAAACTTGAACAAGAAGAACAAAAATAATATAACAAGATAAAAAACAATAACAAAAACAATAACAATAACAATAACAATAACAACAATAGCAATAATAACATCAATAGCAATAACAATATCAACAACAACAATAATATCAATAGCAACAACAACAACAATAGCAATAGCACAAACAATAACAATAAGAACAAACACAATAACATAACAAAAACAATAACAATAACAAAACAATAACAAAACGGTAATGATTACGATAATTATAACGATAACGATAATGATAACAATAAAAATAAAAATAACAATAAAAATAACAATAAAAAAATCAATAAAAATAATAATAGAAAAACAAGAACAAGAACAATAATTAGAGAAACAATAACAATAACAATAACAAGAACAAAAAAAAATAACAAATTATATACAAGAGCAAGAACAATAAAACTAACCATAACTAGAAAAAGAACTAGAAAAAGGACAAGATCAATATAACAAGAACAAAAGTAAGAAGAAGAACGAGAACAAGATCAATATAACAAGAACAAAAGTAAAAAGAAGAACAAAAACAAAAACAAAAAAACAAGAACAAAAACAAGAATAAGAAAACAACAATAACAAAAATAATAATAAGAACAAAAACAAGAACGAAAAGCGAACACAAATAGTAACAATAACAAGAAAAAAATAATAACAAGAACAAGTAATAACAATAAAAAACAAAAAGGAACAATAACAATAAGAAGACAATAACAAAAACAACAAAAAGAAAAAGAAAAAGAAAAAGAAAAGACAATACAATTCGGGAGGGTACCATTCTGAGTAGAACCTCATTTGTGGCACATAATACGATTCGTATGATCATTGGTACGAAGGCGGTGCCATTGACGAAACTATTGTTCCAAGGGTGTGGTATTGTGGTACATATATACTACATCTGTGGTTGATATGCATGGTGCATGTGCGTGTCAATTAAGGTACGTTGGCTGTGGCTGCACGACGCCTGCAAGAAAACTCATATCCTTGGGCTGAAATTGCACCTGATGAGGTCGTTGCACCTAATGACTAATTCTTGCCTATGGGCAGTGTTGTCTTATATTGGCAACTCATGTAGGTTGTTGAGATGTTCCTCCCTGCTCCATAGCCGGTGGTGAGATGTCAGCTCGTAAAGTTAACGAGCCGATCTTGAATTTGACTCAGCTCGTTCGTGTTCGACTTGTTTGCATTCCTACCTCAGGCGTTTCAATTCGTCCCTGAGGTCACGTGGTCGTTTCCGATGGCTAGGTCCCTTATCTTCCATCACCGATGACTCCGAACTCACAGTTGTTGTCATAATCCCTACTTCTTGTGGTGTGTCTTTCCCACAGATGTATGATACGGTCAAACTAGCTAGTGTTAGTCCGTCTCATGTAGTGCTGTAAGTCTGATTTGTCATAATTTTTGCCATATATTTTGTGATTAGTCCTTCTCTGGCTTCCATCGGGGGTATTCATTTATAGGGCTTTGCTCACTGACTCTCGTGCAAAATTGACAAATTATTCAGATAATCGTCAAGTATGTCTTGTGTTCTTCTCTAGCTTCCATTAGACATTGGACTTGGTCCAATATATAACCTATCATTGCACTTCAAGTTTTTCATAGTCAAAATTATTAACAAAGCTCAAAGATCTGCAATACCCGATGCAATAACGGGCCACATCTCTATGAGTATTAAAAGAACTATATCCGGCCCAAGCCCGTTTTAGTTTCATAACAAAATTGAAATTATAAACTTGTGCGGAAGAAAAACGCAGTTGCTGCCTTGCTGGTGGCTCTGCTGCCTGAGATTCACGCAACGCCAAGTCTACCATATTACACGTGTACGCATCCCGTTAACTCGCCGCTGCACGGAAGCCTAATCCAACGGTGGAAAAATTTAGCGTCCACTTTAAGCTACGCGCGCGCCTAAATAAGGGATCGCGTAGATTTAAAGCCCCAAACCCTTTCTGATTTCGATTATATATACTCTGTGATTTCCCTTCCACACATCGGCAACATAGCAATAGAAGCAATTGAGAAAGAGGAAGATCGATTTCGTTTCCAGTTTTAATTTGAAGCCAGAGAGAAGAATTTTCAATGGTGAGTTGTTGTTTAATTCGCAAATGTTCTTCTCTTTTTGTAATTCAGAGTTTTTAGAAATAAAATTGGGGATTAATTAGGGTTTATGTTGATGAGTTTTGCAAATTTCTCTACGCAGGCTCTTCCAACTCAGCAAACTGTGGAATACCCCAGCTTTAAGCTCGTGCTTGTTGGAGATGGTGGGACAGGTAACATTTCGAGATCTTAGTGTAAATTTATTGCAATTTATTGCTATTTCTTTCATTGAGGGTTTAATTGAATTGTCTTTTCAAATCTGATATTCTGATATATAAATCTTTTGATCTGGAAATACAGGAAAGACTACATTTGTGAAAAGGCATCTCACTGGAGAATTTGAGAAGAAATATGAACGTGAGCATTAGTTACAATTTCAATTTTTCTTCGATTTCTTTTCTGTGTTTCCAATGGATATTTATAACTTGGTCGCGAATTGTGATTGTTACAGCCACCATTGGAGTTGAGGTGCATCCCTTGGATTTTCACACAAACTGTGGGAAGATCCGGTTCTATTGTTGGGATACTGCTGGCCAAGAGAAATTTGGGGGCTTGCGTGATGGATACTAGTGAGTACCGGGAGCATTTACTGCTTGTTCTTTCTTCTTATAATTTATTGCATTTGATCATTGTATATCGAACTTTTATTTAGTCCTGCCCCGAGTCAGAGTACTGAACCTGTTTGAGTATATTCTAAAGAAATTTGAAGTTCTAATTAAGTAACAGAAGAACATAAATTTGATCACATCCATTAGTCTCGTCTCCTAGTATTCCTGCTTAATTGTACATTTATTTTAATTTCATTACCTCTTTAGTTTAATTATGAAATAAACAGGGTACCTTACAGACCAACATCTATTTTTAGCTGTCTTTTTTCTTTTCTTTTGGAAAATAGCTTCAAATTTCAAGCTGCTTCCAGTCCATTTGTAAGTCTCAAAGGACAACAACTTGCTTAGAATTAATGATACGTATCATTCTTGTTCATTTGTTGTGGAAATAGCCTCTTGCAGAAATGCATGAAAATGCTGCGTACAAAACCCCAAAGTGGTCCGACCCTTTCCCAGAGCCCGCGCAAGCGGGAGCTACGTGCACCGGGCTGCCCTTTATCATTCTTATTCATTTGAAACATTGCTTAATTTATATAACAATTTTATACCTTATATTGTACAGCATTCATGGCCAGTGTGCAATCATTATGTTTGATGTCACTGCAAGGCTGACATACAAGAATGTCCCAACATGGCACAGAGACATATGCCGGTTAGTATTTATTTATCAAATTCTTGGAAATGTTCCATTATGAGTCAATATCTGAAAGGGAAACTCATGATTCCCATAAGCATTCACTCGGTGAGAAAAAAATTAAAAGGAACTTTTTGCTCTCCATTGAATAAGGATTCAATAACTTATTTTCCCTGTGATTTCGTTTAGCTAACTTGTTCAATGCCACATTTTTTTATTTAATGGTTGAAGTATAAAATTAAGCTGTTTATTTGTGCCAAAGATATCAGTGAGGTTGTTTACAAATTTGTGCACTTTTTATCTGTCTATTCTGCAACAGGGTGTGTGAGAACATACCGATTGTACTGTGTGGTAACAAAGTCGATGTGAAAAATCGCCAAGTGAAGGCCAAGATGGTAACATTCCATAGGAAAAAGAACCTGCAGTACTACGAAATCTCAGCCAAGAGCAACTACAACTTTGAGAAGCCTTTTCTCTACCTAGCCAGGAAGCTTGCTGGGTAAGTACATAAAAAATACATTCTTTTTTTTTTTTTAATTTAAGTTCTAGACTGATCAAATGGATGTCTAATTTATTGATTTCATATTTTTAATTCTTTAGGGATATGGGTCTTCATTTTGTTGAATCGCCTGCACTTGCTCCCCCTGAGGTTCCAATCGACCTTGAAGCACAAAAACGGTATGTTGAATCCTCTGTCGCTCTTTTCTTTCTCTCACGCATGCGATCACATGCACACAATGCCCAAACACACAGACCCACAGCACATTGTCTTTGCAAACACACTTGCACACACATAGACAAATCAAAACACTCCTCTCTCACTGGCACACAAACACCCAAGGTGAAAATAAATGGAACTCTGTGCATATATACAGTGATAATAAATAAAACATGTATTTTTCAATGCAGCGTGGAAGCCGAGATGGCAGCTGCGGCAGCACAGCCTCTTCCTGATGATGATGATGAGGAAATAATGTGATAGCATTGAATTATATAGAATGATTAGCTGTTTACCCTTGTTCTGTGATTGTTATAGAGTACAGTTAATGCATGGTTGTGTCAGCGAATGATTGAAGAACGTTAGTAGCAAGTTCCTTGAATGGTTTTGATGTCAAGTCCCTTTAGTTTGATTAAAAGCAGCATTTTCTTGTTTCCTGCTCAAGTTTTGAGCTGAGAGGGTTACTATACTAAATGAATCTAAATATGCTAGTAAATATGCACTAAAAACTTGTGCTTCTGTTTTTTGTTTAATTTTAATTTTGTTAAATAGCGGTCCTCATAAATTTTCAAGCTCGAAAAGGAGGAGGGTTGTGATAGGCTTGACAAGTTAATGTAAAAATTCAGTTAATTTTATGAAGATGAAACCCATCATGAATTTTATTTCTAGCCTATCCAATTTGTTTGGAACAAAAGTTTGTTGTTGTTGAGTGGTCTCCGGAAATCTCTATAGACCTGAAATCAAAGAAGTTTGTCATAGTTCTGGACATAATCTAAATGGCATCAGCTCCGTGGGGAATAAAACAGATACCTTTTTATATATTATTCATATATGTGTTGTTATGTCTTATGTCTACATCTTATGAACTAATGTCAAACAGACTAGATAGAAGTATAACAAACGATTGGGTACTTGTTCGCTGTTGCACACAAACACCACACTC
Source organism: Eleocharis quinqueflora (assembly GCA_964058865.1). Taxonomy (NCBI): domain Eukaryota; kingdom Viridiplantae; phylum Streptophyta; class Magnoliopsida; order Poales; family Cyperaceae; genus Eleocharis; species Eleocharis quinqueflora. The sequence continues at coordinate 190,821 of CAXKVX010000461.1, read as the reverse complement.
ACACACCCTATCTACTGCTGTAAGCAGTTTCTTTTCCCTTAACTCGCCGTAGCGAGAATTGAACCCGGGTCTTCCCCCTGAAGGACATATACACTACCAGCTGCGCTAAGGCAGTGGTGCAAAGTCAGTTCAGTTTCTTCTTAGTTAGTATGTTCTTATAAAGTTCTTAATTAGTATGTTATGTTATTTGTGAGCATCTAGAGTTTCACATCACTTAAACAAGCTAGTTTAATAATTTCCCTGATTTATTGTTTTACTGTTAAATCTAGTCCAAATACACAATTAAGTTTTCTTTTCAGCAATCAAATTAATCTCTGAATTTCTCCACGACAAGTTTTCATCTGATGTACCAAACATAGTAGTTAATTTGTTGCATCCAACTATTGAATTAATTTGCATGCAAGTTCTAAAAAAGAAATTGATCTGTTGTAAATATATGGATAAGTAAAAGGTATTTACTTCAAAACAACCTACCAAACATTAGACGCCATAAAAAATTTCATTAGGTAAATATCTTGTTCGATATCCACAAGAAACCTCAGGCATACTGATGCTGCCAGTGTAGAGAAAATTACAAATTTCGATAATTATTTTCAAAAACCGCACTCAAGTGGTAATATTATTAATTTCCATTTAAGCCGGAGGCCACTTTCTCGCATTTGGACCTGACTTGCATCTTTTGTCCATGCACCAGCAATCTTGACGGTCGAGGAACTTGTCTCCACCGAGGCACTTGCCCCACATGTACTCCTTGTGCAGCTTACACCACCATTCGCATATCGAGTTTACGCAAACTAAGGTTTTGTACCACCCGTTCATGAACATTTTATACTCACACCCTTCAATCCCTGAATTAATTCAAAACCTTTCATGTTAGAATGAATACACTTTGTTATTGAAGTTTGTATTCCTTTCTTTTGGGCATAGTTAGGCCTAAAGTAAAAATTAAATAAAAGTACCAATTTAACAAGGTTAATAGCAAAATACCTCAAACTTTAACAATTAAATGATTAATACATGCACTTAGTACATGCCTCAAGTGCCACATCGGTATAATTTATCAAGTACTTATGGTTGGAATAAAAAAGTAGAAATCTGAAATTACCTGTGGAAAGAGCCAAAGTCACAAGGATGCAAAGAGCGAGCACTTTGGTTTCCATTTTCAGTTTCTTTTGTTTTTGAGTTAGTATTAGTTTCTTCTTGGTGGGTACTTATAGCATTTTTTTGCAGGCTTTATTAAAACCAGGAAACTTAAAAAAAAAGTAATAACGAGTTTGGAGTTTCATTGTTCCTCATTTATTATCACATTAATTATAGTTTTCTAGTGAACTTGTTGTCCAGTACAGATGGCTAGTGACACTGTCGCACCGCTAAGATTGTGGATTCAAACATTAGCAAATGCTTAGGAGAGTTGGATACCTTGAAAAAATTGAATGTCGGACCTAACTAGTCTCTAATATAAAGAGGGTCTTAATAAAAAAAATCTATTTCCTGGTACAAGCTGGTAGGCATATTAATTATGTTTCTGAAGATTACTTTTAGAAACAAACACCTTTATAGACACTTAACGACTTGAAGTCTTGCTCCGGCTTACTTGGTTTTCAATTTTGCGATTTCCGAGCAGAAATAGTGATCAAGAACTGATTTATTGAATGAAATACATAATTATAGCAAATATTTTGTTAAAGTCAATTCAGATGAAGATAGATAGGTTCACAGAAAACTAAAACTTCTTTACATTTATGTGTTCTTTTATTTATTTTTGTTGCCACTGAAAAACAGTTCTTGCTATGTATTAATGGTAGTAGGAAAACAATAGTACATGTACTAAGAGCTTGATACTACTGTAAGCCACTTTATCCATGTCAGAGTTGATTAATTTGAACAAAATATGGTCAATACTCCTTTAGTCCTTTTGAAGTTTATGGTATCAAGCAAACAAAATCAACATGTCAGCTGTTTATCGGATCTGTTTTGCTCAAACCCGCTACAATAAGTTTCAGTTAATTAAAAGGCCGTAATAAACAATCAATATATAAGGAATTATGTCACATATTGGGCTTATGAATATATACACAGGCCCAATACAGTAATGCCCTTTGCACTATAATCAAATTAGGCCCACATATCGAATAGTCTCCTTTTGCAATTGAAACATATATAAGGAATCGAATTGCTTGCTGTCGTCAACATGCATGAGAACATAGTATCCGTGCTATTGCTTTGTGATACCAAAATTCCTGTTATCACATATGCTGATGCTGTCTCTCTAACGGTTGTTTGCATGTATACCTCAGAACCCACCAACATGCACTCAACAAAACAAGTAGGCATTGTTATGAAAGTGAAAGCACCACAAAAGCAGCCAGAGATTATGATATGTCATTAAAAATTAAGAGCACCATCAAAGTGGAGATTATTGAACTAACTTGTGTAATTAACAATCTATCCATTGGATTCAGCTTCTCTAGACAGGGAGCAGGGTAGATTGCACAACTTCGAATTCAAAATTGATTCAAAGTCTGTAGGAGCCGTTCGATTGCATCAAAATTCGCATTTCTGAAACACTTTTAATTCTTTCCAATCAAGAGCGTGAATCATGATGCAAGCGGACGGTTGCAAAGGACTTTGAACAAACAATAAATCCAAAATAATTTAACAAACAGCAAGAAAACTGGCATAAATTTTCTCTACCTCAGCACTAGCGAATATAATACTATCCCATTAGGCCATTACACGTATGAAAAAACCACTTCATCATCAACTATGATAGAAAAATCTAAATCTCCCTATTCCACAAACATAATGGCCTCTTGCAATTACAACAGCGCAAAGCAATAGTAAAGTCAGTTGCAATGCCCTTAAAAAGTTCAAACATTTGAGCAATTAGTTACAAATCTACAAACCAAAAAAGTAATAATAAATAGTAAACAATATTTGGGCAGTTGGATGGATACGCCATTAATGAAAAATAAATAAAATGTGCAATTACTTTGTTGTGGCCACGCAAAGAGGACATATTGGAGGGGGCTTCCATCACTACTTCACTTGCAAAAGGCATTCAATAATTACATGCTGTTTCGTCTCCTCCCCAAGCTACCAAAGTACCCTGATTGAAAAAGATGGAACCGATCTTATTTTAAGGAAAATAACAAGCCGACCTTGCAAGAGGAAATTAAAATAAACAAAAGATATGGAAAAGAAACTAAAGAAGACGGGCATGGATTCGCATAAAAACACAGGTGCCAAATCGAGCGGGTTCACGAGATTGAATTGATTTGGACGAGATGGAGTGGAGTTTCGGGTGGGATTGCACCAACCTTTTTGAGTGTTGGGCGAGTTCTGAGACGTCAAGTGTCGACAGTTTCTAAATTACGAATCTAGTCAGACGACATCGTCGGGTGCAGGATCGGATCGGTTTTAAATAGAGGTGACAATTCATGCGGGTTAAAGTCGGGTCAGGTTAGATTAGTTTGACTATCGATGATAATCAGGTGTGGGCCGAGTCAGGTCGGATGTCGGATCCTAAGGTTTTGGACAACTTTCAGTTTATGAGTCGATCGGGTGAGACCGAGTCGGATGTCGGGTCCTCAGTTGTCGATAATCTTCGGGTCATGAGTCGAGTCGGGTGAGATCGAATCAGGTTTCTAGTCAGGTTGTACCGATCTTATTTTAAGGAAAATAACAAGCCGACCTTGCAAGAGGAAATTAAAATAAACAAAAGATATGGAAAAGAAACTAAAGAAGACGGGCATGGATTCGCATAAAAACACAGGTGCCAAATCGAGCGGGTTCACGAGATTGAATTGATTTGGACGAGATGGAGTGGAGTTTCGGGTGGGATTGCACCAACCTTTTTGAGTGTTGGGCGAGTTCTGAGACGTCAAGTGTCGACAGTTTCTAAATTACGAATCTAGTCAGACGACATTGTCGGGTGCAGGATCGGATCGGTTTTAAATAGAGGTGACAATTCATGCGGGTTAAAGTCGGGTCAGGTTAGATTAGTTTGACTATCGATGATAATCAGGTGTGGGCCGAGTCAGGTCGGATGTCGGATCCTAAGGTTTTGGACAACTTTCAGTTTATGAGTCGATCGGGTGAGACCGGGTCGGATGTCGGGTCCTCAGTTGTCGATAATCTTCGGGTCATGAGTCGAGTCGGGTGAGATCGAATCAGGTTTCTAGTCAGGTTGTATCGATCTTTTTCGGGTAGCAGATCAGGTCGTGCAAGATCTGGTCGGGTTTCAAGTTAGACATTGCTGACAACTTTCGAGTCATGAGTCGAATCGAGTTTTGGGTTCGACGACATCAACAATTTAGAGATTTTTCGAGTTTTGAGTTCGCTTGGATGAGACTTGGTCGCATTGTTATTGAATTGAGTTATTAAATACTAACTTTCTCCAATGTCAATTTGTTGGTAAAATTAGATTATGATGTATGCGAGATCAATGCAGTCTACATGTCGTCTTAGGTAAAGTCAGGTCGTGTTTCAGATCTGTAAGTATCGCTTTTGATCGGATTATAGTTCATCTCAGTTCGAGTCGAGTTTCGGATCCTTAAGTGCTGCTACGACTCGGGTCCAACAATGGCGCTTGCCCCCTCTGGAAATTTTTTTTACAAAATTATTTAGTGTATTTGTGCGATTTGTCGAAATTTTTTGCGAAATAACCATGTATTTTTGAAAATCTGTGTTATTTTGCCCTCCCCCGGAAAAAAATTATGAATCTTGCCCTCTCCTGACGAAAATCCTGGATCCGCCCCTGCTCGGGTCACAAGTCACTCAGATCTGGTTGAGTTGGATTTGTATTCTCATGTGCCGTTTTGACTCCAATTACGAATCAAATTAGGTCGGTCAGGTCAAGTCGGAGCGAATCGAATTAAAAACAGCTAGACTTATCAAATACAAATTATAGAGACGGAGCAGTTGAGGTATCAATTAATAAATAAACATATGAAACTAGTATGGAATAGAAAATTCTGTGTTCACCCTCTATGGTTGATACCGAGGCCAGGCCTTGACGTCCTTCATCCGAGGTATTCTGACGAGATATGTCCTCGCCAACTATCCAGTACGGGTCAGGTGTTTCGTGGAGCATCAAATCGCTCATGCTCCACATCGTATTTTTAATTTAAAAACTCTAATGACCGATCTGAACCGTTGAAAATAATTTACATATTAAAATCTACTTGTATATTGAATTTTATATTTTTTTGAATTTTTTTGCTATTTTTAGAGAGGTAGGAAAATCACAACTTTTGTTGGTCCAAAAACCGTTTGATCTGCAACTTTTCTACCTCCTTAAAAAAATAGCAAAAAAATTCAAAAAAAAAATATAATTCAATCTCAATATGTAGATTATTTTCAATGGTTCAGATCAATCATTGGAGTTTTCAAATTGGAAAAAACTGACGTAGAACACGGGTTGTTTTGTGCTCCATAGAGCATCCTAGCCTCTCTCTCTCTCTCTCTCTCTATATATATATATATATTTGCTAATGTGATTTCATAAGCATTTCGGGTCAAATTTTAAAATCTAGCGTTCGAAATGTCGATTTAAATAGTCCAATAATTTGTTTATATCATAATCTTGTATAATACTATTTTTTCATTTTTTGAATTTTCTGACTATGTCTAATGATTTTTTAAAGTTAGCTCTAAAAACAATAAAAATATCAAAATTTTATGTCAAATTGACTCATCTTTAAAAAATCAATTAAACATAGTTAGAAAATTCTAAAAAAAAAGATAAGATTAGTATCTGACAAGATTACAATATAGACAAATTATTGGACTATTTAAATCGACATTTCGAATGTTAGATTTGAAAATTTAATCCGTAAGCGGTTGACCTGAAATGCTTATGGAAACATTAATAAGACTCTATGTGTGTGCGTATATGTATATATATAGGTATATATATATGTAGAGAAGGAAATGCCAATGGTAATATTTGGTTGAATATTAATTTCATGGTAGATCACTAGGCAATTTGAAGCAAATCGACGTGACAACTACCTTGCGTACGCAATCTAAAACCTTCTTTGTCGAATCTATAATTCTCACAACTGACAACCGTTAGATGCGTTTAAAATGGCTCTTCAGTCACAACTGAATGCGAACTGCCACCTGCATGTATGTATCTAATAATATGTAAACAGATTACGACCCAATGAAATATATACCACAATTATATACTTGAATTAATGTTTTCAGTTGTAAACACTGAGAAGGATCGATGGTCCCTTACTAGCAGCCTAGCACCCAAATGTAATTGATTGAAGGGCAGTGTAATTGTTGGATTGGAAAAAAATTATGTTACCTGAGCTAATAGATTTTAGAATAAAACTAAAAATATTTTAAAATCGAAAAAGTGTAAGAATTCTTAAACTTATTAATTGAATGTGTTTGAAATTTTGCATATTATTACTGATGTTATTGTTATTATTATTGGAGTAAGGTTATACATCACAAAGCCCTAAGCGGACGATATCGCTTCAGAATGTTCAAATTCAAAATTCAAACAACCGATTCAAATCATTGAACTTGATCTTTATATTAAATCTCTTTGAAGGCCGAATTTTACATTTTTGAGTATTTTTACTATTTTTTTAAAAGGAGTGAAAGGGGTTAATCTAAAATTTTTTGGACCATCTTATATAAAATATTTTCTATCTCTATAAAAATGATAAAAAATTGTAAACTTCGGTCTCTAAGAAGATTTTTGTATGAAAATCAAATTAAATGATTGGATCAATCGTTTGGACTTAAATTTGGAGATATGAAGACGAAGTACTGCTTGGTTGGTGCTTTGTGAAGTACCATAACCTCGCTTTTATTATTATTATTGTTATTATTATTATTATTACTATTAATGTTAGCCGCTTTGAAAATGTGCTAACGACTACATATCTGAAATTTCAAAGGTAAAATGGTCGATCCGAACCATTGAAAATATTGTTCATACTAACATCTACCAAGGAACCAAAAAATATATATTTTTGAATCTTTTTACTATTTATCGGAGGCATAATTTTTTTATTAATAACTATTTACAATGGCCCTCCAATTTAATGCATTTTTGCGCCTCCCATAAAGTAGTAAAACATTCAAAAAAAGTAATCTTTGGTTTCTAGGTAGATGTTAGTATGAACAACTTTTTTAACGGTTTAGATCAGCTATTTATTCTTTAAAATTCATTCGTTAGCACGTTTTCAAATTTTCTAATGTCACCACGTTATAAAAATTTTTACTATTATTATTATTATTATTATTATTATTATGAGTGAGGCCATGATACTTCGCTTTTGTATCTTTAATTTCAAAGATCGATCCAAACCATCGACCACGATCTTCATATTATTGTGTGGATTAGTGTTACACCTTTTAGGCTTAGTACTTACTAAAGATTTTTTCTCTTCAACATTAGAACCATCATTTTTTATAATCAAATCAAGTTTTATCATGTGGTCAGTGTCCAATATACATACTAGAATAGTCTATACTTTTGCAATGATCAAATACATAAACAATTTAGACTTAAAAGCCCACTTGGATATATTACTTTTGGGTTTGTTGTTTTCTTTTTCAAGTATATATAATTTTGATTACAATTCATCTAATTTCATTCTTAGTTGTATTATGGTTGCACATCTTTCACTTAAAATTCTATTACATTCATTTAATTCTTGTTCAATCCTTCATCTTGGCCATGATTTCAGTACCCATAGACTCATTTTCTCCATCATCACTATCAACTTCTTCAATATTCATAGTTGGCTTACGTAAATATAAATTCAAGTTAGAATCTACCTCACAATCTCGGTATAAATGATCATTCTCTAGGCTTTCATCTTTCTCTTGGAGAGAGTTTACTTGTTTAGTCTTTGCATAGGCGGCTTCCATCACCATCTCAATTATCATTGGGTCGGTTATCCCTTTTTCTTTGAGATTTCTTTGAGACTTCTTGTCCTGTGGTGAATGACACAAAGCTTTCTACTCTCATTAAATCTAGATTAGTTCACCTTCTCCTCATAGATTAGTGAATGACACAAAGCTTTCTACTCTCATTAAATCTAGATTAGTCAACTTCGTCGTCATCACCTATGTTGGATTGGCTTCCTATATGACATTTAGAGTCTTCTTCTTTCCTCTAAATTCATTGTCTTTTGTCTTAAATCGACTTTCTTGACCTACATTTTGATTCTTCAAGGAGGAATAGAAAGTAAAACAAAAGGCAAAAGAATGATCTTCCTTGTTACAACCAAGACGTGGTATTTTTCTTGTTTTCGATTTGACGCTCGTTATTCACTTTCTTCTAAAGTTGAGACTCTTTTGAATGAATTTGAAAAGAAAGTACTCATCTTTAGATTCTTTGATAGTCATTCTTTGAGTGAGGCCTTCATTTGACTCTATTTTGTTGACTCGAGTTGAAGTAGTTAGAGTTTTGAACCAGGAAAGCTACAACCTTGGAAGTGAGTTGATAATCTTCTGATTTCTTGAGTTTTTCTTCAAAAGAACTTAGATGAGCGTAGGCCTCCTCTGGTGAGAATTTGACATCGGTTCCTTGAAGTGTCTTCATGGAGCTCATGAGCGATTTTCAGTTGGGTCTCCTTAGCATGATTCTCATCAATTTTCCTACAACTTTCTCACTAGAAAGTAAGTCACCAAGCTTAAGATATTCATTTTGTAATTGAATTAGTTAACACACATTTCTTCAATATTTTCACCATCCACAATTTTGAAAATTTCAATTTGGTGTCTAGACGCATTCGCTTGGTTCTTTTAATTTGATTATTCCCTTCATGGCGATTTATGAGGACACCTTACATATCTTTAATGATGGTAGAGTTACCAAAAAGATATGGCAATACTTTCATGAAGAGGGTATTTACCGGATTATCATTCTTAAGTTTTTCTTCCAAACTCTCATTAGTAAGGATTACATTGTCAGTCTCATACTTGAAAATCCATCCCTTGTCAATAAGTTTCCATAATCCAAGAAAATTCAAGTAGTTGATCATACATCTTTTTCAAGGATGAAAATTATTGCAAGTAAGACAAAAAACATGGATTCTTTGACAAATTCTAGTTGTGCCATAATTTTCACAATTTTGAACAAGATTCAATTCTTACAAGGTAGTATTAGCTTTGATACCACTTGTTGAAAATAACACTAAGCACAATTTTTATAGCAGAAGCAAGTAAATAAGAATCACCAGATTTTAATATCTCAATTGATCAAAATTCAATTTGTCTAAGTTCTAGAAAATAAGACCACACAATAATTGCAAGAAGTTAATAAAGAGAGAGAAATGAAGAGAGTCGAGTGACACAAAATGTAACGTGATTCGGCAGTTGAACTTGCCTACATCCACGGATACCCCGGTTCCACCTGCGGGTCGTAAATTCACTAAACAAAAGTGTTTACAACTTTGAATCCGGTGACCCTCACAAAAAATAGGCTACATTGTATCTTACTAAAAATGATTACTCAAGGATCAAAGAATGAGGTTGATTCTCGCATTATCTTTTCAAAGAACTCGATTTGTATGAAGAATTAACTCAAGTCTTCACTAGGATCGATGAGGAATACTTCGAAGAAAAGCGAATCATAGCTTCTTCATCATCTAACAAGCAGCGAGATGTATATCTAAATTCAAGTAACTTAGGGTGTGTTTGGCACCTCCACTATTCCGGAATAGAGCTCTATTCCGGAATTGGAGAGTGCCAAACAGGTTTTCGAAATCATAGAATAGTGGTAAAATAGGCTATTCCGGTATACCACCATATAGATGGAATAGCGGAATACACTGTTCTGTATGACTAACTAATCAAATTTATTATATTTTAATATTTCATCATTATTATTATTATTATTATTAATAATAATATAATTATTATTATTTATTATTAGAATTATAATATTTCATCATTATTATTATTTTATTATTATTTATGATAATTATTATTATATTATTATTATATATTTTATTATTCTTGTTATTTATTATTATTATTATTATTATTTAGTATTATAATATTTCATTATTATTATTATTTTATTCATTATTATTTATTATTATTGTTATTATTATTTATTATTAGTATTATAATATTTCATCATTATTATTATTTTATTCATTATTATTCATTATTTATTATTATTTTTATTTATTATTATTGTTATTTATTATCATTTTTATTATTATTTATTATTAGTATTATAATATTTCATCATTATTATTATTTTATTATTATTTATGAAAATAATTATTATATTATTATTATTATTCTTATTTATTATTATTACTTATTAATATTATTATTATTTATTATTAGTATTATAATATTTCATCATCATTATTATTTTATTATTATTTATGATAATTATTATTATATATTTTATTATTCTTCTTATTTATTTTTATTATTATTATTATTATTTATTTAGTATTATAATATTTCATTATTATTATTATTATTATTATTATTTTATTCATTATTATTTATTATTAGTATTATAATATTTCATCATTATTATTATTTTATTCATTATTATTTATTATTTATTATTTATTATTATTTATTATTATTGTTATTTATTATTATTTTTATTATTTTTATTATTAGTATTATAATATTTCATCATTATTATTATTTTATTATTATTTATGATAATTATTATTATATTATTATTATTATTATTCTTATTTATTATTATTACTTATTAATATTATTATTATTTATTATTAGTATTATAATATTTCATCATCATTATTATTTTATTATTATTTATGATAATTATTATTATATATTTTATTATTCTTCTTATTTATTATTATTATTATTATTATTTATTTAGTATTATAATATTTCATTATTATTATTATTATTATTATTATTATTATTTTATTCATTATTATTTATTACCATTTTTATTATTATTTATTATTAGTATTATAATATTTCATCATTATTATTATTTTATTCATTATTATTTATTATTTATTATTATTTATTATTATTGTTATTTATTACTATTTTTATTATTATTTATTATTAGTATTATAATATTTCATCATTATTATTATTTTATTATTATTTATGATAATAATTATTATATTATTATTTTTTTTATTATTATTCTTATTTATTATTAGTATTATTATTAATTATTATTAGTATTATAATATTGCATCATTATTATTATTTTATTATTATTTATGATAATAATTATTATATTATTATTATTATTATTTATTATTATTATTATTTATTATTTATTATTAGTAGTATTATTATTATTTTATTAGTATTACAATATTTCATCTTTATTATTATTTTATTATTATTTATTATTATTATTTATTATTTATTATTATTTTATTAGTATTATAATATTTCATCTTTATTATTATTATTTTATTATTATTTATTATTTTTATTATTATTATTATTTATCATTATTTGTTATTTATTATTATTATTAGGATTATAATATTTCATCATTATTATTATTATTTTATTATTACTATTATTATTTTATGATTATTATAGTCAATTTTATTATTTTTATTTATTCTGATAAATAATGCATATTATTGTTAATTTATTATATTATTTAGTTTATTATTGTTATCATTACTATATTATATTATAATCATTATTATTATTATAACTATCAATATCTTTACTATTCCAATTGACACTTGCCAAACGATAATTTTTCTCTTCAGAATAGTCAAGAATACCACTCTTCTACCACTCTTCCAAAATCACACTATTCTATTTTTACTATTCTAATTCCACTATTCTGACGCTATTCTTTGATTTGCCAAACGGACCCTTAGATTTTAGGTCAATTGGCAAGAATAGTACTCTTATATGATGACCAATCTATCTATAGTGCTTTTAAAAAAAGTTTGTGATTTGGAGTCAAAATTAAGTCATCTTGAGTTTAAATATGAAGAAACAAGTGTTTCAAGAGTTGAACCTACAAGTGTTAAAGTAAGTGTACAAACTAAAAGAAACCAAAAACCAATATGATCAAAATCAAAGAAGCATAATCATGCTTTTAGATATGACATAAGTTCTCCTCCAACAAATACTGCAAACACAAAGACAATGTTAACTGGGATACAAAAAAATAGTCAAGAGGGTTAAACCTCAAAACAAATTTATGCCAACCAAAGTTTATTACTACAACAAACCTAAGGTTAACATATTAATAGGTCTTTATTACAAGAAACCTAGGTAAGAAACAACTAAGTGGCATTGTTATAAGAAAACTTGTTTTGAAGACAAATAAAACCCCTCGTTTTGTGCAAGACATATAACTTGGATATCAAACAATTCCAACCTTGTTTGCAACTATTGTTATCACCATTGTCATATTGCTTTTGAATGTCCCTTCAAAAGAAACAACCATAAAAATCTTTATGATTGGGTTGCTAAGTCTTTCAATTAAACTTGACTATGAATAACCTCTAGTTTTTAAAAAGTACACTCTAAAAAATTTTCAAATTAGTAATCACATATCTTTTTCAAAACATGTATAGGTATGTTTGACCTCATCATTTAAGGACTATTCTTAAATTATAGATAGTGGTTGTTCACACCACATGGCGAGCAATAAACTTGTGTTTAAAAGTCTTAAGTCTTTTGATGGAGGCCAAGTCACCTTTGGAAGTAATGAATGTGAGAGTAAGATAATTAGAATTGGTACCAGAGGTAACATACATGCAACTATTGATATAAGCTAAGCACTTCTTGGAGTCTTGGACTCTTGAAAATGACTTGAAGCATTACCAAGATCTGTAATGCATTGTGAGACCTGTTACAACGGGTTGCAAGCATTCTAGTTTTCCCCTTCTGTGCTTCTTTGACTGTCTTCTGGGCCATCTTGAGCAGGGACCCATTACAACGGGTTGGGAACTTGTTATAACGGGTGATGAGGCGTTACAACGCCTTGCTGAAGCGTTATTGTAATGCTATGCTCTGTGAACACCTTCTCTGCGGCCTCTTCTCCTTCTAACCCGTTGTGATGGGTTGTTGACCCGTTATGATGGGTTGTTGACCCGTTGTGATGGGTTCTGGAGTGTTATGGTAATGCATGGTTCTGTAAAGCCATCTCTTGATGTCTTTAGCATGTCTAAGCATGTGCAACATCATGTTGTATATGTGTTAACCTGCAATTTCACCAAAACTCATGTGCAAGGTTAGTACTGATTTGTTTTGCAAATTGTCAAATAAGAGATGAGTTTAATCCAACAAAGACTTCATATGAAATTTGGAAAGATATAAGCTCAACATCTCATATTTTAAGGTATTTGGATGAAAATGTTTTATTCTTGACCAATATTTCAGTTTATGTAAATTTGATCCAAAATCTATAGAAGAAATTTTGTTTAGGCTATTCATCTACAAATAGGGCTTATAGAGTGTATTTACCGCATTCCAAAACCATTTTTGAGTCTATACATGTCAAGTTTGATGAGAGTATTACTAAAGTGGATGAAAAGGTAAAAGATGTTGTATGTACAATCAACTCACAAGATGATGGAAATTCTACACAAGAAGGTGCAAGAGTTGAGGAAATTATGCAAGAAATGATTATACTCAATGAAGATATTGTTGAAGAACCTCATGGTGATAGAGTTGAGGGGGAGTCAAATGCATTGAATGAAGAGACCTCAAGAAAGTTGGAACACAACAATGAAGAAGCAAATTTGGTAAACGAAGAGATCCAAAGGGATGATGTCTCACCAACCCAACCAGAGTACCAAGCACCCAAGGCGCTTAGAGAAGTTAATGCACACCCTTTAGATGTTATAGGTGACCCAAGAATTGGTGTCGCAACTCGTTCTAGGTTAAACCAAATGGTATCTCATTGTGCTTTTGTGTCACAACTAGAACCTACACATTTCAAAGATGCCAACCAAGACCCCAATTGAATTCTTACTATGCAAGAGCAACTTATCTAATTTGAGAGAAACAAAGTATGGACTTTAGTATCAAAACCTTCAAACTGGTCCATTATTGATACTAAATGGGTGTATAGAAACAAAAAGGACGAGTTTGAAAATATTGTCGGAAACAAGGCACGCTTTGTTGCCAAAGGGTACACCCAACAAGAGGATATTGATTATGATGAGACATTTGCCCCGTACACGTTTAGAGTCAATAAGAATGCTTCTTGTTTATGTGTATCATATGAAGTTTATTTTGTACGAAAAGGATGTCAAAAGTGCATTTTTAAATGGCTTTATCAATGAAGAAGTTTATGTCTCTCAAACAAAAGGGGTTTAACATCCAACTCTTACCTATCATGTCTACAAACTTCATAAAGTCTAGTATGGTCTCAAACAAGCCGCTAAAGCATGGTATGATTGGTTAAGCACATTTTGAATGATAACAGTTTTAAGAGAGACTTAAATGACACAACACTCTTTACAAAGAAAGATAAAAGTGATATTCTCTTAGTACAAATTTATATAGATGACATTATTTTGGGTTTACTATTGCTTTATTTGCCAATAATTTTTCTAACCTTATGAATAAGGAATTTGATATGTCCGTGATGAAAGATCTCAACATATTCCTTGGACTATAATTCAAACAAAATGATGAAAGAATATTTATAAACCAATCAAAATACGCCAAGGAACTCATCAAAAGATTCGAAATTGAGGATAGTAAAGCGATGAAAACACTCATGACAACAAGTGTTCGTCTTGGAGTTGATGAAAGTGGGAAACCGATTGATATCTCACAATATAGAGGCATCATTGGCAGTATTCTCTATCTTATCTCAAGTCGACCGGACATAATATTTACCATATGTCTATGTGCAATGTTTCAATCTTGTCCAAAGGAGTCTCACGTGATTACCGCCAAATAAATTTTACGCTATGTTAAAGGTACACTTAACTTGTGTATTTGTAATGGACGAGCCACTAAGTTAGACCTAATTGGATATATCGATGCCGACTTTGCCAGTGATCGTATCGATAGAAAAAGTATTAGTGAAACGTGTCAATATTTGGGTGAATCTTTAGTGTTTTAGTCAAGCAAAAAAGCTGACTCTGGTTGCTCTTTCTACAATCAAAGTAGAATGTATAGTCGCGGGTAGTTGTTGTACCTAAATTTTATGGATGATCCAAACTCTTAAGGATTATGACTTGCATTATACCAAGGTACCCATAAAGTGTGATAACACTAGTACCATCAGGATGTTTAAAAATCCAATAGCTCATGCAAGAACTAAGCACATAGGTATTAGACATCAATTTCTCAAGGATCATGTAAAAAAAGGAAATATAGAACTTGTGCACATTGATAGTAAAAATCAAATTGCGGATATCTTTACAAAGCCTCTTGATACAAACCAACATATTAAATTAAGATTTAAATTGAAAATTATTGAAATTGCAAATTGAATTGTGGGAAAGTATATAACTCAATTTATGTGCCTTAATTGTCAAATTTATATCATTGAGGGGGAGCTTGTTTACCTTGACTTGTAATTGAAATGCATGCAAATATTTAGGGGGAGAAATCAATTTTGAATTGAATCGTTTGCCAAACTTTGCAAAAAGGAGGAGAGATGTGGTGTTGTGCATGAAATTTAATATGTACACATATAGGATTTCACAAATTGTCAAAATGTAGAGTTTATTAGATTAATCTCTTCTTTGATTTGACAATTTGCAAAACAAATAAGTACTAACATTTCACAATTGAGTTTTGATGAGATACAGGTTTATATAGATACAAATTGATGTTGCAAAGGCTTCATATTGAATGTACAAGTCAAGATGATCAAGTAGACACCAAGAGCAAGCAAAACATGACAATACAGAGGCTAGATAGAGCCTTGCATTATCATAACGCATGGAAATCCCGTCCCAACGGGTTCCTAACCCATCATAACAGATTACCAACCCATCAATATGAGTATATAAAATAACAGTATTCGGATCAGTTGTTTCAAGTATGTCATGCACTTGAAAATATGTATGATATACAAAGTACTTTCACTTAATGTTCATCACAGATTGAAGTGTAAACTAAATAAAACATATGTTCAAATTAGTTGAAAAAGTGTTCGTACTGGTTCTTTCAAGTATGTTATGCACTTGAAAAAAATGTATGGTATATAAAATAATGTCATTAATAATGTTCATCTCAGAATGTCGTATAAACTAAATAAATGTTGAGATTAGTTAAAACAAGCATCTATAGTTGTTTCAAGTATGTTGTCCACGTGACAATATGTATGGTTTACAAAATACTTTCACTAAGAATGTTCAACACATAATGAGGTGTATACTAAATTAAAAAGATTTCATATTAGTTGAAACATGTGTTCATATTAGTTGTTTCAAGTATGTTGTACACTTAAAACATGCATGATATAGCAAATACATACACTAATAATGTTCATCACAGAATAAAGCATAGACTAAAAAAATGTTCAGATTAGTTGAAACAAATGTTCATACTAATTATTTCAAGTATTTTATGTACTTGAAAAATATATGGTATACAAAATATTTTCGCTAATAATGTTCATAGTGTAAACTAAATAAAACTATTGTTCAGATTAGTTGAACATGTGTTCATCCTAACTGTTTCAAGTACGTTGTGCATTTGAAAACATGTTTGGTATACTAGTTGTTTCGTTAACAATGTTAATCACAAAATAATGTGTAAACTAAATAAAGATGTTCAAATTATTAGAAACATGTGTTTATACTAGTTATTTCAAGTATGTTATGAACTTGAAAGTATGTATGATATACAAAATACTTTCATAAATAATGTTGATCACATAATGAAGTGTAAACTAAATAAAATAAGTGTTCAGATTAGTTGAAACATGTGTCATATTAGATGTTTTAATTATGTTGTGCACTTGAAAACATGTGTGGTATACAAAATAATTTCACTAATAATATCAAAAAGGGGTGTAAGCTAAATAAAACATGTGTTCAAATTAGTTGAAACAAGTGTTCACACTACTAAAAAATATTTATATTGGGTCTGTTTGGCATGAGCTCTATTCCGAAATAAATTTATATTGGGTCTGTTTGTGCACTAAAAAATATTTATTTCTCAACACTCCCCCTCAAGTCGGGTTCGAATAAATTTATAGAACCCAACTTGTTGAGTATATTCAGATGACTAGTCTTATCTAGTGCTTTTGTGAAGATATCTGCAAGTTGCTCTTTGCTTCTGACAAATGGAGTTTCTATTTCTCCAGATTGTACTTTTTCTCTAAAATAGTGGCAGTCGACTTCTATATGCTTTGTCCTTTCGTGAAAGACTAGGTTGGTTGCGATATGCCGTGCTGCTTGATTGTCACAATACATTTGCATAGTTTTTGCATGTTCTATCTTCATGTCTCTAAGTAGGTGCTTGATCCATATGAGCTCGCTTGCTATTGATGCCATGGCTCTGTATTCTGCTTCTGCACTGGAAGTACAAAAGTCGGCCTTTGGTATTGCCCTACGTCAGATAGTAACTCACCATCTTCTAACCCAAGTCTAGTGGTTGTTTCCATTGGGGTGTGTGCTGGCTTGGCTCCTATTTTTCCAATTTCTTTTAATAAGTCGAGTACATACTTTCTTTGTGACAGAAACAAGCCTTTGGTTGAATGTGCTATTTCTATCCCAAAAAAAATATGAGAGTTTACCAAGGTCTTTTATGTCGAATTCCCTTTTTAAAGATTGTTTGACAATATCGATTTCCTTATTGTTGTTACCTGTAATAATAATGTCATCTACATATACAAGAATAATGGTAGTATTATTTTGTTTGTGTTTAATAAACATGGATGAATCAGCTGTGCTTTTTACAAAATTATTTTTTCGGAGGAAGGAGCTTAATTTCGCATACCATGCTCTTGGAGATTGTTTTAATCCGTAAATTGCTTTCTTAAGCTTACATACCTGAGATGAGTCTGATGTGATATTGTAACCTGGACGGATGGTCATGTAGACTTCTTCCTCCAATACTCCTTGAATGAATGCATTTTTCACATCCATTTGAAATAAATTCCATCCTAGGTTGGTGGCTACTGATAGTAAACTTTTGAATGTGCTCATTTTTTGCTACTAGTGCAAATGTTTCTTGATAGTCAACGCCATAAGTTTGTGTGAAACCTTTGGCCACTAATCTAGCTTTATACCTTTCAATTGTACCATCGCTATTATACTTAATCTTGAATACCCATTTAAATTCTACAGGTTTTTTCCTTTTGGAAGACAGGTAATATCCCAAGTATGATTTTTTTCTAAGGCTTATAGTTCCTCGTTCATGGTTTTCTGCCAAACGGGATATTGGTTTGCCTCATCCCAAGAGGTAGGTTCAGTTTGATGTGCTATATTCCCTAAATAGGCTTGATATTCTGGTGAAACCTTTTTATAAGAAATATTATTTTGGATTGGATACATTACTTGATGGGATACATAATCCCGTAGTCGAATTGGTTGCCGAGTTTGCCTCACTGATCTTCTAACAATGGGTTCTTCTTGAGTTTCTCCTTCGTCTGGATTAAGGTCAAGTTCAATTTCTTCCTGAGGTTGAGTTTCTGTATCTTCTCCCCCTGAAGAGATTGCACTTGATTCATCGGCGTGATTTTCCACTACCTGTTCCTGACTAGTTTCTTCAAGAAATACAAAATTATAGGGTTGTGCGATTGGTTGACTTACTGACTCTGTTTGATAATAAGGTGTGTTTTCGACGAATGCCACATCTCGTGAGAAATAAATTTTAGAATTCTTCGGATCATAGCACTTATATCCCTTTTTTCTTGGGAATACCCTAAAAATATAGCTTTAACTGAGTTTTTGTCTAACTTATCATTTCGTTTAATATGCACAAAGCATGTACATCCAAAAATTCGAATATGATCAAGATCAATTTTTCTTCCTTTGAGAATCTCTAACGGGCTCATATTTTTTAACCTTACACTTGGTAATCTGTTTATGAGATATGTTGCTGTCAACACTGCATCTATCCAGTATATTTTTGGGACATTATTTTGAAAAATAAGTGATCTAGTAACATTCAAGAGATGGCGGTTTTTTCTTTCTGAAATACCATTTTGTTCGGGTGTGTTAATGCACGTGGTTTAATGTAAAATACCTTTTGACTTAAATAATTCGAAATTTTTTTGTTCACATACTCAGTTCCATTATCTGATCTAAAAATCTTGATTTTTGCATTGTATTGATTTTCAATAAAGTTTAAGAAATCTTTAAAACATGAAAAACTTCATTTTTTCCTTTTAGAAGGTAAACCCATGTAGTACGAGAAAAATCATCAATAAATGTAACAAAATACCTAAAATAATTATACGACTCAACAGGAGCTGGACCCCACACATTTGAATGAACCAATTCAAATTTTGCTTCTAAAATACTAGTAGATAAAGAGAAAGGCAATTTGATTTGCTTTGCAGGCTTACATACATCACAGTTACTAGAATCTAAATTATAAGAAAATAGTTTATTTAAAACTTGATCAGATGGATGACCAAATCTCCAATGCAGCAGTTTGTCCCGGTTTACTGAACTTAAAGACACATGACACTTGGTTATGGGTTCCTTAAAGTAATAAAGCCCATTTTAAAAAAAAACCTTCACCAATCTTCTTCCCTGATTCTTGGTCCTGAAATATCACTTCATTTTGTGAGAAAATTACTTTGCAATTTAAATCTTGTGTTATTTTGCTAATTGATAGAAGGTTGGTATTAAAGGCCGGTAGATACAAAATATATTGCAATTTTTTTGTGAGAAGTTTTGCTGTGCCCAGCCCTTCAATTTTTACCTTATTACCGTTTGCAACCAATACATGTTGTGATTTTTCAGTTGGATGGATATTTTGTAATTTATTTTGGTCCCATGTCATATGATCGGTAGCACCGGAGTCAATAATTCAATTTGTGGTATTATGTTCTAGGTCTACAGTGTTTGAATTATTGGTATTTGAGTTAAATGCTGAAAGATTTTTGCTATAGGATACAAAACCTGAGGTCTGTTGTTGCTGTAACAGACTATTTAGTTGACTCGACAGCAGATTGATTTGTGTAGCTGACGCCACAGAAGATTCGGAAGCACCTTCTCCTTCAATGTTATAGATGGTCTCAGAACATCCAGGAGCTTCGTCGGTTCGCTTCCCTTCCCTTCGGTTTGTTTGTTTTGTCCCGTCTGTTAAGATCCCCTCTGTTGGCTCATCCCACCAAAAACTCGATCTCCCCCTTTTTGAGCACCTCCTCTCTCTCCCTTGGCTCGTGACGGCCTGAGTTGCGGATGGAGGATCCAGCAGCCAGTCTGTTTGTGCCATGCTCGCTTGTAGTGGTCACACCAGTCAGCTGTTGTGGTCCCCTTCGTCCTGGCGGCTGGGTTAGGGTTAGGGAATGAGGCTCGAAAGGCGCGATTGTCGGTGGTGATCGAAGCCTGGGGGTTCATCAGTGCTCGCCTAGACTCCTCTTGTTGAATCCTGGCCACCACACTGTCAAAATCTGGCATGTCGACTGAGGCTAGAATTTGTGACCTAATCGCCTCATAGGTATTATCGAGTGCCCCCAGGTATGTGAATATCAAGTCATTGTCGGATCTTTTTTGGGTTTCATTTGGATCTACTGTGGGTGGGAGGTAAACGTTGAGTTCCTCCCATTTGGACATGATTTCAGTCACAAGTTCGTTGTTGCTTTGGCCATTTTGTTTGATTTTGGCGAGATCTTGTTTAAGGCTAAAAATATGTGCAAAATTGCTTTGCTGGCCGTACCGTTTTTTTGCTTTGTCCCAGATCTCCTTGGATGTGGTTGAGTACATGATAGTGTTTGATATTCTTGGCTCCATGGTGTTGAGGAGCCATGACAAGATTATTTGACCTGAGGTTTCCCATTCTTCTATTTTTTCTCTTTCTTCTGCTGTTGCCTCATTGAGCTTTGCTGGTACTGGTTTTAGTTTGGTTCCAGTGACACTAAGTTTGCCTTTGCCTCCTAGGCTAATGGTAATATATCTGTCCCATGGTATATAATTGTTGCCAGTAAGTATGATGGTTGTGAGTTTTGAGTTATCTATTTGTTGGGACATTGTGTATGCTAGTAAGGCTAAGTTTTGCGGAAAATTTTCTCTCATAAGAACATATACTTTGTTGGGTTTTGCTGGTAAGAACAGATATTTTTGTTAGGCTTTTGAGCTGGTTTTTTGCTGATAAGAACAGATATTTTGGCAGCCTTGTTTGGTTTTCGAATTGCCCAGTGATGCAGAAAAAAGAAGCACGAGTTGCTCGCCAATTATTGGTTTGAGTCGACCGATGCTTGTGTTGTCTGAGGGCTTTGAGAGTCTTTGATACTGTATGCAGGTCTTGTTATCTGCAGCAGTGCTTGCGACTTTGGAGTCAGGGATTTTCCTGCTCTGATACCATGAAAACAACAGGTCTTGTATATATTGAGAATTCTAATTTACAAGCTTTTGTAAATCTGTATTTATAGCCTAAGAGTACAATTAGCCGTTGGCTATATTCCTAATCTGGCATTTAACCGTTTGGTCATTTCTTAATACTGCTTGATTACAATCTAATATGGTTAGGTATCAATATGGTAATATTGTGATTGCTTGTTTATTTACAACCAAGGATGATTTTCTGAGGTTGATAATATTATTTCTCAGTGAGAATCAGATTTTTCGCAAAACACATATAATCTAAACATTTTCAGGCACCATTTGGTAAATCTAGTATATTTATCGGAATATTCATGTAATTTCTCAATAATGATTTGACTCAAATGGAAGTTCGCTCTTTTTATATCAACTTTGTTTCTATACATGAAATTTATTCCTATGGCTTACATATAGCCGATGAAGAGAAACAGAGACAACAAGATCGGAAGAAAGAGGTTCAACAAACTAATTAAAAATAAACAAAATACTAAAAGAACTCCAAACGATTTCTACTTATGAAAGAAGCAGCAACATCTTCTTCACCTCTTCTTTGAAGGCTATTTTCCTTTTCCTATCTACTGGATCGTTGCAAAACCCAATTTTTGCAAGATTGCATTATGCACCACATCAGTACTCATACACAGATTGGTGGCCACCATCGGGTTCCCCTGGAAGTAATTTGAAACCTCGACCCGAATCATCTCTCGCACCATAGCCCGGAACTGCTGGTAGTACAGAGCATCCGGTGCTTGAAATGGAATGTGCTGTACAGGTGTTGTAGGCACCGGTGGTGCTGAAACAGTTGCCACTTGTATTGGTACCGGAACTGATACTGGTACTGGAACTGAAACTGGTGGAGGAGACGCTAAAGCTAGTGGTTGAAATTGAACAGACTTATGATTATCCAACCCGGGCAAGAAAAGGGAGAGTTTCAAAGAGGAGCTTGAATCGTCATAATCTGATGAATATGATAGTGGAGGTGCAACCGGCATGGGAAGCACGACGCCACCAGTTCTTGCTACCGGCCGGTACACAACAGATGTGGATGGCTGAGAGGTAGACACAGACACGGGAGCAACCAGGTTGCTTCGATGGCTGGATTCCGACATATCATCAGACACAGAAGAGCTACCGGGACTCGGCCACTTAAACCCGTCACTGCTCGATCTCTTCAACGGTCGCACGACTGACTGATCCAAACCCATACTGAGATCAATTTCATCAACCGGAGCGACAGTTGCTGCGGCATACTTCCTTTTCAGAGTAGAGTTCCAGTGATTCTTTATAGCATTGTCAGTGCGACCGGATAGGAGGCGAGCGATGGTGGCCCACTTGTTACCAAACCGACTATGGGCCCGGATGATGGTCTCGTCTTCCACAGTGGTGAAGGGCTGATGCTCGATCTGAGGAGAGAGCTGGTTGCACCAACGAAGGCGGCATGACTTACCAGATCTACCGGGGATGGATTTGTTGATCAACGACCAGTTGCGAGCACCGTGTTTATGGACAAGGCGTTGCAACGCTTCGTCTTCCTCCGGACTCCAGGGTCC
The DNA here is from genome assembly GCA_964058865.1 of Eleocharis quinqueflora. Taxonomy (NCBI): domain Eukaryota; kingdom Viridiplantae; phylum Streptophyta; class Magnoliopsida; order Poales; family Cyperaceae; genus Eleocharis; species Eleocharis quinqueflora. Next base: position 167,816 of record CAXKVX010000461.1, on the reverse strand, counting down.
CTTTATTCTATCCAGGTCTTTCAATCTTCCGCTCACAGCCATTGATCCACTGTGAATTGGTTTGTTGCGTTGGTAGTTGGTTAAAAGTTAAAACTTAAAAGGAGGGGGTTTTGAAGTAGAAGAGGGGATTGAGCCTGTCAGCCTGAGGTGGAGAGAGATAATGAGATATATATAGAGCCATAGAGGTTAGACGGGAAGAGAGGGGAGAGACTGAAGACTGAAGAGAGGGATATATAATAATATAAAGGGATGGACATGGTACTTTGCACCTCCACGGCTCCACAGCTGTCTCCCACCTGAACCTATCCTCTATTCCTCTCTTTTCAGTTTTTAGGGAACGTCTTCCGGTCTTCCCAAATCCCAAGCAGTTTTCTTTTCATGAAAACCCTCACGGCCTTGCGTGTCTTGCAATTTAAAAAAAGAAAAAGAAAAGAGCAGAGAACTTTGGGTCTCAGACTACCGCCTTTGAGTTTGTTGCGCTTAATTCTTCACTGCACCGGGATGATTACACGTGACATATTGTACCAATCTTTACTATACCTATTGAACCACCGAGTTCCATGTCAATTTTGAAATCAAGTCAATTATCACGTCAAACGAAAAATAAGACTGATTATATCACCTAAACAATCACTTGTTATTGAAACATTTCAATTTCATCGTCTGAGCAATATAAATTTTGCACATACCGACATTGATCAAGTTTATTAATCATTCCTCCAAGCAACATTTGTTTTATCAAGCTTTGAACACAGAAATCTTTCAATAAAGATAATGATTTTCTTCTTATAAAAATTTGTAATTTTGTAAAGAATTAATTTACTCCTTCCATTTTGAGTTCAACATTGCTCATTCCATGGACCTAAAAAGAAAAAGAAAACAAAGAAAAATGCAAAGTTTCGATACTGATGTCAACTAAGAGAGAGTAATGGCAACTGTTAACAAATGGAGAGGAACATGCAAATTTCAAATGGAGAGATATATAATTGAACCTTTTTTGGAAAATTGTCGTAAACAGCCAAAAGAATGGACCCATTAACAGAAACGGTCAAACACTATTCCCGTGCATCAAATTATATTTTGTTGAAATTTTCTTATATGTGACAAATTATATTTACACCACAAAAAATTACATTTTTGTTGATATTTCTTATTTCATTTGATAATTAATATAGTGGAAAATATGAAAAATAAAATAAAAATAATAATAATGATAATAATGATATTAATAACAATATTAATATTAGTATTAGTATTAATAATTGTTATTATAATAATATAAGTAACAATAATTCATTGGGTCTCAATGTAATTTGTATAAAGACTTAATACAAATAGGAAACGAGAAGTAAAATCATATAGAGTAGTTGTTGTGTAGTACAAGTTGAGATGAGATGTGATTAAGCCGGAGACAAATGAGTATATATAGTCTATTCCTAGCAGGAGGGTTATTAAGTGCAAATAATGAGACATGTTTACATAATTAACTATCATATTCGACCGTTGCCTCGGGCTACCAAATACGAGCCAGTAATGGTCTCACATGAGCCTTTTCCTGTATCGAAGGCTTAAGATGTCCAATGATGTAGAATTAGGCCGTACCAATAATATTAATAATATATAATCAAATTTTACTTTAAATAATTGAGTGTTTTACTAGCATTAAAAGTTGTATAAGTACAATATTTGGTCTATATAATACGAGAAATACGAATATCTAGTGGCAAGAGTGTTGGATTTAGGGCGCTGAGTTGAGATGACATGGGTTTGATTCCTAATAGATCCTTCTTCTTTTAGATTTTTTAGGGACACAATTTTTACTTATGCATCTAGAGTGTGAAGTTGGTTCTCGAGCTTCAAAGTTCCAGATCTGATTTCCTCATAAGGGCACAATTATCAATTGCATCTGATTTATCTTGGGTCACCCATAGTGTTGACCATACGAGCGGGCATGGGCACGGGCTGTCTGGGTCTAGGGTTGCCCGAGTATGAGCTGCACTGGTGGAATAAGTTAAATATGACGTGTTGGGACGGGTTGAGTTTAGGGTGATGACCCAAACCCGCCCTTTGACCCATCGGGTCAGATGGGACAAGTTGGGACGGGATGGGTATGGGTGGGTCACAAGTTTATATTTTTCTTAATCTAAAAATTCCCAAATAAATCAAAATAATTCCAAAGAATTCCAAAAAATTGCAAAAAATCGGAGTGGGCCCCACATGTTATGGCAGGTTGTCCTTTAACTCGAGCGTGTTGGGGCAGGTTGGGCGAGTTGGGACGGGTTACGAGCGGGTTACAAGTCACGGGTGGGGCAGGTTAAGGACGGGTTGGAAAGGGACGGGTTACCACATGTGAAATATCGAAGGACGACCCAAACTCGTATGAAACTCGTCCTTGGCAAGGGTACGGACGGGAACGAGTTGGGTCCACGGACGGGTTCGGGCGGGCAACGGGGGAGGGCGGGCACATTCAGACACTGCAAGATATATTGAGCTTATAACCCGTTCCAATGTACCAAACACATATATTGAGTTGGGCCTATAAACCCACAAACACATATATTGAGGGGAGGGGGTTAGGTACACCCATGAGTGCACCATTTGATTTTGCACTCATGGTTTTAACCATTGGATCAATGAGTCACACTATCTCTCTTATTAAATTTCTTGGAGAGAGAAAACTAATAAATTATTAAATTATTAGGAGAGAGATTGTAATTGATTGATCCAATGGTTAAAATCATGAGTGCACAATCAAATGGTGCACTCATGGGTGTACCTAACCTTAACCTTATATTAAGCTTATAACCCGTACCAATGTACCAAACCAAGATTGTGCGAGTAGTAGTCTCATCTATGAACCCACAAAAGCATATGTTGAGCTTAGAGCAAGTCGAATGCTCGATGAACCAATTTATAACAACTCGTATGAACTAAGTGCAACCTCAAATATAAATCATTCGGTTTAAGAAGATGATGATGATCCCGAGAATCTTGAATTTAATATTGAATTGAATGATATTAATTCAGAGGATTGGATTGAGGATTAGTAAGCCAAAATTTAACTCAAATTGGTAACACGTGCAGTAATGATCATTTCATGAATATATATTTCATACCATACGAAAATCTGAATTATAATTCTGAAGAGGATGTGATTGAAACCAGGACATCATGGCCATTAAGAGGCCAATCAGGTCCGCATTCACTTGCTTTATGAAATAATATAAATGTAATCATCGATATAATTGGTGACTGCAATTACTTTGGCGAGGACGAGTATGTCACAGAAGAAGGTTTGACAGTGGGACAATGTTTTCGAATCAAGAATCTTCTCAAATGGGTAGTGCATGATTTTCATATCAATTCGAATCACACATTTCAGTGAAAGAAGATAAATAAATGTGTGTATACGGTCGAGTGCATCGACCAAAATTTCCCTTGAAGGTTATATGCATCAAGAAGGCTAAATGCTAATGCTTCCATAATTAATACAAGGCAATGTCCTCATGAATGTATTATGTCGGAGGATAGATTGGAACATCCACACTGAACGTCCCCATTAATAGCTTCTATAATTTGAGAGAATGTAAAATACAATGTTGGATTTACAATGAAGGACATCAAAGTTTCTATCGAGCAAATATATTATTTCAAGGCACCGTACCTAAAATGTTGACGTGCAAAAGAGATCACAATCAGACAATTATTCAGAGGATCAAGATAATCTTATGATTTAATCATGTCATTGCTCAATGCCATACACACAACAAGTTTAGGTACTCAGATAGAGTGCTTACCATTCGCTTGTTCCAAGCTTGTGTTGGAAATATTACCCGACAAAGAGGCCTTCAGACACTGCAAATTCCAAGAATTATGCTTACCATTCACTTAGTTACATGTGGATTTTGTGCGGAAGATCAATTAGTGCCACTTGCATTTGCCATGGTTGATATCGAGAACAATAAATTTTGTGATGATTTTATGAAAATTGTGCATATGAAAGTGATTGGATCACGAGTTGTGACGGTACTCTGAGATCATCACAAAAGTATCTTGTAAGTTTTCAGTCTGTCATATCTAGGATGATGTGCTTGAGATGGGCATACCTTCCATCAATATTGGTAAAGGTATATATGCTAAAATTTCACGAAAAAAATTCTTAATAAAAATTAACAATAATTTTTAAACAAGCCCCAATGCACTAACATGGCTTGAGGATATCGACATGGACCCTAACAATGTCAATAAGGAAAATCAATTGTGATATGATTTATTGGCTCTTTCATTCAACGAGGGGGATGGTAGATTGGGCATGACTAGGTTGCCCGGATACTCCCAACCCCCAACGCACCCCATATGGGATATATATCATATAAAGATTCGAATATTTTAATATTGTTGACTAGTCAGATTCGACAAGACATGACTGCGATATGACAAGATACGGGTGAGATACGGCATGATACGACTGTGATACAGATGGAATATTTTAATTTTATATGTATTGTCTTATAATTTATATGATCTATTATAAAATATTATGATATTGAAATATTATTTTTATTATTTTATATATACTCTGTCATATCCTAGTTTTTTTAAATGGCGTATCGTTGCACCCACATCGTATCGAATACGATATCCACACCTGCATTCGTGCATCCTAGGGGCATGATGACAACAAATGAACCAAAAAAATCTTAATAATATTATCAAAGAAGCACCTGAGTTATTCGTAAATTCGCTTGTTGAGATAATATTTTACAAATTATAATATTTTGCTAAGAGAAGGCAAAAACTGAAAAAGTGGTTCAAGACGAATTCCTTATCTCCCAAAGCCATATTGGAGCATAGAAGATTAATGGGAAATACACATACGGTGAGAGTGTATCACGACGAGCGAAAATATAAGATTATAATAAGTCAAAGATTTGAGGGTAACAAGATTAAAGGAAACCAAATACATGTTAGAATTAGGGTTGGGACTTAAAGCGCAAGACTAAGGTCAAATTACTGGGCTGAAGCATTTTCAATCAACAATTTCAAATTAATCTTTTATACTTTAATCACCCAGCCAAGAATTAGAGCAAACAATTTCTAGAAGTAATAGAGCAAACCACAAATCAACAAAGAGCAAAGTAATAAAGAGAGAGAAAGAGAGTGAAGAAAGAGCAATCGAGAACAAAGAGAACATGCTATGTAACGTGGTTCGGCCTATCAATCAACTAGGCCCACGTCCACAGGTCTCTTGGAACAAAATCTTCCTTCCGGGCCGATTTCACTATAAAACGAGTGTTCTTTACAAAGTGCGAAATCGATCTTTGACTTCTTCTTAACAAGTAAATCAATCTTCGTCTCCTAGACCAATATATAGAGTAACACTTCACTACACGGTAAAAGGTCTGATTGACAACACAATCTAGGACAAAATGATGCACCACTTGACAATGCATATATGGTGCACCAAAGGCTAAAATCTAGCTAAGGATTTGTTCTCGAATTGATAATAAGACAATAGATGCTATCCTAATGCTCTCTAGGTTAGGTAGCTGGAGGAGAATTGAATTAGGCTCTTTGTTGTGCTCAATTTGATGCTTGGAAGCTTATGAGGGGTGTTTGATGCCCTGCTGGTTCGTTTTTGCATCATTTATATAGAATGGGCACTTTTTGGGATCTTGAAACCTCCAATTTTGACTGTAGCTTACAATAGCTCCATAACACATGGTGGGACACGTTATAACGCCTTGTGCCTTTTCCAAAAATTCCCTTCTTCTCTTGTGCAGCTGTCATGTGGGCCAAATCTTGTAGGAACCCATTATAACGCATGGGTAACCCGTTATAACGGGTTGAAAGGCATTGTAACGCCTTGGCCAAGCGTTACAGTAACGCTGTGGTCGAGAAAATCCTGTTGTTGTTGCCTTTCTCTCCTCTTGACCCGTTGTGACGATTTCTTGAGCGTTATGGTAATGATGTGCTCTGTTTGGCACTATGAAGCCATTCCTTGATGTCTTAAGCATGTCTTGACTTCTCTAGGGTGTGTTTGAGCAATGCTTGAGCATGTCTGACATCAATATGTACCTGTTTTAACCTGCATCTTCACCAAAACTCATGTGCAAGGTTAGTACTTATTTGTTTTGCAAATTGTCAAACAAGAGATGAGTTTAATCCAACAATACATACAGTTCATATAGAAGTGATCGACGGTAGATGCACTTGTGAAAAGCCGCAAGTGACATGTATACCTTGTTCCCGTATCTTAACATGTTGTGTGCAATCAAGCATAAGTAGTAACCAATATATATCTTCTTTTTATCGTGCTAATGAGTTGATGGCAACATGTACATTCTACTTTGAGCCCTTCGGAAATTCTGACACTTGACCTGAGTACCCACGACCCAAATTAGTACCAAATCCGAGAAAGTATGTTGTTAAGAAGGATCGATGTCAGCATATGATGGTTCAAAATTAAATAGATGAAATGAATACACAATGACAAGCATATACTTGTGATCGATGTCAACAGCCAGGGACAACAGGCACACATGCACTGTACCCCTTGCAACGAAGGTAATACTATAATATTTTTTTGTCAAATTAACAATTGTGACTTTTATCACCCATTAAAGATTTCAAATTAATTTTAACACAGCTAATTAGCACACACTTGTCACGAAGAGATGAAGCTTGATTTATTAGAAACTACATGTGTTATCTTAATTTTTTGTATCAAACTAGTCTAATTGGTCTTCTTAATAATTAAACTAAAATCATGACATGTTAGATATTTATGTGTTTTGGATTAAATGTACTCAATTAAGGAGTTTGATGTAGGATTACATGAACTCTTTCGTAATTATTTAAGTTAGTAATTACTTATGTAGGATTAGATGGATTTTTTAATGGATGAACTCTTTTAAAATTATTGTAGATGAACTCTTTATTTTGGTACTATATAGTGAAACAATGTTTGAATTCTCTAGGGGCGCAATTGTTAATTGCACCTCTAGAGAAAATGTCTCGCTGAAATGTGGACCCGGAGTTGAGAAATTAGGGTAGCAAGTAAAAGTTGCGCTCCTAAAAGAATATGAAATTCGGAATTTCTCTGAAGATTCTAGAACCAACTTCACGCTCTAGTGAGAATCGTACTCATGTCCTCTCAACTCAGTGTCCTAAATCTAGCATTTCTGCCACTACATCATTCGTATTTCTCATATAACATAAATAAAATACTCAATTATTTAGAGTAAAATTCTTATAACATATTACTAATATTATTATTACTTCTTTTATTATTGTTATTTTATCTTTTAGTATAATATTAATTATTATTATTTGTATTTTTATATTTTTCCACTATAATAAAAGCCAATAAAATATACTTAGAGGCAAAATTAATAGTTGTGCTCTTATGTTTATTTGACAGCTGAGTTCTAATAGTAAAAGCAGGAAAAAATGTATGAGAATCAGGAAACAATAAGAAAAATTTAGAAACACAAGTAATACTTTACTTGTGTTTTTTGTCATGGATGAAATTTTTAAAGATGTTTGATTTTGTCTGTTAATGAATCGATTATTTTGGTCGTTTATAAATACTTCCCCCTATCCACCAGGACCAGGGTTAAACCGAACTAAAAGAAAACGCCAAAGAATTAAAGCACAGAGTATAGGTGCAAGTTTGAATGTCCAGTGGTAATGTGGTATGCGTATGCACGTGGCAGCCACACGTGTGCATCACTGCATAAGGGCAAGTGCATCCAACAGACAGCCACACGTGTGCACGCGGGTCTTTCCCTGCATCAGTGCATGGCTCGTCTCCGATCCGTCCACCACAGCGTTACAAATTTACAATTACAAACAGCGCGTGGAAACGGTGGCCTTATTGGAGTTATATTGTAAACTGGATTGTAGTTTATGCAATGAGCATTACTAGGCGTGCATTGTTCTTAATGCATGTTTCGGAACCAAATATGGGGTCAATCTGGGTATACGTACGTAGAATTTAGTAATATTGTGGAAAAGAAGGGTATATTAATTTTCTTCTTGTAAACTCATTTCACACGGATCGGATCGCCTTGTGCCCTTTCGGCAAATCTACAAGTTCCCAAGTTCTACCTGTCCTCAGTTGCTTAAACTGGAAATCGTTACATTGTGGATCGTGGTTTTACATTTCTGTTTTTTTTATCAGAACTTTATCCATTGATTAGTTATACATTTCTGTTTTTTATTAGCACCGCTATTTTGCTATTTTTAATAACAATCGTATCTTTGCGAAGATAGAGATACGAAGAAGCCGGGATGGTCGGCAGAAAGAACTATCTTTTTGGCTAAAAAATGTACGAATATTGTGAAAAGTAGCGGTGCTAATGAAAAATCGTAAATGAAGAACTATATGATCGATCGATGCTATATCATAGAGACATAGAGGGTACGTGAGGCTCATCCGCTCATGAGGGAAGGGTTTAATATATGGAACTAACTGTTTGAATAGAAGAATGTCAAGATTGTTAACTGCATATATATATATATATATATATATATATATATATATTATTAGGAGGTATTGGATCGACTTTTCTCCAATGTCGTGCAGAATTCATTTTTTTAATCTATTTTCAATGCGAATGAGACGACAAATTTTATTTCTTTAATTTATACATGTTAATTAAGTGACGACAATCATTTTTACATTTGACGTTATTTAATTATGGCAAATTTTAACATCAATTGATATATATATATGCTAATCAAATATATTATGTTGTAAATTAATATATTTTATCACACAGAAAAAAATACCACGATAACTGCTGAGTGCACTACATACATTCTCTGGATTCATCTAAGGATATATGAAGTTTGGTGTTTTTTTTATCGGAATGAGTAGAATATCGATCCCAACCGAAATATCAATTAAGTGCTCTGATATTCTTTATAATGGTATAAAACTTAGAAAAAATTCAATTTAGAAGCCTTATTCGATCGGTTATTTCCATCTTTATTTCAAATAAAGTAAAAATACATAGTTTGTTTTAGGCCATTATCTTAATTAATTACTGCCTAATCCAAAATAAGTGATCTTCAGGAAGGATGTGGCAGATTGGCTCGGTACCAGGTTTCAGCAATTCAAGGACGTTCCCATTGAAGTTTACAGTATCACGGTGGCACACCATAGCGGCATTTACTGTCAACCCATCCTTTCCAGTCAGTTGCATAGTGTATCCATTATATTCAACGCTCGAGTGGCAATAGTGCGAGGCATGGGGCAACGGTACCGGGTGACATATTACCAGTCTATCTTGATCAGGGAATTTCTTTATTGGGGAGGTAATATTGAATGCCGACTTTTCACGAAGGCCTTTAATTGTTGTTGAAACGACTTGTAAATCATGGGTTCCCAGTAAAGAGATAACATTGTCTATCATGGACTCTAGAGATGTTGTACAAAATTTCTGCTCGTCTTTCATAGCAGGACGCTTGCACGCATCTATGAATTTCTTCATTTCGTTTGCTGACCTGGAGCCAGGGGCTATTGAAAAGTTGTTGAGGAACTTCGGAAGATTTTTAGCAGATAACGGTATTTCATCTGCTTTAACACGGGGAACAAAGGCATTGCCTATGACAGTTTTGTTGATATAGACGCCTTCTTTTAGTTGAGCACCTTGAAAGATGTTCTTCTTCAAGAAGAAATTGGTTCTGATATACTCAGGATGTCCAGCCGAATCATTGTAATTCAAAAAAACATACATGTACGGGCAATTGGATTGAACTTGGTGACCGCTCTCCACTGTTAATTTGAAAAAAAAAAATTATTAGAAAACAGAAAAGCAGTATGTTTCTTTCTCATAGAACTGATTTCAGATTTTTTCTTTTGGCCAATAAAAAAAATGATTGATATATACCTGGGTAGATGAGGTCATGGATGAACGGGGACATCTTTGTTTTGGGTAGGACAGTATGCCAGTAAACTTCCGTAGGTGAGATAGCATGATTTGCTTGTACCGCAACAAAAATCTGAAGCAAACAAATGATTGATGAGTAAAAATTAATTACCTAGCAGGAACAACACATGCAATCCAGTAAATTTTATTTAATTAAGCCTTTCCAGTAATTGTTTTAACTTTTAAGGAGATAAACAGCCTTCAAACTAAAATTTGTAACAAACAGTTCAGATCGTTGACCCCATCCTTTATTTGGAGATACCTCATGGCTCATGGAATGTGAAGTAATAATAATTGGCTTGTTGAATAGTACTTCTTTGCATTGGAGAACATATAATGAAGTATTGATAGAAAACATCGGTTTTCAGTGCAAATTTTAAAAAGAAAAATAATAGTAATATAACAAATGCTCATCTTGTGCAATCTATAAGTAAAAAGAATCTAAATAAATGTTAGATACTCACCAAAAGAACAGAGAGCATGAACCGCGCCATGACTGTATGTCTGTATGTCTGTATGTAATGTAATATGTGGAGGAGATTGATGATCTTGGTCCTTTTTAAAGGTGCAAAGAGTGCTCAATTAAAATTAATTATCAATGTGGGACTAACCAATATGAGAGCCTTTGATTCGGATGGATTTGACGATCGCAATATAAAGATAAGATTAATGATCAGAACTCAGAAGTACATTGTATTTAGTTGGAAAAGCTTTGAATCTTATTTATTTGTTTGATCCGTCAAATCTTTCATTAAATTCATTTCCAAATTAGTTTTTGACTTCATCACTTGACATGGCTTGTTATAATGCACCGTCTCTCCTTTTGTTTGGTCAAACGATCCTTTTTTGTATATCATTTTCAATGGACTGGTTTTACAGAAGAGCATGCATGCCGGCCCCTTGAAATTATGCTTCCTAGAAGAAACAGCAAGAACAATGAATTAAGATAGATTAATTATTTAACACCGTTACTGTAAAATAAAAAACATTTACGGAATATGTTGATAAGTTTGCTTTGGATTAATTTGCAAGTTTGTAAAAATATGAGATTTAATTATAAAAATGCGAAAAAAGAGATGACTAGTGGCACGCGGCACCCATACAATCCAAAGTGGATGACCACGGTACCCCCTAGTCTCTATCATAGACTTTTAATAACGGGGCGGGTAGGTACCCGTGGATCCGATCTGTCCGGATTCATGGATCCACGGATATGACGGGGCGGGTATGCACGGGTCCGAACCCAAAACCTCCAATCCGACCCGTGATAAACCCGGGCGGATCCAGACGGGTCGGATCCGTCCAACTTTTTGAATTTTTTTCGATTTTTTTTATTTTTTTTATTTTTTTTATTTTTTGAATTTAAAACTGCACATTATTTTAATATATATATATTTTCGAATTTTTCTGAATTTTTTTATTTTTTTTGAATTTTTTTGAATTTTTGCACGCATCTACGGGTCGGTCCACGGGCGGGTCTTGGGACGGGTCTACACGGGCACGGGTCGGACACGCGTTTAGACGGGTTTGGAGGATTTGGGGCCAATCCGTGGATCCGGGCACGAGCACGGGTCAGGCATGGGCGGGTAGACTCGCCCAAATTTTTTTTAAACTCTACTCTATCACTTAGGCTTTCAACAATATTTTTTTATTCATTTTTTATTTATATTGTATTCGATAAGACTATTATGAGTAATAAATTTTCGTTAAATAATTGAATATGAATATAAATAAGATTTATTTTTTTGTTAATTAAATAGACAAGAGTATAGATAAAGGTTATTTCGTACCCGTTATCATATAGAATAAATTATAAAAAACATATTAGTAGAAAAATAAATAAGAGATGAAATATTTGCATTTTAATTTGACTGTTTTAACAAAATGGTTTGAGTTGAAATCGGTTGTATATTTATATTTATATTTTTATATCTATGTAGAGACACATTTGTATTAAATAAAAAAGATTTGACAGTCTATTTATAAAAAAATATTATAAAAATATTATCATTTTCATCAGTTATTCGTTTGTTACCATTTAATTTTAACGGGTAAGGATAATTTACGAGTAAGCCAAATTTTAACGGCTAAGGGTACCGCAACTATAAGATCAATTTCAAATGAATACGAATATGAAAATACCTCAGATTTGAAAAGAGACTTTATGCAGTGCCTATGCTCACAATAAACTTACACTTCTGGAGGGAAGAAATTTGATATAAGATTTCGCAGGATTTCAAACAAAAAAGATGTATTTGCTATCTTAGAAACAAAAGATTTACAACGATACAAATACGTGATCTCTTGTTAGGTTATTTGCTAGGAAATTGAACCTCTTTATCACTAGGACTTGATGCCTTTAATGTTTTGGCTGTAATGACATTGGATGCATCAGGTATCTTTGCATCAAAGGCCATCAAAAAACTTACTAGGTGTATCAGGCATGATCAATTGCTCACATGACGCACTAAGTTGCATGATGTATTTGATGCAAATATACCATGTACATGCAAGGTCATCCACCCAAAGCACATCAAGTCCCACCAAATAGAGGGTTCAAATTCCTGGTAAAAAATCTAACATGAGTTTTGACCTGATTTGACTCGTTGTCTTTTGTTAGCTAAGACATCAAATGCATCTTTTGAGCTACGTCATTCTTTAAAAGCTGAAGTAATATATCATCCAATAGCTCTCACAAGGCGCTACCTACAAGAATTGTCTTTTGTTAGCTAAGACACCAAATGCATCTTCTGAGCTATGTCATTGGCTATACGAATTGCTATTTTTCGGAGACCATGCTGATAGGAGAAGTATAAGTGATACTAATTAATTCTTAGGGGAATCATTAGTCTCTTTGTCTAGTAGGAAGCAAGCATATGTTATTATTTTCACGGTCGAAGCTGAGTATATTGTTGTGAAAAGTTGTTGAACTCAAATTCTTTGTGGTTCAAAAACAATTTTTTTTTACTTGTGCTTTACCAAAGTACCAATAAAATGAGACAACACAAGTGCCATTATGATGTCTAAAACCCTATTTCTCACACAATAATCAAATATATTGAGATTATACATCAATTTATTAAGGATCAGATTGAATCAGACAAAATATAACTTGTTCACATTGATACCAAAAATCAAATAACTGACATTTTCACCAAGCAACTTGATATAATGAACATATTGTTTTAAAATTTAAACTTGATAAGATTAAAATAAATAATTAATTAAGAGAAAGCAATGGTACTTGGTTCATTACTACATGCTCACATGAAGGAGAGCTTGCAATTTGATTTGACCTTTTCCCATTATTTGCAAAAAAAGAGAGATGGAGTAATGAGTGCATAGAATTACTTGAAATTAAACTCATAAGATTTTGCAAATTGTCAAAAGAGAGAGTTTTTAACTTAAACTCAACTTGTTTGACAATTTGCAACACTAATAATGTATTAATCTTTGCACAAGTTTAGTTGTGTTGTGCATGCTTAAACATGTACAATAGATACTTACTAGAGTCAACATCATACTCCGCAAGTCAAGAGAATAACATAAGTGAAAAGAACATTGAAAATAGAGCAGGACTGTGCAAATCTGATATAACGAGTGAGGGAATCATTATGATGAGCTAGAATGTCTCAAGAAATTGGCTAGGTGTCAAAAAGTCCGAGAGGTGTGTTGTAGGGATGCTTGAAGAACTCGTTATAATGAGTTGAAATACGTTATAAGTCTGAAATGGCTGAGCCCAAGAAGTCAGAGAGACATACCCTAAAGGGCATTTCTAGAAACTTTGAGACATGTTATAACAAGTCACATGCTCGTTATAACGAAGCAAGGCAAGAGAGGTGCAAATGGAGTTGTTTCTTATATATACAAGTGTGATTCTTTAAGAAAGATCAAGACCCCCTCCCAAGTTTACAAGCAATCAAAAGAGCACTAGGACGTTCTCCCTCAAGCATCCAAAATTTTAACTAGAGCTTTGAGAGTTGAATGAAATAGCTAATTCTCTAATTCTCATTTATTTTTAGACAAAAATCCTTAAAAGATATATGTTCTTGTTTGATACGTCTTGGATCCTTGTTGTTATACTCATGCAAGTTTCTAGTGAGGATTGTAAGAGGTTTTGACTTTTTGGATAAGTCTTATGTAAAACAATTTTTGTTATAATGTTTGTTTGATTCGACTAGGAGGTGGTATTAAAAGCCGCATGGAGTAGGCATTATCGAAATATGTTATATTTTGTGTCAACATTACTTTCTCTTTCTCTCTTTCTCTCAATTTCTTTAGCATTATTGCAAGATAATTGAATTTGTTGTGCCTAACAATTTCTTTATGTTTGTCGATTTGAAAAATATCTTGAATTTTACCGTGCTTTGTGTTTTAGAATTTGTGTAGGAACGCTATAGCAAACTTGGAGATGCAAATTAGGAGCAAGCATATTTTAAGAACAAGCATCAATATTGTATTAGGACTTGAATGCAAACTTTGAGAAGAAAAACATTAGAAAATTTAGTGATGTGTTAAAAACAACTGTAGAGCTCATCGCGAGCTTTCCAACGCTTCGAAAATGATCTTAATCGGAACTACGGATCAAAAGTTATGGCCGTTTCAAGAACTGAAGATTACGCGAACAACACAAACCGTCGATGACGGTTGGCAACCATCAATGACGGTTCGGAAGCCATTTTTCTGCCCAAAATTTCCAGGAAAAACCATCGTGTGACGGTTGGCAACAGTCAGTGACGGTTGACAACAATCACACGACAGTTCGGGTATTTGATGCGTTTTCAAGCCCTAAACTCATCCGATATAAATATGGAAGGGCTGTATCCTCTTCCCTTGACCTGGTCTATTATTCAAAACATTATAGCAGCCATTATTGACCATTAAAAAGCTCTAGATCTTGCTCTAAATCTCTCAAATTTATCTACTCTAAATTAGTCAAATTTCTTGAGTGTGCTTAGGGGATCATTCTCGCATATTTCTCTTTAGCCTTTGTGCATCTTTTGGCTTGGTTCTCTACCTTTGTGTGTAAAGAGGCCAAGTTCAAGCTTGTAACGGATATTCTTCTTGATTAGTGGAAACGACTCGACCTTGTTACCATGTCGGAAGGTCGGGAGTCTCGGAGACGTAGGCTCTTCACAAGAGACGGGTCAAACAAAGGACATATGAAAGGAGAACCAAAGTGCTCAACTAGTGACATAGCAAGGTCAAAGAGGAATGTGGTCTAACAAGGTGAAATGATGGATTGCTCTACTTCCACTAGCCAATCTAGTGAGGTATATCTAATCTCAAATTTACATTATAGAGAAAATGAACCTTCCATATCACCAATAAATGAAATCGAAAATACAATTAAGGAGTTAGTGAGTGATTGTTGTCATAAGAGAAATTATTGTGAGGGATTAAAATGTAAAGTTTGTGAACTTGAATTGAAATTGAAAGACTACGAGCTAAAATTACAAAAATTTGATGAATTAGAAAAGAAGTGTCAAACACAAATAAATGAAATTGAGGTATTAAAAGAAAAGGTGAAAACTTTAGAAAAAGAAAATACAACCTTGAAATCATCTAGTATACTAAATAGAAGCACTAAATTTGATTTGAGTAAAATATATGAGGGACAAAAGCCGCATGACAAATCCGGTTTGGATATAAGAAGAATTCAATTCATTCAACATCTGAAACCCCCCAAATTGTTAAAGAAAAAAGTAAACATATACAAATTCATAAAGATATAAATGCAAAATACCAAAAGGTAAGAAATGCACCAAATTAAACATTTATGTATAGATTTGCCAGTAACAATAAGGTCAAACATAAATTAGGATCAAAGCATAACTATCTTAATCAAATATGGTCAAACAACACATATCATAAGGAACAATTAGATTGGTGATACGAAACCAAAACTAAAGATCATGCTCGTCACAATATTAAAATTAATGAAAGACCAAGAATTGTCATTCAACAATCAAACAAATAAAAAATATACAAACCGAATTTCAATTATATATATGAACCAAATAATCAAGTTAAGGACTTAAAAGTAGATTTTCAAACACAGTTTGTAAAGACACATGAAAAGACTACCACAAAGGCATTTTGTAACTATTGTTGTAAAATGAGACATATTTCACTAGAGTGCAAGTTCAAAAATCTACATAACAAATTAAATGTTGTTTGGATCCCTAAAACTCAAAAATAATTATATCAACACTTGATCAAAGCTCTCCAATGTGTTCATGCAACAGTCAGTGACGGTTGACAACAGTCACACGGCGGTTCGGGTATTTGATGCTTTTTCAAGCCCTAAACTCATCCGATATAAATATGGAAGGATTGTATCCTCTTCCCTTGACCTGACCTATTATTCAAAACATTATAGCAACCATTATTGACCATTAAAAAGCTCTAGATCTTGCTTTAAATCTCTCAAGTTCATCAATTCTTAATTCGCCAAATTTCTTAAGTGTGCTTAGGAGATCATTCTCGCATATTTCTCTTTAGCCTTTGTGCATCTTTTGACTTGGTTCTCTACCTTTGTGTGTAAAGAGGTCAAGTTCAAGCTTGTAACGGATATTCTTCTTGATTAGTGGAAACGGCTCGACCTTGTTATCGTGTCGGGAGGTCGGCAGTCCCGGATACGTAGGCTCGTCAATAGCCGAACTTCGTTAACATATCGGTGTCTCTTGTGCATGATTACTTTGTTTGCAATTTCTCATCTCTTCTCTATTTACTTTACTTGCTATACAATTGATTGAGAAGAATGGAATTGCTCTAATTAAATACGCTTCCGCAATTAGAATTTATTTAAGCCAAATTGGTATTAAGGTCTCTCAATTTAATTGTTGCAAATTCTTGTTAGAGAAGTATACCAATTGATTGTATTGATTTATTTTACAATTTCCATTAGAAATTGAGGTTGTGAAAATTTGCAAATAAGTCCTTGTAGTTGTCATAAACAGAAAATTGGTCAAAACCTACGCCCCCAAAGCTTTAGATCTTGCTCTAAATCTATCAAGTTCATCTACTCTAAATTAGCCAAATTTCTTGAGTGTGCATAGGAGATCATTCTCGCATATTTCTCTTTAGCCTTTGTGCATCTTTTGACTTGGTTCTTTACCTTTATGTGTAAAGAGGCCAAATTCAAGCTTGTAATGGATATTCTTCTTGATTAGTGGAAACGACTTGACCTTGTTATCGTGTCGGGAGTCCCGGAGACGTAGGCTCGTTAATAGCCGAACTCCGTTAACATATCGATGTCTCTTGTGCATGATTGCTTTGTTTTGCAATTTCTCATCTCTTCTCTTTTACTTTACTTGCTATACAATTGATTGAGAAGAATTGAATTGCTCTAATTAAATACGTTTTCGCAATTAGAATTTATTTAAGCCAAATTGGTATTAAGGTCTCTCAATTTAATTGTTGCAAATTCTTGTTATAGAAGTATACCAATTGATTGTATTGATCTATTTAGCAATTGTCATTAGGAATTGAGGTTGTGAAAATTTGCAAATAAGTCCTTGTAGTTGTCATAAGCCAAAATTTGGTCAAAAACTAGGCCATTAGGTTCAACATAATTGTTCTTGACTTGTTCTTTAGCCTTCTTTAGACTGCTAAGTATTCTAGATCTTGATTTGAATTGTACACGCTTATGTACTAAATTTGATAAAAATCTTAGATCTCAAATTTCAAAAGTATCAAATTGTTAATATTAAAAACAAGTGACTTGTCCATGTTGTCACGCAAAGTGGATGATCACTTTTAACCCTCCTCTCTCTTTTTAAACATTGGTAGAAGTTGTCAAGTATAATTCTGTTGATAAAATAGAAGTTACATCTTTCCAACAACATCAACATCACATCTATCACAACTACTAATCATCTAACTCGTCACATCAAACATCTAACAAAGCAACAACAACATTAGTAAGTAAATACTACATAAATACAATCTGAAAATACTATTAATTTTCTTCATTTCTTCAAATTAAATTGTCGAGATATCGTGCCATATTAGTAGCAGCTACCAAGTGCTTCTTCTCGTCATCAGTGACAAGACAAAAGTATGAAGAAGATCTGAAATTTTAGCTTCTAATTTTTTTATTTATTTTATTTTTTGGAGAATGAAGGCGGTAGAGGTTGATAGTGACCTCCCACGTCGACATCATATACTTTACCTACATTGCTAACCCAAGGGTGAGCTAGGAACCTCAGTCCTGCTACTTCGGTGATGAAGGCTCGACTGCTCTTTCGATTTTCGTTTAGGTTGGATTTTGATCGGAAGAGACGAAAGACCTAAGAGCTATGAACTTACTACATTGATGGTCAGAGTATTAAAGACTAGGAGCTACGAGTCTAGTGGTGATGGTAGGAGTAGTAAAGATGAGAGTTAGGCTAGGTGGAAATGGTAAGGGAGGGTTGGGCTAGGTATGAGAGAGAAAATGAGTCCATATCGAGATAATAGGTGGCTATTAGGAGAATTTGCGATGTCGTTTTTCTTCTATCTTGTATTTACAACGAGTCTTCTCTCTTCTCTCTTTGGACTGAGGCAAGACCAGCAAATTGAGAGGACATGATGGAGAAACGAATAGAAGTCGAGGACTGAGTGGAGAAACAAAGAGAAGGCGAGGGCTGAGCGATGAAACGAAGGGGAAGCGATGGAGTGAGTGAAGCGATAGGATCGAAGAGATCGAGACAAAGAGAGTGACGGTGAAATTGAGAAGAAAATTCTAGATCTTCAGACCTCCTCCCTCTTTCTCTAAAAGGGTTCTAAGCCAATTATCTTTGGGGGTACTTGACAGAAACTATCAAGTATGTATTGATAAAACTATCTCTCTCAAAATGAAAAAAAAAAAAATCAAATGAAAACAGAAAGAGAAAAAAAACCAAATAAGAAAGTGAAAATCGGAAAGAGACATAGAAAGATTAAGAAAAATAGAAAAATAATGTTATAACGTAAACGTATAATTTTCAATTTACTTTTACAATTCAATCAGTTAAATTTGACAGATCGATCTGATTTGGATTTTCGATTTGATGATGCAGTGGATTGAAAATCATTGGAATCTGATTGGTGGATTTAAATTGTTTTCTTGTTAAGTAACAATATTTCTCGTTAACTTGTTTTTTTGTTGATATTTGACTAAACTTTGTGATTCTGATTAAATTAACTTTTGAACTGAATTATGTGGTTGGATTTGAAGTTGAATTTAATATTTATATATGTAATATTTCGTGCATGTTGAACCATTTATGGATTATCAAATAGAAATCTTATGATTGAATGGATTTGATGTGCCTGAACACATTATCGAGGGCAGGTAAGATTTAACATGTCGTGGTCTGAATATCTGATATTTGCATATCAGATTATTGAGTTTTATAGTTGACTGTTTTGTTTTCGTTGGGTTTTTATCTTGTTAGTGATGTAGGTTGACAAATCATAATTTATGCTATATATGAACACAACTACAACTAAAATATGCTAAGAAATTCATATAATTTATTTTAAGATATTCATGAAAACAATTAAAGACAGTCCTTTTGACTTTTAAGTAAATACAATCTAGTATTTATGAAAATTCATCAATAAGAATAACAGACCCTTCCATTAAATTAAATAGTAGGAGATGTTTTCACGCAATGGAATGAATTAAATCAAGAGAAATTATTTCGGTATCCGTAATCACGTATTTTATAAGAGTAACTCGCATAAGACAAAATTCTTTTCATTTCTTAATTTCAGATCTAACTTTGAGTCTCCCACTCTCTTTTTTTGTCTTATTCTTATTTCGTCTTATTTCTTTTTGAACTTATTTCTTTCTCTTTCAACTGTATATTTTTTCTTTTTTTTTTCTTTATCGATGAAAACATTAAAAAAATATCGCTGAATTAATGATTTGCATCAATGAGTTGGTGAAAAACATCAATGAAATGCTGTTTTGCATCGATGCATCCATGCATCGATGAATCGATGAAAACATTGAAAAACATCGATGAATCGATGAAAACATTGAAAAACATCGATGAATCGATGAAACATTGAAAAACATTGATGAATTGATGAAAACATCGATGAGTGGTTGAAAAACATCGACTAATCATTATATTTGATGATTAATTTTATGTTATATTTATGAATTGGATATTATTCACATCTTGTTTCATGAGTTCTATATTCATATTTAAATGTATTCAAGAAGATGCACTTGGTCTTGAACCGCAGAACTCTAAATATATTAAATATATAACTCTAAAATGTTTACAGGTCTTGGATATTAGCAGGAACACTAATATGCCATATAAGATTGTCGTGTTGATTAAAAGTACGTTGTAGTTCTGCAAACGTTAATAAAAGATTATCATTTAATAACACGCATATATGGAATAATTCAAATATTAAACATACCTAATAGATAAAAGCATTATATGAATTGTGTTTGTGTCATTGATTCTAAGATTGTGACCTATATTCTTTTCACATGAGGGATGTATAACGTAATTATTATTAAAAGCTACTACAACAAGTAGTGATAAAAGTAATAGTTCTTTATATATAACTTGTGCGAGAAAATGGTATATGTCAAGAGCATCATTGCCACTCATTAATAATGAGAAATGATATTTTTATGGGTCCCATAGTAAAGTAGAATTATAAATGGATCCAATATAACTGAAGTGCAATTATAATTTTATGATTTACTTAATGGAGACCAAGAAACAATTATAATACAAAGATGACACAGTCCTACTTTGTATAATAATTATAATATCATAAGGCAAGGAATAGACACAAGTAATGTTAATGATAACATTATTAGAATGATCGTGTTTTGTATAGATTTACTAAACATATGTGTTATTTGGGTAACTGTAATGTATAGCTAGAATACCGCTTATAGTTTATGAAGTAAAATGTTTTATCCATTGCCAACATAACATAGATCCTCAACATAGGTCACACCAACTAAACGAGAAATATTTTTTCTATGTACGAGATTTCATGTTGCATGAAATAAAGCTACATATTTGAAGTATTAAAATATTATGTCACGTGATGTGACTTCCTAGAGGGAAAATAAATTTATTAAAAAGTGTATATTATGAGTATAATATATGTTTCATTATTATAATAATATGAGAATATTGTTATGAGATATAAATTTATTTAAAGCCCAAAGTCCAATATAATTTATTTAACAAATAAAGAGAGAGAAGAGATCCATAATTATGGCCTCAAATTCGAGTCAGATTTTAAGGCTCCTTTAAACAGGAATTTGAAAGGTCAAAAGATAACCAATCTGAATAAATGATTATTTGCAAATTAGATCACTTGAAGTGTAGAATCCAATGATGAAGATTTGAGGTCGTTTGGAGTTCTACAGAGAAAGTTATGGCAGTTTTAGTGCTGAAAGGTCGTTAGTTAATGTGTCGGTTTATATTTCATTAATGCCTTAATTTCTAAAGAAATTTGAAGAGTCTTGATATGTTGTTTAGAGCCTATAAATATCATATCTAGCCAGAGATTATAATGTTACTACTTTAACTAAGTTTTCATCTTCCTCTAAAGATTTGCTAAATATTTATCGATTAAGCAATCGATTACGTAACGGGCGATAAAGCTAGGAGCAGACGAAGAGGATGCTAGCATGAACTCGACGTCGTTCTCTCTTATAGGAACATATATGATTGTGATTAGTGATGGAAACAAATATGTTCATGGTGAACCGAAGAGGAAGAGAGCTACGTTAAAGACCATTGGTATGATATCACAATCTCTTTTGTAGGAACATATATGATGGTGATTATTGATGGAAACAAATAAAGTAAAATTAGCAATAATGAAATGATCCTAGATGTTATCGGATAATTTTTTTATTTTTACCGATTTGCATCATGAAATCCTACAGTATGACCACCTAAGGAGTTAGTATGACCACCTGAGATGTTAGTATGATCACCAGATGAGTTAATATGACTATATGAGATGTTAGTTTCACCATCAGGGTTAGTATGACCATCAGAGGATTTAGTATAACCACATGAGATGTTAGTATGACCATCAGAGGAGTTAGTATGACAATATCCTTAGTTAGTATTAGCACATTCTTATATAGTGCGAATTAGACTTGAAACAGTGAAAAAAACAGACTTGAAACAACTAGTATGAACATCTGCTTTATTTAGTCTTAGCATATTTTTTATTTAGTATGCACACCTATTTTATTCAGTATGCACACCATTTCTGTATAAAACAGGCTTGAAACAGCTCGTATGACCATCACAGGAGTTAGTATAACCACCTGAGATGTTAGTATGACTATCAGAGAAGTAAGTATGATCATATCCTTAATTAGTATTAGCACATTACATTATTATATATTGTGCAGTATTTCGTCTAACCCCTCTTTTATTTAATTTGTGTCTCATTTATGTGCAAAACAGACTTGAAACAGCTAATATGATCATCAAAGGAGTTAGTATAACCACCTGAGAAGTTAGTATTACCATCAAAAGAGTTAGTATGACCATATCCTTAGTTAGTATGCACACCGTTTTTGTACAAAACAGATTTGAAACAGCAAAAAAAATAAATAAACTTGAAACAACTAGTCTGAACACCTATTTTATTTAGTCTGTACATCTTTCTATTTAGTTTGAACATCTTTTTTATTTAGTATGTGCCTCATTTTTTGTGCATAACTGACTTGAAGCAGTGCAAAAACAGACCTGAAATAACTAGTCTGAATACCTATTTTATTTAGTCTAAACTAGTATGATATCCTTACTTAGTATGAGCACATAATAATGTTAGATCTTTGAACAGACGTAACTTTTGACTAGTAACTCTGATTCACGCGTATGAACACTTTTCGGAAACGGCAAGACACAACGCACACACTTTATTAGGATGTAAACTCGTAATGACGTTGTTTTGACCCCAAATACTTCTAAAGCATGTAAATCACATTTTTTTTGCACATTTTTTTGCTCAAATTTTCTCAAAAAAAACTTGAAACAGTGCAAAAATATATTTGAAACAAGTAGTATGAAAACATGTTATATTTAGTCTGAACACTTGTTTTATTTAGTCTGCATCAAATGCATTATGTGCAAAACAGACATGAAACAATGCAAAAAAAGGTTTGAAAAAGCTAGTATAAACACATCTTTCAACTAGTTTAAACACATATTTTATTTACTTTGAACAACTTTTTATCTAGTATGAACACCTATTTTATTTAGTCTCAACACATTTTTATTTAGTCTGAACACCTGTTTTATTTAGTCACCCCATAATGACGCTGTTTTGACCTCCAAAAATGCTTCTAAAATCTGCAAATCACATTTTTTATTTTTTTCTGCACTTTTTTGCTCAAATTTTCTCAAAAAATGCTTGAAACAATGCAAAAACATATTTAAAACTGCTAGTATGAAAACATGTTATATTTAGTCTGAACATTTGTTTTATTTAGTCTGCACCTTATGCATTATGTGCAAAACAGACATGAAACAGTGCAAAAAAAGACTTGAAAAAGCTAGTATGAACACCTCTTTCAACTAATTTGAACACTTATTTTATTTAGTCTGAACACTTGTTTTATCTATTCTGAACATCTATTTTATTTAGCCTCAACACGTTTTTATTTAGTTTCAACACATGTTTTATTTAGTTTGTGCCTCATTTTTTTGTGCAGAACTGACTTGAAGCAATGCAAAAACAAACTTGAAACAACTAGTCTGAACATTTTTTTTATTTAGCCTGACAACACATTTTATTTAGTCTGCACCCACGCATTCTATAAAAATTATTCGCTTTAACTGTTTAACTTTTCATTTTTTTGAAAATATTGTCTGCTTGACTTTTTCTTTTTAGAAAATTAATTGGAATACTCCTACTAAATACAAGAATTCGAGTACAGTTAGTCACTCCCTTAAATCATATTCACATTTTCTTTGATTTTTTGCTATCATTTGCATACTTCCCCACTTTTGTATCATTTCAATTTTTTTTCCATGGCCCATAATTTCTTTCGCTTTCCTGTTGATAGCTCCAGCACAAGTTTTCGTGCTTGATTTGTCAATTATAGGCTTTTTTATCATGTACACTGTACACAGTCCCTTCTTACATTCTTTGGGGCCGTCAAAAAAACTTTGCTTCGTTTATCTGATTCATATCGAACTCAATGAGACAGATTTGAATGTGATTTTTTCGTTAGTTTGTTGAATATGAATATGAATATGAATAAGAAAAAAATTCCGTTAACTCATCGTGTAAGTGTACGTGTAAGAGCTCTCTCGTACCCACACTATCGGAAAAATGACCTTTGGCACCCTTTTTCACCTCATCAATTAACATCCTTCATACTCTCATCATCTCATCAATCTGCACAACTCTACACAACTTATCATCTCTACACCTTCACTTGTTGCCTATTCTTCTCTAGCGCACAACAACCAAGCTAAAAAAATAAAGAAAGCAAATTTTCATGGCTGTCATTTTTCTCTTCTTTTGCGTTGCCAACAGAAAGCAAGTTTTCACTACTATCAATTTCCTAGCTCTTCGTCGTCTTGTCAGGACCAACACGTACCACCCTACATCAAGAAGCACCTTTTCGTCTCTTATGCATTTTTTTATTCACAAAGAAATATGAGTTTGAAGTATTTTTGTATAATATATTATAGCCTATACTACATATTACTTGATTCAAATTAATAAAATAGTCCAGTTAAACTTCATATTTCATGTCTCTGTTGAACATGGTGCATATTTTAACATTTTCATGACATAATCATGTCTCAACCATGTACATGGAACCAAGAACAAAGAGATCCAGAATGAATAAAGTGCAGGAGTATTTTTTTTCTGTGCATCATTTTATTAGATTTGATAAAGATTCAATAGTATGTTATATGTAAATTGTGTGAATTTCTAATATTGGTTGTAATTTTAATTGGTGGTAATTTATGTGGTTGAAATTTTAATTTAGAAATGGAAATGGCTTAAATTTAATTTGTAATTTCAATTTCTGCAATTTTGCCTCTGCAGTCAACAGCTAGATTGCAGATTTTAATTTTTTTTCTATTTGTCTACACTTTAATATCCGTTGTTGAGCAAGAGTCGATATAATAAGTAACTTTAATATTCATTTTGAATGAGATACGATATAAGAAGTACTTTTAATGTTGTTATTGGGTAAGAACCACTATAAATAAATACCTTTAATTATCTGTTATTGGATAAGAGCTGTTATATTATTTAACATGCACCTCCATTGAACCCGATAGTACAACCGTTGTAATAGACATCTCTTAACCTCTATAATAGCCTTTTTTTTAGTGTCATTACTCATTGGATAAATTATATAAATAATAATAATAATAATAATAATAATATTAATAATAGTAATAGTAATAGTAATAATAGTAATAATAATTTAATTCATATCTTAATAATAATTAACTAAACTACAACAAAAAAATTATGTACATCATTTAAATATGCATGTCTTGTTTTAATATTAAATAATGCATCATGCATATTGATGAAAATTTCGATTTTCATTCTATTTCATTTGATAAAGTTTAATTAATAGTTATATGTTTTTAGTGACAAGTGGCATGAGAAGAATTTATATGATTTTTTATTTCTAAAATGTTATTATTGTTGCATTTTAGTAGTATATAATTATTTGATATTATTTATTTCTCCAAGTCATACAATTTTTATTATTTAATTTTTTTATCCATTATCTATCCTTATCCATTTATTATTCGAAATTTAAACATGAATGAATAGAATATGAATAAAGAAATTTTCAACGGATATAAAGTATGAGTAAAGAATATTTTAACATATATGCGTATGAAAATATCTCCACTCGTATTCTAACTTACTCATTAACAATCTTAACATTGAGAGTGGCTCATAGCCTGATAAAGTTCTTTGTTGACTTTACCTCATTGTTGATTTTGTTTGCATGATTTTGAGTAGAGGTGGCAAGTCGGGTCAGGCAAGCGGGATCTTAAAACTTTCCTAGTTAGTAATTTAGGAGACAACATATCCGCTGCCTCCAAGGTTAGTCTTGATTTTTTTTAGATGTCAGTGTTCTATAATCTTACAACCCGATTTTTGTGATTTTTGAAGTTTTAAACGAACTTTCCTAGTTAGTAATTTAGGAGACAACATATCCTATAATTAGGTTAGTCATGTTAGGAATTGTAGTAGCCTTTCAAGTCATGATTTTCGCTACATTTAGAGTGTAACAGACATTTTATAGGCCTCAATTAACCTTTCAATTTGAATCACAAAAGACCAAAGTCAACAATCTTTGAAAGAAGATGAAACAGACTTAATTTACAAATTCTGAACATTAACTATGTTTGCATGGGACTAGGGTTCTTTTGTTAGTGAGACCTGACATAACTTGAAAATTGGTTAATTTTTGTTCTTTGCTTTAGTGATTAGAATATGGAATCAAGGTTCAAACATTAACTTCTGGCCCAAATACTTACTTCCATAAATTATTGTTTCTTTTGTTTTTCTTTTTCAGATATTGAGTATAGCAGACAGTGGTACAAAGTTCAGTGGCACTGAAACCATCACCAAGTACTGTTCGTGGTAGTCAGAATGAAGGGAGGAGCCTGAGGGCTGCAATATTTCAGATAATGAGGATGCAAATGAAAATGGTATTGAGGAGCCATCAATTGAATTGGATGGAGATTTTGCAGATCAACCTGATTATGCACTTTGTTGTTCAATTTTGGGTTTCTTCTCTTGCCTTGTTCTTCACTGATTAATTTAAGAACCTGAATATGCACTTTGTTGTTTAATTGCAAGGCTGTTAGGACTTTGTTTTCAGGAAGTACTATTAGGAATGCAATGTTATTTAATTGGCTGTTAGGAAGTACTATCGTTAGGAAGTATTGTTATTTAATTGATTCTATGAAGAGAAATGTGTTGAACCTTTGAAGTTCCATCAGTGTGTTGAACCTATAATACAGTTACAGCAGCCAAAAACATTTGAAGTTCCATCATTGTGTTGAACTAAAACTTTAGAAGTTCAATTAATTCAAGAAAAAAGAGTATGCTTAAACAAATTCAAAAATAGATAAGTGCAAGCATAATTGAGAATCTGCTACAACATAATTCAAGAAAAAAGAGTATGCTACAATATGATTAAGAGTCTACTTGTAAAACATTCCAAGCATTAAACACAAAATAATCATAATAATGACAAGTGCAATCATCATAATAAATTTGATAACAACAAGAAACTTCATCTTCTCCGCTAATTCATTGATCCGAAGGTTTTCTTTCTTCAATTCCTCCCTCAAATCATTGACTTCAGCTTTCAGTCTACAAACACCATTTGACAGCTCGAAAACATCAATTGCAGCACTCTGCATCCTTCGATAGCCTCCCTCAAGCGTAGCACCACTCTGCGTCGTCAAAACTCCTTTGTTGTGAAGATATTATTTGTATTCTTTCAACCATAGGAAGAATCTGCATATGGGAACTTTCTACAAATTTGAGCTAGGTATTCAAATTAAAGAAAAAAACAACACATATATCCGATCCCTTTACTTTTTGGAGCATAACCCAAATAATACCCATACCTAATTGAGTATTCGAACCCATACCCAAATAACATAAGCAACAAGTATTCGAACACATATACCCATACCCAAATAATACCCATACACATATATCCAAACTATTATTTTGTAGAACTTGAGAAAGAGTTTTATTGATCTTTTTGTCTGATTTTACATGTTGATTTACATTGGTATTTATAGGCAACTTGGCCTTGTGATTGTTGGTCACTTTCCTAATTTACAATATTACAAATTTAGCTAAGTTTGGAAGGAGGCTGAGGCTTATTCTCCAACGACTAAATGATTGGATTTAATTTGATGATTCTTTCTTGATTAGTCTTGAGCTTGATCAATGATGGAGATTCCTAGATCAATCACATATTTCAACACTCCCCCTCAAGTTGGGTCCAAATAGATTTATTGATCCCAACTTGGACAATATATGTTCGAATGGTCCTTTATTCAACGCCTTAGTGAAGATATCTGCCAGTTGATTTTTTCTTTCAACATAAGGTGTCTCTATTTGTGTTGATTGGAATTTTTCTCTAATGAAATGGCAATCCACTTCGATGTGTTTTGTTCTTTCATGAAATACCGGGTTTGAAGCAATGTGTCTTGCAGCTTGGTTGTCGCAGTACATCTGCATAGGTCCATTGCTTGAAATCTTTAAGTCATCAAGTACTTGTTTAATCCAGATTAATTCACTTGAAGTAGAAGCCATTGTTCGATATTCTGCTTCTGCACTTGATCTTGCTATAACATTATGTCTTTTGCTTTTCCATGTTACTAGATTTCCTCCTACAAAAGTGCAATATCCTGTTGTTGATTTTCGATCATGGCTACCAGCCCAATCTACATCCGAATAACCAAAAATGTTGTTAGTATTATTTTTCTTCATCCATATGCCTTGACCTGGAGCCTTTTTTAAGTACTTAAGTATTCTATCTACAGCTTCTAAATGGGTTGTTCTAGGAGCATGCATAAATTGACTTACAGAGCTGACTGCATATGCAATGTCTGGTCTGGTAACTGTCAAATAAATCAGTCTGCCAACAAGTCTTTGGAATTGGCCTATATCTTTTAATGGTTCACCATCTTCGGGGTCTAGTTTTTTATTAGGTTCCATTGGGGTGCTAGCTGGTTTGGTACCTAGTTTGCCCGTTTCTTTTAGTAGGTCAAGGGCATATTTTCTTTGAGAAAGGAACAAACCTTTGGTTGAATGTGCTATTTCAATTCCCAAAAAATACTTTAGCTTACCTAAGTCCTTAATATCAAATTTATTTTTCAAATAAGTTTTCACATTTTTTATTTCTTCTTCATCATTTCCAGTGATAATGATATCGTCTACGTAGACAAGTACAACTGTTGTTTTGTTGTTTGAATGTTTAACAAACATGGATGAATCACCTGAACTAACAATAAATTCATGAAGTAAGAGAGAGTGACTAAGCTTGCCATACCATACTCTTGGAGATTGTTTAAGTCCATAGATCGATTTGTTTAACTTACACACAAGATTGTTGTCAGGTTCAACCTTATGACCTGGGGGTAATGACATATAAACTTCTTCTTCTAGATTGCCTTGTAGGAATGCATTCTTAACATCCATCTGGAATAAGCTCCATCCCAAATTAATAGCAACAGATAATAAAATTCTAACTGTGTTCATTTTTGCAACGGGTGCGAAGGTTTCTTGATAATCTATGCCATATGTATGAGTAAAGCCTTTAGCTACAAGTCGTGCCTTATACCTTTCAACTGTTCCATTACTATTATATTTGATTTTGTAGATCCATTTACACCCTACAGGTTTTTTCCCTTTTGGTAATGGTACAATGGTCCAAGTTTTATTTTTTTCAAGGGCTTCAAGTTCTTCTTTCATAGCCTTACGCCATATGTGACTTTGTTCGGCTTCAACGAAATTGTTTGGTTCTGTTTCATTGGATATTGCTGTTAGAAAAGCCCTATGTGTTGAGGAAATATGGTCGTAAGTTACATAATCTTGGATAGGATAACTTACCTTGTAGGTTACATAGTCACGTAACCTGGTGGAAGGTTGAGTCGACCGAGTTGATCTTCTTGGCTGAGGTTCTATTTCTGTCTCATGAGGTTCTTCTTCTGTCTCGTTCCTGATTGCTTCGGTTCTACTTCCTCACTTGAGACTTGATTATCCGCAGCGCCTTGTTCTTCACATATTGTTGGTCCTGGAAGTACTATCTTGTCTCCAAGAATAAAATCTTGATTGTGTATATCTCTATGTTCCTTAAAGAATGGCTCATCTTCAAAAAAGTTTATGTCTCGAGAAATATAAATTTTACGACTAATAGGATCATAATACTTATATCCCTTTTTTTGAGAGGAGTATCCTAAAAATATGGTTTTTACTGCATTTTTATCTAACTTATCTTGTCGTTTAATGTGTACAAAACATGTGCATTCAAATACTCTAAGATGTTCTAAGCTTATCTTTCTTTTCGTTAAAATTTCCAATGGGCTTCTATTTTTTAATACTGGGCTTGGTAGTCTATTTATTAAATGTACCGATGTAAGAATAGCTTCGGACCAAAATCTTTTTGGGACATTAGTTTGAAATAATAAGGATCTCGTGACTTCTAAAATATGTCGATTTTTTCTTTCAGAAACACCATTTTGTTCAAGTGTGTTGATACACGTGGTTTGGTGTAAAATACCTTTTTGTTTTAGAAAACTAGTAAATGGCTTATTAATATATTCAGTACCATTATCAGACCTAAATATTTTAATTTTAGTATTATATTGATTTTCAACAAAGTTAGTAAATTCTTGAAATTTAAGAAAGACTTCACTTTTTGCTTTAAGGAGATATAGCCAAGTGGTTCGCGAAAAATCATCTATGAAAGTGACATAATAGCTAAAATTATTATACGAATTAACCGGTGCCGGTCCCCAAACATCTGAATGTATCAGTTCAAAGCTTATAGTGGTCTTACTATTAGATAGAGAAAATGGTAATCCGGTTTGTTTTGCAAAACGACAAGTATCACAATTACTGTTGTTTAAATCATGCAAAGTAACTAATTTATTCAAAACATTATCAGAAGGGTGTCCAACTTGCCAATGCCATAATTTATTTAGTTCTACATTGCTAGCAAACAAAGCTTTATTAAAAGTATCTAAGATATATAGTCCTTTTTCTAATTTGTCTTTACCAATCGTCTTCTTCGTTACTCTGTCCTGAAATGTCACATCATCTTGTGAGAAAATTACATCACAATTCAATTCTTTTGTGATTTTCCTTACCGATAGTAAGTTGGTAGTGAAGTTTGGTAGGT
Source organism: Eleocharis quinqueflora (assembly GCA_964058865.1). Classification (NCBI taxonomy): domain Eukaryota; kingdom Viridiplantae; phylum Streptophyta; class Magnoliopsida; order Poales; family Cyperaceae; genus Eleocharis; species Eleocharis quinqueflora. The sequence continues at coordinate 136,970 of CAXKVX010000461.1, read as the reverse complement.
ATAATACATTTGATATTTTCTTGGACAAAATATTGGTAGACCCAATTTTTTCAATTGGTACTTGAGAGCCATTGGCCACGGTTACAGGTATTGAATTTTTAACTTCTTTTTGGTCAACTAACATTTTGGAATTTCCTGTCATATGATCTATGGCACCCAAATCTATTATCCAACGGTTATCATTATTAAATCTGCAATAATTTTCGCCCATATGGGCTTTACCTGTAAATTTACCTTGTTTTTCAAACAGTGAGGACAGCTGGGCTATGAGGCTTCCGAGATGGGTCTGATTTATTCCTGCTACTGTTGGTTGATTTAATTGGCCTGGCCCGTTCGACATTTCTGCCTCTGCTTCAACCCTAGACTCTGTGGTTCTCGCCACCATACCTGTTCTTTCCCCTTCCTTCGATCTCGTCGCCTTTGTCCTTCCTCTGAGCGAATCGCCTCCCTTCTTCTTAGGTCTGAGGTGCGGGTGGAGAAACCAACATTCGTCCCGTCGGTGCCCCTCTTTCTTACAGTTATCACATTTGACCTTAGTGGAAGCTCCCCGCACCTCTGGTTTGAAGGATGGGTGACGGTTTTGTGCAGAGAAAGCCTGACTCTCAAGTTCGCTAACCTGTTGAGGGTTCATGATATTCCTACGGGTCTCCTCACCTTGCAACATGGCTATGACACTACGAAGTTTTGGTAGTTCTTTGGATAGCAGAATCTGAGACCGAACTTGTTCATAGCTCGGGTTCAGTCCCGAGAGGAATTGAAACACTTTGTCTTGCTCTAAAGTTTTCAGGTCAGTGGTTTGAGTGTACATTGTTAATTCATTCCACTTGGTTTGCAAATCGCTGTAATACTCGATTATTTTTCTGGTTCCTTGCTTTGTTTGAGAGATCTCGTGTTTCAGTTGAAAGATATATGCAAAATTTTGCTCTTGACCGTACATTTCTTTAACTTCATCCCAAATTTCTTTGGCTGAGTTGAAGTACATGAACAGTTTTGCAATTTGAGGTTCCATCGAATTCAATAGCCAGTTTATGACATTGGTATCGGCTTGGGCCCAATCAAAGTCTTGGTTGGTTTCTGATTCTGGTATGCTGGTTTTTTGACTTGTTTCGGTACTGGTACTTTTGCTGCTGGTTTTTTGTTCAGCAGGGTTTGTTGGTTTACCAGTGATGTGGTTAAGTTTACCTTTGCCGAGTAGCGAAAGATGGATGGATCTGGCCCATGATGGGTGGTTGGTGCCGTTGAGTAGCGTGGTGGTGAGCCTCAGCGTTTGTTGTGCATCTCCGGTGTACGGATGGTGTCCGCTGTAGCCTTCTGCCATTGCTGGTATCACGGCACTATTTGCAACCTCTGTGGTTGAGAAAGGATTTTTATTCTGAGGCCAGACTTACTGCTCTGATACCATATTATTTTGTAGAACTTGAGAAAGAGTTTTATTGATCTTTTTGTCTGATTTTACATGTTGATTTACATTGGTATTTATAGGCAACTTGGCCTTGTGACTGTTGGTCACTTTCCTAATTTACAATATTACAAATTTAGCTAAGTTTGGAAGGAGGCTGAGGCTTATTCTCCAACGGCTAAATGATTGGATTTAATTTGATGATTCTTTCTTAATTAGTCTTGAGCTTGATCAATGATGGAGATTTTTAGATCAATCACATATTTCAACACAAACAGATAATTGCTAGCTCAATTTACCTAATATGAGTAGCACAATCTCAAATAATAACTAGCTCAATTTACCAGCAAAACACAGAACACATGTATTCAAATTAAAGGAAGAAAATTTTAGGTTTTTATCAGTACCGATGTTCTTTTATAATTGGGACATTTGAAGAAGAGTCTATCTGGATTTGCAGCTGATTTGCTAGTCAGTCTCAATAGTTGAATCCAACACTGTGGACCAGGCACAGTCGACGGGAGGGGTTCATCACTAGGCATGGCGGTGCCGAACGACATTGATAGCATCATGTTGATTGCGTATCGATAAGAACCGTAGGAGAGAGGGAATAGAAGGAGTAGATCTAGGGATGGGGATTACGACTCGACTCTAGGGCTAGGTTCGTGCGAGTTTTCCGGCGTGAATGGCGATGGAGAACGGAGGTGTGAAACTAGGTCCAAGTCGTATGAGATGAACTGGGGTAGTTTTGTGAGGAACAAACTCAATCGATCGAGTCCCATTTTTTATTTAATTGACTCGTTCGAAGAGATGAGAGGAGTTTTTGTCCAAAATTATATATATATTTTTTAAATGAGGACATAAATTATAAAAAAAGCAAATTTGGCATTTCTAAATCAAATTATGAGGGGCAAATAAGAGAGAAAGTTGTTTAGAATAGCATTATTGGAATTTTCTCATTTTTGAGTGGCATGAAAAAAAAATTCCTGAGGGATGAGTGCTCAATGACTTTTTCATAAAATTTCAGACGAAAGTTTAAAATCTTATTAAAGTCATTTTACTAAATCATTTGCAATCTTATCCTTTCGGGGAACTTGTGAGATAGATAAGCTTATCTCCTAATCTAAATTAAGACTTTTCGCTCAAAACTAAGTTATGCAATTGGAATTACAAACAAGTACCCTGTTATTAAAAAAATGTCCAATCAAGTAATCAACTATTTTTTTCTTCACGATTTTGGTTTGCAATCTCTAAATTCAATCATTCAAGTTAAAGCTTCTGATAAGCAAAGTATAATTCTAAACCAACCTTTTCACATTCTTTTCTATTGAATTAATTTAACAGAAAATTAAGAGGAATTTGGTGGCTCGATTTTCCAATTTCATACGCAACTCGATATTTATTCAAACAAACATCACACAAAGAAAATTAGTTCTGCTTAAAAGAAAGAGTTGCATAATGGAAAACAACAGACTTAAAACTACTAAATCGAACCGAATGCATATTAAAATGGTAACATCCTTCAGATTTAGCACCAGATCCAAGTGAGGTGCCTTATAAAACTAGCTATTACCCCCACTTGATCCAAATCCCTTTCATTATTATATATACATGAATCTTAAATAATTGCACAAACAAAGAAAAGGCAATGCAGATTCGACAAATTCCTTCAAACGATCGCAACCTAACCATCAAAAAATCTCTAATCTCGCAAATATCCCTTACGAGACACATCAGAGGCGAGGCGAGAGGCGATGGCAGAGTGATACATCTTGTCATGATAGGTTTCCGATTCAAGCATTTTCTTGCGAAGCACCTTTGCTTTATCTTCAGTGAAGACTCCGAATCTCCGCTTAACCACCGAAGGATCTGCTGCCAGAGATGCTTGAGACGAGACGGAGGCGTCGATGTAGTCGGGTTCAGGCGACATTCCGAAGAGCGGGGCCCACCAGTTGGGAGATCGGGCGTTGTTAGCACGGTTTCCAGATCCGCCATTAGCGGTAGCTTGAGCGCGGATGGAGAGAGGGGCACGCGAGGTGAGGAGAGCAGACGACGCCATTGGAGCAACAGGGAGAGATGAAATCAATCTAGGCTTTCGGAGATGAGATGTGTGCTTTTGGAGATGAGATGTGACTTGTGAGGAATGGATCAATGGAGAAAGGTGGGGAAGGTAGGGGTTATTATAATAATAACGAGGAAACGGATATTCGTTGCATTTGGGATAAATAAATTAGAAAATGGAAAGAATTGCTTCTTACACTAGGTTTAAACATCAAAGGAGTTGACTCGACATGTGGGACCCAGCAATCACAGAGAAGGAGTTAAAAAAGCTGGCGATTTATCCTGTAGATCATGTCTACAGATGAAGAGTTCCAAAAATAGTGGATAAGATACATTGCGTGGCGATGATCTAGCAGTCTGTACGAGTTACTTTCTTTTTCGTTTTTACAGTTTTACCTCTGCTGGGCCGTTTGGTAATTTTTCGTAGATACCCAGAGATTGAATTATATTTACATAAAGCTATTTCGTGTGCTTTCCGTTACATTTTTTTGTTTTGTTTGATACCGTTAACTAAATTTTATTTAGCTAAAATAACAAGAACAAATTGCAACTGAAGTTACATGTTGATCTTTCTAATTATCTAACTGAATTGTTCCTAACAAAATATTTTGTGTAAATTGAAGCTTTCTGTAGGAGGCATATGCAATTATGATCGAAAGAGAGTTTAACCGGGGGTGTTGCTAAGTTGCTTTATCACTCCGCTCCAAAACTCTTTTCCTTTTTGCTGGAAACGGTGGGCTCCTAGGAGAGCGCCCCAGGATTCAAGGGTATATTCGTCATTTGTCCACAAACGAAATTGGTAAATTTTGGCGGTGGCACTGGCTGCGTCTGCGTTGGATGCATGTAACGGTGCTTGTACCGTCCAACCTCGTTGAAAATGCGACACGTGCCAATTCGGACCATCCGACTGAATCACGCTGCTAAAAAATGGGTTGCTTTGTATTCTAAAATTATGTAGCGAGTCGATGGTGAGGATAAAGTGTCGATAAAGAGGATTTCATTGACCCGGTAGATGTTCGTCGACTTAGAAATGCGCTTCGGTGGCGGTGTATTTTTCAGTGACCGTTGTTTTGGTCGTGTATCCCGCGCCGCGGTTTGTTTGGAAACTCGGCGAATCATTCTAATCTACGAAACGCGATTACGCGAATATACTGTTTATTTAACCGAAAATCATATTAAAGAAAACAACAGAAAATTTGTTCTTTTACGGAGGACCCACAAATATTTTTTATTCGCAATGAACGTAAATATTAAGATTTGTTGTCAGTAGGACACTAAATATGTTATACACGATAAGAAACACGTTTAAGTCTAAATTACATGCCTTTCTTTTTAATTTTATTCACATGTAGCATGATGACGAACTCTTAACTTTTATATTCCAGTACGTGTCAATAATATGTTTTTTGTTCCATGGGCCAAAAAAATTATATTCTACTAGATAATAGTAACAATGCAGATTTTGCAACTTTTTAAGGTCATATATGTGAATGATTATTACTTGTTTACAAGGTAATTTAAGCAGAAAGGACCGATGGCGAAATTTACACATGAAAACCAAGAGAAGACAACGACTGAAGCTGTCCTTGTCAGTTTAATGTTTTCAAGTGGCTTACCACTTTCTGGAAAGCACAAAATTTTAAAAAATACAAAATAATACATTTAAAAAAAATTGAGCCGGCTTACGTTTGATTACAGGGTCTTGCTGACACATTTTACCTGCATTTTTCTGTATTAATAAAAAAAAGTTTTAAATCTTCAAGATTCTGTTACCGCTCCGTTCTCCACTCTCTTATCTATTTTGTCTTATGTTTTTAATATTTTTTTCTCTTTCAATTACATCTTTTTTCTTTTTTTGCTTTTATCATTTTTTTCCTACATTCTCTAAGATTGTTAGAAATGACGAAAAAACTGTCAAAGGAGAAAATAATGTTTAAAGTGACGACAGATTCTGAGAACGAATAAGTGATGATATATTTGAGAACAAAGATGGAAGATAACGAACGACCTTGAGACTGCCTCTGACTTTCTTTGTGTTCGTCATGGTTGTTATCATTTTCACAAAAGAAAGAAAGAGAATGAGAGTGAAAATATAAATGTCCATCTAATATAAACACTTGTTTCAGCAGTATTAACATATTTTCAACTAATATGAACCCCTCTGAGGTATGAACACCTTGTAGTTAGTATGAACACTAGAGGTGCATTTGGATGAGTTAAATTTAGTGCAAACCATGTTAGTTTGTAATAATCTAGAAGTCAATAATACTATAAATTATCATAAAACTTTGTTCATGAATTGAGTAATTAATAAATTGTCATTTTGTTACCTTGAGTATTATTGAATTTATGGATCATTCATTTATCTGACTAGAGTCAATAACTGGAATTGTGAAACTTCATAATATAGATGATATATACTCTTAAAAGTCTCTAATCAAGATAATTAGCAGGAACACTAATTTACATTTACAAGGTTAGAATGTGGATTAAAAGATTGTTAAGTTTTGCAGATCATAGACATGAGATGTCGTTTTAATCACATAAATACATGTTACATGAACATGGTATTTGACAGACCTCGAATGAAACATTAAATGGAATTGTGTCTGTGTCATTAATGTTTTCATTCAGTGTTAAGTTCTAAAGTATGAGGTATTCATCTTTCCTACTAAGATATGTGTATGTGTGATTGTTATCTAACGTTGTCGGTAAAACGCAGTAATAACGGTAACTTTTCGATATACATAACTTAGCTGAGGTAGTGATGGTTTACCAAAAGTAATGTTGTTCCTCGTATCTCTATACGAGTTACAATATCACTGGGCCCCTTGATAGAGTAGGATTATTTGCATGTAGTATAATTACAAGAGTAATTATATTTGATGAATTTGTTTAAGATCGAGAAAAGATTAAGTTTGCAAGGATGACACACCTACCTTGAAACTGATCTGATATTGTGAGACAAAAGAATTAACACGACTAAAATAGTTTAGTGGATCGTGGTATTATATAGTACAACATCGTCTGTGTAATTGGATGGTCATAATGCAGATATCAGATACCTCATATGATTATAGAAGTTAAAATTGTTTTAATTCTATTTACCAACATAACACATATCCTATTGGGTCACACCGTATAGGAGCTAATTAGAGAATCTTACTGATTAATTATAAATTGATTATAATTAATATTAAGATAGTTATAATTAATTATATGTGATATAATTAAATTATAAATGTCATATAAGATGACAAGCAGAAACAACGGTTAATTTACAAGTGTATTCGATGCGTTGTATAAAACCGTACCGAAACCAAACCGATATCGAACCTTGAGAAATATAATTGTTGAGAACAATTATATATATTTAATATAGATTTTAAATATTAATTATGGTTTTGAATTTGGGATGACAACCATTATCAAATTAAAACCTTAATTAAAAAATTAAAATCTTAATTAAAATAAATAAATAAAAAATTCATGTCGGCATGGAAATGGATGTCGGCCAAAGGAATTCTTGATATTTTTCATACCGACCTTATCATTGGTATTTCGGTAATTATGCCAAAATCAAGAGTATTTCGATAATCGGCCAACCTGCTTAATTCTACTATAAATAGAGGGGCAGGAGTAAAGAGAAAAACACAATTTCATTCGAATCGTATCTGTTAACTTAGGATGAAATCAATAAATATATTTTTCTCTCTATCTCGGTTACGGTTGTTTACGGGATTCGGAAAATATGTATTTGCGAAAGTTGCGGTATTCTATTTGAATAACTGCGAGTTGTAAATATATTTATTTTGTCATTATCTCGATGAATAGTGTTTTTGCAGAATTCTGCGATTTACGGTATTTCTGGCAGAAGAAATAAATCGCTCTCTGGTCCGTCCTGGTGGATAACCAATAGAGGTATCAGACGTCTGATACTCCGAAGAGAGAAGTTTCTCAGATTCGGTGTTCTGAATCTGCTGCAATCCAATTGGAATTTGGATCAAGGTATAAATATGTTATATTAATCTATTTAATTTGTAAGTATATAAAAGTTTTATAAATCAATTATGGAGTAGATCTGTAAAATGATTAAATTGGGTTTTGATGCCAAAGATAAACGGGAGGTGTACACCCTTGGTAGTTTATCTGACATATCTCGTTTAATCCTTGGCTTAAGTTAGAAGTAAAATTTTTGTTTTACGGTCATTTCGCAGCTTAAGCTAATTAACGGGTTTGAACCGTCGAGACCCAACAGTGGTATCAGAGTACCAAACTCTCCCGCTAATTGATTTCTAAAAGTTATAACTTATGCAAATAAAGTGCATATACCGCATACCGGTTTAATTCTTTGATTTGTAGCTTAAGTCCAAAACCGATTAGAAATGAGATTTTCTTGGTTCGATTTTACCGACTGAGAAAGTTAAATTATGTTTAAGCTTTATTTATGCTTTCTTTAAGTTTTCATTTTAAAACACTTTCAACTGTGTTTGAGTATATCTAAGAATGTGATGAAGCAATAAAGATGGACAAGAGTCTGCAAGAGCTGCAAGGGATGCTAAGGATTGCTGATGATGACATGAAGAAGAGTTCTTCTGTCATCATGATCCAAGGGTTAGTATGAACACCTTTGATGTTACTATGACATGATCCAAACGCATCCAACTAGATAGTTAGTATGAACAGTTGTGTAGTTAGTATGAACACCTTTGATGTTACTATGAAACACCTGAGAAGTTAGTACGAACACCTTGGATGTTAGTATGAACACATGTGAAATTAGTATGAACACCTAAGAAGTTAGTATGAACACTCTGGATGCTAGTATGAACATTTGAAAAGTTAGTATGAACATCATGTATGTTAGTACAAGCACCTGAGAAGTTAGTATGAATATTTTTAGTTGCTATGACCACATTATTAATTAGTATGACCATCTGAGAGGTCACTATGACCACATGAGAGATTAGTATGACCATCTTAATAAATAACTAGTTATTGTTTGTAATCAATAAATAAGAATAAAAAATAAATTACCTAACAAGTGACAATATTGATGAATTGATCGGATGTATCGCGAAGGTTCTAGACTGTTTGTCTGTGCACAAGTCCAACTCATGCTCTTATCAAGTCGCATTCCCAAGCTTAGGTTCTCATCTTTCCGGTCATAATTCTGGGTCTTAACAAGTGACAAGAAGTTGAATTAAGTGTATCAAAGATAGGGTTAAAAGATAGGTTATTATTGTCAAAGATTTGAATTCTGAGTCATAAATGTTATTCTTATTTTTTTAGGTCAGACATAACAAAACTTTCAAATTTTTTTACGCAAAATATTTTATTATTAAAAATATTAATATTTTAAGGTAAGTTTTTGTAACAACTTCAGCTGTACTCGTCGGTACTATAATTAGTATTTTTATCGTCGCAAGTCATCAAGCTGTAGATATCTGAGTCTACTTCCACATCGTCGAGTCAAATTTGTGATCGAAGAAACAAATCATTCAAAATTGATTCTGATGCAAACTCATGATAAAATATTACTACTTAAGACATAAGTTGAAGATGAAGTCAAATTTGAGATGCACGTTCCTCCAATCGCAAACATGACTCGACGATGAAAGTAGACTCGAATATCTAGAATTCTATGTCTTACGATGATAAAAAGAATTTAATTATGATCCCGACGAGCGTAGTCGAAGTTGTTACAAAAAATATTAAGTATGATTAGTATATTTTTTTTCTACAAACTTTGACAGTGCTCGTCGGGATCGTAATTATTTTTTTTTATCATCACAAGCCATCGAGCTGTGGATATTCGAGTCTACTACCATCTCGTTGAGTCCGATTTGCGATCGAAGGAATGTGCTTCTCAAATTTGGCTTCATATTCAACTTATGTCTTAATTATTGATTTTTTATCATGAGTTTGCGTCGGAATCAATTTTGAATCGCTCATTTCTCCGATCGCAAATCGGACTCGACACGATGGAAGTAGACTCGAATATCTACAGCACGATGGCTTGCGACGATAAAATAAATTTCATTATGATCCCGACGAGTGCAGCCGAAGTTGTTACGAAAAATTACCTAAATATACTTAGTTCATGAATTAAATTAATAATATTTTTATTAATAAAAAAATCAACACCCAAACGTTTTTGATGGTTTGGTTTGCGAAAAAAATGAATCAATTGTTCGGTGTTGTGAACACGGGCTTTTTGAATTTTTTTCAAAAGCTCGATGTTCGCAAGCCATATCTTTTCTATTTTTGGCATCAATCTTTCTTTTTATTTATAATTTATTTATTAAATTTTTAATATTAAAAAATCGGTGTATCTGACGTTCAGAATTTTATGAATTACACATTTATGCGATCTGCAAATTGACTGTACTAAATCTTATAAAATATTTGTGATTGGATTTAATGAAAGGAAAATACTTGTTGTGAATTTAAGAAATTATTTTGAAATATCACGGCATTATTTTTAAGTGAAATGACTATCTTCATCTCTGTAATTGTAAATAAGAGTAAATCTATTGTCCCTTGGTTTGTGTTTCCCTTAAAAGTCCTCCTAACTAATTGATATATTAATTAACTATTAGCAATTAATTACAACTGTCATTAATTACAGTTGTCATTAATTACAGTAAAATATATCTTAAATACACAAATAATAATTATGCACTGAGGATCAAGAAAATGATTAATGTTCAAGGATGACGCATTTCTACGCTTGACATTAATCAATGATATTACGTAACAAGGGAATCAATACGAAAGAATAAAGGATCACGATTTGTCTGTGTTTGATCGGACGATCATAATGCATTGCTAGATGCCAATTATGATTTATAAATTAATTTGTATTAATTTATTATTGATCATGACATAGATCCTACTGGGTCGCTCTATTTGACAAGATTGAAGCATAGAACAATAATTAATTATGTGGGACATGATTAATTAAATTTGAATTGGATCAATTTGGACGAGGCCCAAATTATGGATGAGATATACTTGAGCTCAGGATGAGCTCAAGCCCATAAAGCATAATACTATTCTTGGCTCATCTTTGTGTGCAAGAAATTGAAGTTAAAAATAACTTCTATTTTTGGCTGAATTGGTTCTCTCTCTCATCCATATATATATATATATATATATATAAGTTTTTTTTCGGTTATATTTAAAAGAGGCGCATAAGGGGTTTGAGATATATATATATCTCATATATATACATCAGGTGACCTGTGCGTTTAACACATGGAAAAAGGGAGAAGTTATTCATGTTTGTTTTGTTTCGGAAAGAAACCGAAAAAGAAAAAGAAAACAGAAATCCAATTCAAAAGAGATTTTTTATCTCCTCTCATGTGTTGAGACAAAAGGAGATTTAGAAATTCTTATTCTATAGAAGGTCTAGCAATCTTGCTTCGACTCGTCAAGGAGTGCACGTGGTAGAGGCTTCACGTTTGGAAAGCTTTCGTGAGACGAGACAAGAACCGACATCCTTACCGTGAAGACGCGAGCAACCTCTACACAAAGTCGTCGCGCTTGGTTACGATACCAAGTAAGGTACAAAATTCACAACCTTGTTAGATTCGAATTTTATACACATGATCCTTGGGATTTAAATTGGGTTGCATGCAATTTTTTTTAAAATTCCGTATATCATGCACGTAACAAAATCCCTACAGTGGTATCAGAGCCATGTGTATTTAAGATTGTTTCTAACCTTTTGTTAATGAGATTAACAAGATAAAATTGTGAATTTTGAAAATCTGAAATTTTATAAGTTTCGGTTATTTTTGGAAATATTTTTTTGCTTGGTTATTTTTGAAAGTTCCTGTTTGTGAACAGAAACCGTGAGCAAAAAAAATTACGGTTATTTTTAACCAAAGTAAAAATTTAGTAATTCGGTTATCATTTGAATAAAAAATATATAATTTTTTCGGCTTTGTTCATTGTAAAAAAAAAAAATCATGAACAAAATATATATATTTTTTATAACCGAATTAATACAAGGAAACTTGTTTAATTATTGAATTAATGAGATTAATTTAATATTGGTATTAATCAAATTATGGGATAATTTGATTTGAAATGCCAAGGAATCATGTGCATGAAATTCATGTTGTATGAATTGTGTGGATGTCATGTGTGTTGCTTGACACACAAAATATATTGTGCTAACTTTGTTTTGTAGGAAATTGAGTAGTATGACAAACTTTCAATGCCTTGTGTGATGTATTGATTGTTGTTTGATTGTGTGTAACGCGACCTAAGGTGCCCCATTAATTAATTAATTAATTAATTAATTTTATTTAATTAATATTGGCAAATTGTTAAAGCCAATTTGATGTATTATTTGGGGCTTGCATGCCTAATTAGGATTTAGAATATTTATGTCGTACCTTTAAATTTATTAGGATAGATTTGGGTAGAATAAATATTTATCTATTTGGGCATGTGAAGTTTGCCATGGCGCGAAGATGATGCGTGAAGATGCATGTCAAAATGTCATACTACTCAACGCCTAATTGCATGAGATGTGATTATTTCCTACAATATTATTATTATGTGATTTGAATTGTTAGTTGTGAGTCTAGGAGTATGGGTGTATGCTTAACCAGACTTAAACTTGAATTGCAAAACACATAATAAAGTCCCTGTAAAAATTAGGACGTATTGCACTTCCTACTCTATCCCTTTCAAACTATTGGCATTAGGACGACGTGTTTCCTACTCAGTAGGCGTCTCCTTTTATCCTTTAGGAGTTTGGGTCGTGCGGGGCACATAGAGTGAGGTTTGTCTAATAGGGTTATCGAACCGTGTTCGGACCCTAGTGCAAGGTGTTGATTCACACGGGGTGTGGTTAACAAACCGAGAGTCATGTGCAAGGCACGTGATTAACCAGGGTGGTTTACCTAAATAAGCCTATTCCAAGTTTCACGCCGATGCTGGCTTGGTTTAGTAAAATATGGATCTCGAGCCTACTACATGAAGGGACATGTTAAATGTAGTGGGAGTGTTCGGTACCAAAGATATTGAACTGAACACAAAACATAAAACTAAAACTAAATCTTTGCACTTCTAAATTTGATGTTTTGTAGATCATGGCTACTAAGAACCAAAACTCATACCCACTTGCAACTGTCCTAGAACAAAACAAGCTGAACGGTACTAATTTTGATGATTGGTATCGTAACCTAAAGATTGTCTTGAAACACCAAAAGAAAGAGCATGTGCTTGATGCACGTTTACCTGAACCACCTGCTGATACTGCCACTCGTGCCGAGCGAGATCGGTACGAGAAAAGGTGTGATGAATCTAGTGAAGTGAGTTACCTCATGCTTGTGTCGATGACACCTGATCTTTAAAGACGTTTTGAGGATTGGAAAGCATACGACATGATATGTGAGCTCAAGAACATGTTTCAAGAGCAAGCACGCTGTGAGCGTTATCGTGTCGCAAAGGAACTCTTTGAATGTAGGATGACTGAGGGGGCCTCAGTTAGTGCCCACGTTCAAAAGCTGATGGGTCTTATAGAGCAGCTTGGGAAGCTGGGCTCTACTATGGACCAGAAGCTATGCACTGATCTCATCCTGCACTCCTTGCCATCGAGTTTTAGTATGTTCATCATGAACTACAACATGGCAGGAGTAGTCAAGCCGTTGAATGAGTTGCATTATATGCTTTCTACGGCTGAGACATCCATCAGGCGGGCACCTGATGTTCTGGCAGTAACTGGACACAGCAAGAAGGTGAAGAAAGGTAAATGGAAAGGAAAGGGGAAGGTTAAAGGCAAAGGCAAGGCTCAAGCTAGGAGCAAGAGCACACCCAAACCGGTGAAAGTTTCTATGCCGACCCCGGACACTGTGTGCTTCTATTATAATGGCAAGGATCATTTCAAGCGAGCGTGTCCAAAGTTCCTGGAGGAGCAGAAGGCATTGGGAATGTCATCTTCCTCAGGTATTCATGTTGTTGAAATCAATTTCGCTATGTCATCTTCTACCTCTTGGGTCGTGGACTCAAGAGCGGGTGCTCATATTTGTTCAAATATGCAGGCACTAAAAGGAAGCAGACGGTTGGCGAAGGGCAAAATGCAATTCAAGTTTGGCAATGGCGCGTTGGTTGCGGCCATAGCTGTTGGAGACTTGGAGTTGATTTTGCCCAGTGGGCTTGTAATAGAACTGAGTAGTGTCTATTATGTTCCTTGTGCTAGTAGAAACATTATGGCTGTGTCTTGTTTAGATTCTCATGGTTTTGAGTTTTCTTTTAAGAACAGATGTTGTACCATTTCTCGAAATGGTTTGTTCTATGCTAGTGCTTTTTTTGTTAATGGTTTTATGTGATTGACCTCGGAACACCCATATACAACATAAATACCAAGCGACTCAAATTAAATTGCAATAACTCTACCCTCATGTGGCATTGCCGCTTAGGTCATATAAACGAGAAACGCATCAAGAAGCTCCAAGAGGATGGACTTCTAGGTCATTTTGACTAGGAGTCAATTGATCGATGCGAATCATGTTTACTTGGGAAGATGACCAAAGCACCTTTCAATAAGGTTAATGAAAGGACTACAGAGCTGTTAGCACTTGTGCATACAAACGTGTGTGGTCCTTTTGGCACTAGCGCAAGAGGTGGGTATTCGTACTTCATTACATTTACTGATGATTTCAGTAGATATGGATATGTGTTTTTGATGAGACATAAGTCAGAATCCTTGGAGAAGTTCAAGGAGTTCCAAAATGAAGTCGAGAATCAACTTGGGAAGAAGATTAAAGCACTACGATCAGATCGTGGTGGCGAATACCTAAGTACTGAGTTTAGCAATCATCTCAAAGAGTGTGGAATCATTCCACAACTCACTCCACCTGGAACACCACAGTGGAATGGTGTGTCCGAGCGGAGGAATCGTACATTGTTGGACATGGTACGGTCGATGATGAGTCGAGCAGAACTACCTATATCCTTTTGGGGATATGCTCTTGAGACTGCTCTTTTCACCTTAAATAGAGTACCCACCAAGTCTGTAGACAAGACTCCATACGAGGTGTGGACGGGGAGGGTCCCCAACTTGTCTTTTCTCAAAATTTGGGGTTGTGAAGCTTATGTTAGGCGGTTAATACCTGACAAGCTTGGTCCTAAATCTGACAAATGCTTCTTCATTGGTTATCCGAGGGAAACCAAGGGTTATTACTTCTATCATAAGTTGGATAACAAAATATTTGTTGCTCGACATGGTGCATTTTTGGAGGAGGAGTTCCTCTCCAAAGAAAGTAGTGGGAGCAAGGTAACACTCGAAGAAATTCGAAACCCACTTCTTGATACTTCGGGTCAAACCGAAGTGGAACAAGTTCCAAGCGAGGCTTTGGAACAAGTTCAGCAGACACCACATGTTAGAAGGTCAGGGAGGATAGTCCATGCACCTGAGAGGTACTTGGGACTACATGAGATATTACTTATTGGTGATATTGACCCCTTGACATATCATGAGGCAATGTCAAGAGAAGACTCCGATAAATGGTTAAAAGCCATGAAATCCGAATTGCAATCCATGGAGGACAACCAAGTGTGGGACCTGGTTGACCTACCTGATGGGATAAAACCCGTCAAAAATAAATGGGTCTTCAAGAGAAAGACCGACATGGATGGCAACTTGACTGTGTACAAGGCACGTCTAGTGGCGAAAGGTTTTACTCAAGTCGAGGGGATCGACTATGATGAGACCTTTTCACCAGTGGCCAAATTTCAGTCAATTTGGATCCTTCTAGCGATTGCCGCATTTCATGATTATGAGATTTGGCAAATGGATGTCAAAACCGCATTCCTGAACGGGGTTATGGATGAGGATGTGTACATGGTACAACCTGATGGTTTTGTCGATCCTGAAAAGGCTGGGAAGGTATGCAAGCTTAAGAGATCCATTTATGGATTAAAGCAAGCATCTCGGAATTGGAACATAAGGTTCGATGACGAGGTCAAAGTTTTGGGATTCATGAGAAACCCAAAAGAACCTTGTGTTTACAAGAAGATGAGTGGGAGCTCAATTGTGTTTTTGGTGTTGTATGTCGATGACATTCTTTTAATTGGGAATGATATTCCTATGCTTGAATCTGTGAAGTCATCATTGAGTAAGGCTTTCTCAATGAAAGACTTGGGCGAGGCAACCTATATTCTAGGTATCAGGATCTTTCGTGATAGATCTAAGAGACTCATAGGTTTGAGTCAAAGTACATACATAGGAAAGATGTTGGAGAGATTCAACATGCAGGATTCCAAGAGAGGTTTCCTACCTATGTCACATGGCATTTCTCTTAGTGTGTCTCAGTGTCCTAAGACACGTGAGCAAAGAGAGAAGATGAGTATGGTTCCATATGCCTCGGCTATTGGATCCATTATGTATGCCATGTTATGTACGCGCCCAGATGTGTCTTATGCGCTTAGCATGACTAGCAGATATCAAAAGGATCCCGGAGAGGACCATTGGCAGCTGTCAAGAACATCCTTAAGTACTTGAGAAGAACTAAGGATTTGATTTTGGTCTACGGCGGTGAGGAACATCTCGCAGTTACGGGGTACTGTGATGCTAGTTTTCAAACCGATCGTGATGACTCAAAGTCACAGACTGGGTACATATACATGCTCAATGGAGGAGCTGTCTGTTGGAAGAGTTCCAAACAAGACAGTACGGCTGACTCCACTGTTGAGGCAGAGTATATGGCTGCTTGCGAGGTAAGCAAAATGGGAGTTTGGATACGGGAGTTCATTGACGAGCTTGGTGTTGTTCCCAGCATCATAGATCCCATGGAACTCTATTGTGACAACACGGAAGCTATTGCGAATGCAAAGGATCATAGGTCCAGCAAGAGGACTATGCACATCAAGCGCAAATATCACGTGATTCGTGAATTCGTTGAGAACGGAGACATCAAAATGTGCAAAGTAGGTACGGAAAGCAACACAGCTGATCCGCTGACAAAACCACTTCCATTAGCTAAGCATGAGAGACATGTTGGCGCTATGGGTATACGATACATGAGAGACTGGCTTTAGGGCTGGCATGATTGTATAGGACATAGTAGAGCTTGGTACGGGGTACTTGATTGGCTCTAGTTCAAGTGGGAGATTGTTAGTTAAGTGACCTAGAAGACCAATCATTTGTGATGGTACTCTTGTTTAGTTTTATGTATTGGATGATTTATATCATTTTGTTCCTTGAGTTTTATATATTTCATAGATTATTTGAGTTGAGGACTTGAATTGTGAAACTCTATGATTAATTATTAAACTCTTAATAGTCCCTAGTCTTATATCATTAGCATGGAACACTGAATGATTATATATAGACTAGTATGTGGATTAATGCGTGATCATGTTCCACAGATCACTGATACGAGGTATATGTTTAATCACATAGATATACATGTACGAGGTACGTGATATTGGACATGATCCACCTTGACTTGCTGTAGAGATTGTGTTCGTGTCATCAGCAAAGTCATAAATAAGTATTGATTCTATTATCTGAGATATCATAATTCTAGATAATTAATGTATATTTTGTGCGATTATCAAACGCTGCTTTTAACCGAGAGCTATAAAGATAATTTCCGAATATACGTGAATTATGCTAGAAGTTATTGAGAGTCAATAAGATATATTTGTCCGTCTCATTTCATATGAGATTAGTGATATCTTTGGGCCCCTTGATGCAGTGATAATTGTTATGCATGCATTTGTGATCATGGGATGACACAAATAATAATTATGCACTGAGGATCAAGAAAATGATTAATGTTCAAGGATGACGCATTTCTACGCTTGACATTAATCAATGATATTACGTGACAAGGGAATCAATACGAAAGAATAAAGGATCACGATTTGTCTGTGTTTGATCGGACGATCATAATGCATTGCTAGATGCCAATTATGATTTATAAATTAATTTGTATTAATTTATTATTGATCATGACATAGATCCTACTGGGTCGCTCTATTTGACAAGATTGAAGCATAGAACAATAATTAATTATGTGGGATATGATTAATTAAATTTGAATTGGATCAATTTGGGCGAGGCCCAAATTATGGATGAGATATACTTGAGCTCAGGGTGAGCTCAAGCCCATAAAGCATAATACTATTCTTGGCTCGTCTTTGTGTGCAAGAAATTGAAGTTAAAAATAACTTCTATTTTTGGCTGAATTGGTTCTCTCTCTCATCCATATATATATATATATATATATATATATATATATATATATATATATATATATATATATATATATATATATATATATAAGTTTTTTTCGGTTATATTTAAAAGAGGCGCTTAAGGGGTTTGAGATATATATATCTCATATATATACATCAGGTGACATGTGCGTTTAACACAAGGAAAAAGGGAGAAGTTATTCATGTTTGTTTTGTTCCTGAAAGAAACCGAAAAAGAAAAAGAAAATAGAAATCCAATACAAAAGAGATTTTTATCTCCTCTCATGTGTTGAGACAAAAGGAGATTTAGAAATTCTTGTTCTATAGAAGGTCTAGCAACCTTGCTTCGACTCGTCAAGGAGTGCACGTGGTAGATGCTTCACGTTTGGGAAGCTTTCGTGAGACGAGACAAGAACTGACATCCTTACCGTGAAGACGCGAGCAACCTCTACACAAAGTCGTCGCGCTTGGTTACGATACCAAGTAAGGTACAAAATTCACAACCTTGTTAGATTCGAATTTTATACACATGGTCCTTGGGATTTAAATTGGGTTGCATGAATTTTTTTTTAAAATTTCGCATATCATGCACGTAACAAAATCCCTACATCTTCATCACATCATCGCTGTTCTATGTGATTTCTCGCCTCATTGCATCATCAATTACACTTCGCAGTAGAGGTTTTGAAGTTCGCATCATCAATTACAGATTGCATCATCTCATCATCAATTACAGATTGCATCATCTCATCATCAATTACAGATCGAAGAGGAGAATCATTTTCTGTAAGGTAAAGTTAATCGAAACCTCAATTAGTTAATCCAAACCTCAATTACAATTCTATTTTTTATTTACAGTTCTAGTTAATCCAAACCTCAATTAGTTAAATTCAATCATGTTTGTTATTTTTTATTTACAGTTATATTTAACCAGTTCAATTTAAAGCATCATCTCTTTTTCCTTCATCTGGTAAAAATAGCATCCCCTCTCAGTTCTCACTGTACTGTACAATATAGTACTTCTCAGTTTATTATTATAAAGACTTATCAAACTTCTGATAATGACTTTTGGGAAAAAATATAAAGACTTTTGTTAAATTCTCTCAAGCTAAGAAGAACCTCATATAATTATTATTAAGACTTAAAAATCTGCATGTAATGACTTCTGTAATGCAACAGGAGTCATAATTAGTTGTGCTATAATTTTTATAGTAAATGCAATTTGACTTTTCTTATATATTCATAGGTTTTTCAGATGGATTTCGATATAATTTTTAATCAAAATGGAACTGATGTGAATGATATTGAGGTCAATGAAGATGTGGGTAATGAGGTGAATGAGATTGATATCAATGCTGAAATTCTTAGTGAGAATGATACAAGTAGTAATGATGTTGTAGAAGTCATAGAACCAGCTGTGGGTATGGTGTTTGATTCAGTTGAAGAAGCCCTTGATTTCTACATACTATATAGGAAGTTGACAGGTTTTGGTGTTGTTAGGAGAAGTAATCACAAAAAGGAGGGCGTAACCTACCAATATAAATTCTCTTGCGGCAAATACAAAGACCCTAATATGCATTCACCTCCTACAAAGCGGCGACGTTCATTTGTTGGCACTAAATGCAACGCTTTTATGACTATTTCAGATCCTGATTTTTTGAGTAAATGGGTTGTACAATCTATAAATTTGGAACACAACCACGGGCCAAACACATCATTTCTAATACCCACGTACCGTGTTATTCCATTGAGATTCAAGAAATTGTTAGAATATAATGATGACATTGGGATGGAACCAGCTAAAAATATTGATGTTGTAATAGACAAGGCTGGTGGTTATGGCAATGCCACATTTACCAGAAAAGATGCTCGGAATCATATGGACAAGTATAGGAAAGAGAAGTTAAGAAACCTTGGAGGAGATGATGCAATGCTTTTGTCAGAATTTTTAGAGAGAAAAAAGGAAGTTGACCCTGACTTTTACTACAGTTACAACTACACAGAGCAGCATCGATTGTATAGTATCTTTTGGAATGATGGTTGTGCTTTTTACAAGTACTTCCTTGATGTGGTTGTTTTAGTTGCTACGTATCTGACCAATAGGTATTTCCTTGATGTGCTCTTTACAAGTCTTTATATTAAAATAACAGTCTATATATTGATACCTACAAGTCTTTAAATTTAAATTTTCTGCAAAATGTAATTTTCTAGAACCTGCCAGTCCTAAAATTCTTAATAATGAAATAAGTAAGTCTTTACGTTTGGAACATGAAGTGCATATATTATTACATCCAAGTCTTTATATTATTATATTTTCAAGAATTTCTAAAATATTTTAGGTATGATATGCCGCTAGTTCTGTTTGTTGGTGTCAACCACCATGGCCAGTCTGTTATTTTTGCATGTTGTCTTCTTGCGAAGGAGGGTGAAGCTGAATATATTTGGTGCTTGCAAAAAAAATGGATTGTATGGGTGGCATCAAGCCGGGAGGAATTTTGACTGACCAATGTGCTAGTATTGAATCTGGTATTAGAGAAGTATTCGGTACTCATACGGTTCACAAATTTTGCACTTGGCACATTCTCCACAAATTAGTTTCGAAGTGGGACAATGTACCTAACAAGGATGCACTGTCTGATTTGGTGAAATATGTGGTATACACATCAATAACTGAACTTGAATTCAATGATCGGTGGGGCAATCTTATGAGAGAAATATGTATTAATTAAACACCCCTTTTAATGACATTTATATCACATATAATGTTTTTTTAATGTAGTGGTAAAGACTTTTTTGTTTAAATATAAAGACTTTATTTCCAACTTATATACCTTTTGGTTCAGACAATAAGACTTGTCTATTTCCTTTTTGGTAATATAAAAACTTTGTATGTTTAAATATGCAGACAATGCATGAAGTTTCAATTCATTATATTATTTGTGGTTACCAAAACAGGTTATGAACATGACGAATGGTTCGTTGGTTTGTTCAACATGAAAGAAAGATGGGTGCCGGCCTATCTGAAATGTAATTTTTGGGCTGGTATGACGACAACACAAAGGGCTGAAAGTATGAATCATTACTTGGATAAGTGGCTGAAAAAAAAGGACAAGTTTTTTGAATTTGTTATGCAATTTGATAAAGGTAATTTTAATTTTGTATTCTAGTACTGTTGTCAGGTATCAATAGTTTTTAATTAGTATTAAGACATTGAAAAAGTATTATTTAGACTTCTTTTCTTAGTATTGATACATAATAATTTCCTTCTTAATTTTTTGTCAGCTTTGGATATAATATGGGAGTATGAACATGAAGTTGACCATGATTCGAGGTATAAAAGTCCTGTACTATGGAGTGCACTACCCATGGAGCGTGAACTCCGCGATCACTATACAAAAGCAATTTTTATAAGTGTCAAGACCAGATAAAGGACTGCATCAATTTATCTTGCAGTTATATTTTTGACAGAGATGGTTTTGTTGTATATGTTGTTACAGATTGCAGAAATGCAAAATCTTTTGATGTATTGTTTCACAAGGATTTCAAAGAAGTCTTGTGTGTCTGCAAACTTTTTTTTTACAAATGAAATTCTGTGTTCTCACTCAATTTCTGTGCTCAAGAATGAGAACATATTTTCTGTTGATAGAAAGTATTTAATTGATTGTTGGAGGAAAGATAGCGTTCGACCTGATTTGATGCTCAAAGGATCTTCCTGTTCCAATCAAGATGAGCATAATAGGTCACATCTATTCCTTAGATTTGCTCTAGTTTTTTAGGTATTATGACATGTCAATTTATTATATTTGTTCATTTTTTTGTTAGGTATTATGAATTGACAAGAGCTACTAACCCAATTGTTCACGAATTGCTCAATTATGGTTGTGTCAATGACGATCGAAGAAATCAAGTTCTGAATGAATTTCAAGAATTAAGGAGTAAACTTATAGGTTTGTTATTCTTCTAATGTTGTCTTATTTTGTGAACTAATTTGTTCTACAAAACTTACTATTTATTCAACTATGCATTTATGGATCCTTCATGACAACCAAATTCACAAATGAATGGTAACTCTCTTCTCATTGAAGGTAGCGGTGGCTCTGTAGGAATGGGGAGTATATACGGGTATTTTAATAAAGACTTCAAAAAGATACAAGGACTTACAAATTTGTTTTTAAAGACTTCGAGTGTGAACTGAGTACTAGATTATTTGTTATCTATTCCAGGTAATTCTGTCATTCAAGAAGTATGCTCCAGAAATTCAAGAGAACGAATGGGAAGTTCAACTTGGTCGATGTTGGGGATGTGGTAGAGGAAGAAGAAGAGGTAGAGGTACATGAGACAATGGTGCGTTCAAATAAAGACTTTTGTACATAATATAAAGACTTGGTTGTTTGTGTTTAAAGACATACTGTTGTAACTTGGTGCTGCATGTTAACCATTTATTTTCAGGTGACTGTATAATTGAAGAAGAGGAAGTTGGAGTTCAGGTTCAAGTTGGTCGTGGACGTGGAACTAGAGGAACAAGCAGAGGTAGAGGAAGAGGAAGAGGAGATATTGTTGGTGTTATTGGTGAGGCCGTTAATTTTGCCCCATTGATCAGACTTGAACCACCTCAAAAGGTAAGGAGAAGAGGAAGGCCAAAGAAGATTTGTAGCAAGCATCCAATTGATCTAGCTGTTGCTAATTGATATTTTTTCTGTTGAAATATAGTTATATGATTTGATTGTACAAACTTTATAGTTCAAAGGATTTAATACTTACATGCATTTTGCTTTTTTTTTTTTGGTGTTGTTTGATTAATCTGAAAATATTGTACAATTTCTAAATTCTTCATTCTTTCAATATAAAGTCTTATTATGCTTTTTATAAAGACTTTATTTGTGCATAGAATCCTTTTAAATTATTTCCCACAAATTTAGTTCAGGATGATGCAATAGCCAAGAGATGCTAACAGCCCCATGGAATTGTATTATGATTATAAAGAATTTTGTGATTTATAATAAAGACTTTTCTGTCTTACAATAAAGACTTTACTTCAGAATCGTATTGCCTTGTAAGAATTTTGCGACTCATAATAAAGACTTTTTTGTATTAGAATAAAGACTTTATTTCAGAATTATAACAACTTGTTGACACATGATTTTATTGGGAAAACTTTATAGTTCAAATATATTTGAAATGATTGACTACTTTTCAGTGGTTGTTTCAATAACTATGAAATGTTTGATAATCTATAAAGATTTTTGTTTTTTTTTGTACAAATACTTGCTTACAAAAACTATGAAGTGTAATTTGCATAATTGAACACGGTAGGTCCAGTGAAATTAGAATTATATTGTGTGACAAATTGAGCCAATAGGACATTTTTAAATGAAGAAGACTGTTGGCATCGTCTGTTTCCTCCTCCAGTCGCAACTTTTGGCAAAATCTTATCAATACACCTTTTCATCTATATTGAGTGAATGGATTCGTATAAAATGGAGATCTGCACTCTTCTTTCCTTTCAAATCTCTCTGATATCCCCAAGAAGAGCTCTTCACTTGTTTTCATCTCTCTCTCTCTCTCTTTCTCTACACTCGTCCCCAATTACTCATTTCTCTGAGATTTGTGCCAAACCCTCATTACTGTCTCTCTACCTCTCTCACTCTACAATCAACACTCAACCTCTAAATCAAATCTGACCGATCTGCTTAAATCCCTAATCTCACATTCAACATCGCAGAAAATCACTTCGATTTTCAGATTCTTTGTCAAAAATGTCATTGAATTCAGAAATTACAAGAGAAAGGAAGAAGTAGCGATTTCAAGAGAAACAACTACTAATACAAATGAAGAAGTAGCGATTTTAAGAGAAACAAGGAGTAAGAAGAATGAAGAACAAGCAATTCCTCAAAGAGGACAAGAATTACGAGGTCGAGTTCTACTAAAGCCAGTGACATCCAGACGAGCAGTGGAGAGGTGAAAATGAAATATAAACGAGTTGCAAAGAAATGGACAGTTGTAGAACCTAACCTCAGTCCAATCGGAGAAGAAGGTAATGTTATTGATTAGAATTTCTTACTTTTATACTTTTTATTAGAGACATTCTTACTTTTCAATATAGACATTTCTACATTTACTGTTTCAATTCGATTTTGTATAGTTTTATTTAGGTTTTTATGTATACTTACTGGAATTAGATTTACTAGTGATGACATTAGAACTTTGATTTCTTATTTTATTGTAATATATTTTCTCCTTTTATCTAACAGAAGAAGATGATGATAGCGATTTTGTTTCACTTGCGTCATTGAAACACAAAAAAGGTACTAATCAGTCCCTTTACTGTAATAATGACTTTTGCTAAATAATATAAATACTTTTTATGTGGAATAACAGCAAATCCCTTAAGCCAAGAAAATCCTTCATCTGGTAAAAAGAATATCCCCTCTCAGTCCTCACTTTACTGTACAATTTAGTGCCTCTCATTTTATTAATAAGTACTCCATGTAATTATTATTAAGACTTATCAAAATTCTGATAATGACTTTTGGGAAAAAAAAATATAAAGACTTGTGTTGTGTATCAGGATCAATTCCCTCAAGCCAAGAAGATCATTCATCTGGTAAAAAAAAAAATCCCTTCCTCACTTCTTACACTACTTTATGATATAATACTTCTCAGTTCATTAATAAGTACCTCATATAATTATTATTAAAACTTATAAAACTGCATGTAATGACTTCTTTGAAATAATATAAAGACTTGTGTTATGAATCAGGAGCCATAGGACGAGAATTACGCTCAAGTCAACATAAGCGAAATAGAGAGTCTGAAGCGAAAGAGACAACATCAAGCATAACTGAACAAAAACCCAACCCACAACAACCAGCAAAGAAGCAAAGGGGACGACCGAAAGGTTGGAGAAAAGGTATTGATTTTATAAAGCATTATATGATAAGGCTGAAAGCTTTTTATACTTCTTGTTGTATTCGTTGTCACAGTTTATTTAGTTTTGTACAATAAAATAAGTAATCTTATGCATTTTCACCCCTTAGTAAAATTTAATTGACATAGTTTTTTCTAATCACTTTGTTGTGTCAATGTAAAGACTTTGTATATTTTCAATATGGACTTCCTGCTATAAAAAAAACAAACAACAACCTTGATTTACAGTTTATTAAGTTTGATTTCAATTGTAGGTATACTTTCTGTCTGATTTATTGGTTCTAACACTTCATTCATTATTTTTTTCTTTTTGTAGAGACTGACCTTAAGAAGGAAAAGTCAGTAAACCAAACAATTATTATGAACAAATGCTTTATTGATGTTGCAATGAATTTTTTTCATAGCGACGTTATCAAAAAGCTCAACTCCGAGCACATTGAGCTCCTTGCTCACACCCCTTTTTTGCATTTATTTGCTTTTCCTAAGGGTATTCAAGTGAACAATGCTGTCCTACATCATATTTTGTTGATGTGGGATCCAAAAAAGAATTGTTTCATCTTTAAGGGCCAAGAGCTCTCCTTCACACGAGAAGACGTGTCCATTGTCATAGGTTTAGCTTCAAAAAGTGAGTACTACTTTTAACATTATTGGTTATTAAGAAATAATGGTTTATTTATTTTCTAATAATTTAATGCATGTATTCGCAGAAGCAAAAGTGGAGTTCAAAAGTAGGAGAAGTGAGTCTTGTTTAAGGGCCAAGTATTTCAAACACAATCGAGACATTAACAGAAAACAACTGGAGGATGCAATTCTCAAAGCAATAAGTGATTCACAACCTGAGGAAGAAGTAGCGGTCTCTTAGTAATGTATCTTTTCACTACTGTGCTTTTCCCTCAAACTAGCGGTCATGCGCCAGTAAACTTGTTTAGTTATGCTGAAAAGGTAAAAGAACTGTGAAACTACTCATGGGCAGAAGCAGTGTATTTACAGCTAATGATTCACATCCCATTTTGTTCTATGTGGTGCAAACTAATGGAGAAGGGGGGAAATGTGAAAAGTGAAGACAGCTCTAGCGAAGAAGAGGAAGAAGAAGATTTTTACGATGGCAAAAAAAAGTCTAAGACACCATCAGGATATTTTCCAAGATGTGCACTGGCCCTTATTGTAAGTATGGTGGTCTAGAAGAATGTGAATTTCAATAATAAATTTAACTGAGTATTGAAACAAACATAATTCATTAATACTATATAGCAAACAGTACTCTGTAATGACTATCTGGAAATATAAAGACTTGGTACTGCACATATGTATACTTTCTTTTATAGACAATAAGACTAGTATTCTGTAATGACTCTGGAAATTTAAAGACTTCATCCTGATATAGACTTTCTTCTATAGACATAAAGATTTTCTTTTGGAATATAAAGACTTTGTATGAATTTTATAATTTATTATTGTAGGTGTGGTTCTTTGAGAAAATAAGATTCCAGAAAGAAAACAGGTATACTGGCCATATTCCTCGCTACTTAAATTGGCATTTGAACAAGACTTGGAGAAGAGACTCAATCAAGCGTGCTCTAGGAGAGGTCACGGTATTACCTGATATAAAAGAATCTCTTAAGATCGAAGAACCTGAGCAGATGATCAGGGAGGGATTTGTGTCAATAACTTGGTTAAAATCCATTCAAGATGAGGCGGGATTGCAGAGAGTACACAATCGTTCAACATTTATGTTGTTGATTGAAATGGCTCCTGTGTATTGAAAATTTGCCATGGAACCATGTCCCTTGCTGATGAAAGAAGCTCCTAAATCAAGGTTTAAAAAAACTTACTTATACCCTTGTTTAATTATGAAAAATAATTAAGCTTTTTTATGCATTACTTATTTCTATTCGTACGATAGGTTTGACGAAATAAGCTTTGATCCAAAACCTCCGGTAGAAGGTCTTGATGACATTTCTCCATCACTGGAGAATAAGTTCTGTCAAGCTGCTGACATGGTGGAATGGCACTTGAAAATGAAAGAAGAATTTTGGAGAAAGAGTAAGATTTTATATTCAATAGACTTTCTGTTTTAGTTTATAATGTACAATACTTTAGGGAATATTTCACATGTACAAACTTGATACAAAAAATATAAAGACTTCGTTCTGCAAATCTACAGAGTTTATATTACACTTGTAAAGACTTCATACTTCCAATATAAATAGTGGTTCTTATGTTTTAAATACTTTGTTCTTCAAATATAAAGACTTTGTAGATAGAATATAAAGGCTTGATAATAGAAATATACTGACTTTCTGTTATATCTAATTGTACTTCAAATATATTTCAAACATATTTGCTTTTTTTCATTTCTAGATAAAGAAGGTGTCGTAGCAAGTAAGTTGCACACTGGTAAAGAATCTGCTTCAGATGCAGATCCATCCTTTGATCTGAAATATTCATTACCTGATGATGCGAAGAAGATCAACACTTCTTCGCAAGAAGTGCGCTTAGAGCAGGACAGTCCTGCAATTAAAGAAGAGGCAGTTCATCGTGTATATTATGTGAATTTTAGTTACAAAGAATGATTCTACATTTTGGTGTTGGGGAAGGACAATGATTGTGTGATTGTAGATTTTGACAATGAAGTTGAAAATTAGAATTTCAAAAATAGTATTTTTGTGGATCCCGAAGAAGGTACACCAACCGAAAAACCATCCCTTCCTCAGAAAAGGTAATATTACCACAGAGTTTACTCTTAAGACATGCTAGTTATGCAGGTTATTTCTAATTACTGTTGTTTTATACCAATTTAGATGGACATATAAAGCGAGGGCTAGGCTTAGTGATGCAGTCACAACAGTCCTGGACAATTGGGTCATAGCTCTGCATGAAGGGAAATTCAAAGAAGATACTGTAGCGTATAGGACAGACGGTAAACTGTGGTGCAGCTACAAGCATGTGGAAGAAGTAATCAATGGAAAACATATATCTGCTGACGTATGATCTTGTTTTGTTGATTGTTTTCAATCTATTTTTCAAACATATTACCACTTTCTAATTTATAATTTCACTTCTTTGGCTATACAGTTTGTTGGGATTGTTCTTCATATAATGCAGAAGAACACTGCTGTTGCCAGTGGTTGGTTTTTCATTCATCCATACCACATTGTAAGTTATATAATTCAATATAGTTAGATCCACATGTTCATCTCCAAATTTATAACCTAAAATAAAGAGTTACTACTTTAGTTATAAATACTTGGTTTTCAAATATAAAGACTTCATACTTCAAATATATAGACTTCATACTTCAAATATTATGTATTTTTCATTAAAACTTTCTATTTAAATGCAGACATTGGCACCGCAAAGCATGTTAGATAAGATGCAAAATTTGGAACCACACCTTTTTAGGGAACAACTAGATCAGGCACGATGGATTGTCCTGCCGTTGTGTGGCGAAAATCATTGGATAGTAGCTATTGCAGACTTGCAAAATGTGGAGATTTTGTTATTCAATTCTCTAAAAAGGAATAAAAACTCGGTGTACCTGAAGTTGCATGCATACATTTTTTATTGGCTTAAATACTTCCTTTCATGGAGATTTGGTATGTACTTTCTTCTCTAAGCATTAAGACTGCAAATTTTCAGACAAAGGCTTATGTTATTCCCTTATATTCCCTCAATTGAATCAAATCTAATTTCTAGACAAGCCTAAATGGATGCAAGCACCATATGGATGGAAGGAAGCACCAAAGCAAAGCAATGGTGTTGATTGTGCAATCTTCATGCTATGTTTTGTGTACTGTGTTATAACAAATACACAGATGGATTTCACGCAGGTTATAAAATGAACTCCCTTATTAGTGACAACTTATCTATATGAAATAAGTCATGCCAAGTCTTTATATTAGAATTGCAGAGTCTTTATATTAATATTCAAAAGTCTTTATATTAGAATTTCAAGTATTTACAATAAAGACCTGCTGCCATACAAAATTAATGTTAATTTGACAGTTACTTTTTTTTTATCAAAATTACTAAATTGCAGAATGACGTAACAAAAGAGAGGCTACTTGTAGCATATCATCTTTTGACCGATGAAAGCAATGATGAAGCCTATGTTCTGCAATGATCAACTTGTCTGTTATTTCCCTTGTCTGTATTGATGAACTGTTGAACTTGTTTGTTGTTGATTATCATGATGTATTTGTCTGATGGATTTTTCGGTTGCTAGTTGTCTGTACAGTGTGTCTATGGATGATCATATTGAACTTTTCAGTTGTTAGTAGTTTATATTTGGATGGAAGTAATCAGATTTGTCTCAGGATATTGTTAAGAATTAATTTTTATATCTTACAACTTTTACATTTTACAACTTTTAAGTTTTTTTGTTAAGAATCAACTTTTATATCTTACAACTTCCAAGTCTTTATATTACTATTCATAAGTCTTGATAATGCAACTCACAAGTCTTGATATTATTAATAGTGTATATTTCAAACTGTATTGTTAGTAGTATATTCCTATTCGAAATACTCAAGTCTTTATATTACACTGCCGAAGCCTTGAACTTGAACTTGGCTGTTGTTATAAGTTTATATTTGAATTAATCAAACGTGTCTAACTATGAACTTCAACTTGTCTGTTAGCAATCAAGTTGTCTATCTTCGAAGTACATACTCTTTATATTAAAATTTGGAACAATTTTGTATCAAAATGCAATAAATTGACGTAAAAAGTGAAATAAATTGTATCAAAAATGTCATAAATTTGTATCCCTTTAACTTGTGTTTTAGGAATCAACTTATCTATATTAAATAAGTCATGCAAAGTCTTTATATTAGAATTTTTTAGTCTTTATATTAATTTTCAAAAGTCTTTATATTAGAATTTCAAGTATTTACAATAGAATCAACTTATCTATATTAAATAAGTCATGCCAAGTCTTCATATTAGAATTGCAAAGTCTTTATATTAATATTCAAAAGTCTTTATATTAGAATTTCAAGTATTTACAATAGAATCAACTTATCTATATTAAATAAGTCATGCCAAGTCTTTATATTAGAATTGCAGAGTCTTTATATTAATATTCAAAAGTCTTTATATTAGAATTTCAAGTATTTACAATAAAGTCATGCAAATGTGCTATAAATTTTCAGCGACATTGCAGCACAATTGCATTCAATTGCAAAAATGAAAGGTAGAGATCAGCCAATGGTAGTATCATCAAATTACAACCAAATAGAAGCAAAAATCCAACACATTACAACAAAACAAATTAGTACTCCCAAGTCTTTATATTACATCCCCAAGTCTTTATATTAAAATGACGAATACTTTATTACAAAAGCTGCACTAGCAAAACCAGAACTTTCGTATTAATGGCAGAAATTAATGGCTACTAAGTAAAGATAGTGTCATTAAAAGTGGAGCATTAATGGCTCGTAAATATAGCTTCATTAATTCCGAAAATCCAGAAATATTGGGATGATTACTAAATTCAGCATAAAGCAGCATTAATGGCACAAAACACAACATTAATGGCGTCAATGGCTGAATGGCGGAGCGGAGCACAGTAGGCACGGAGCACAGCATTAATGGTGGAGCGAGCAGAGCATTAATGGCGGAGCTGGAATCGCGCGGAGCGCGGAATCGCACAGAGCGCAATTAATGCTAATTAGTGTTAATGATTGAGTTAGTTAGAGAGACTTTTAATGGGAGACTGTTAGCAGCTCCCTATTAATAAATTTATTTTACATGTAATTAAAACTTGTCATATTAAATATCAACAGATTAAACATTGCAAAAATGAAGGTACATTGAAATTAGTAGCAGAATTAAAACAACAGGCTAAATTTTATATATAAAAAAGAGGGTAAATTAAGAATGTAACATCACGAGATGATCTATCTCTCCGTCACGTGCATGGCATTAAAAGTTTGAAACAAATTGTACTACTTTAATTTATTTTATATATACGATCAATTTAGTGAGGTACCATTAGTGAATTACAGACGGGCCCGGGTCTCCACGGGTCCGAATTCAAAATTTTCAATTTGATTCGTAATAAATTCAGGCGGGTCGGATTCGAATTCGTCCATTTTTTCGATTTTTTTGAATTTTTCGAATTTTTCTGAAATTTGTTGAATTTTTTTATTTTTTTTAATTTTTTTTAATTTTTTTGAATTTCTGCACGATTCCACGAAATGGGCACGAGTCGGCTCCTGAGGCGGGTCGGGCACGGATCCGGATGGGCACGAGTGGGCAGGGTCTGGAGATTCATGTCACTGAACGGTTTTTGTCGACTCATTCTCAAGTTTTGTAGCACCGATTCATGAATTCGATTAGAAATTTTCAGAATTAATTGTCATCTCTCCTATTCTTAATGTATCAGAAAAGAAGAAACTCACTTGCTGTTGCTGACTTGATCTAGCCTTATAATCGCAATATATATATATATATATATATTAATTAATATTATGGGTTAATCAGGGAAATTTAGCTATGGAAATCTTTGCATGATTGGTGTTCTTAAATTCCCAACCGGGTTCGATTATTATCCATCCAAGCCCATCAAATTGCATTGATTTTGTGGTAACTCGAAAATTGACTTGAACTTATCTTTTTTTTCCGATCTCTCAGGAATCAGAATTTTAGAAATCACAGTACCCATACCCAAAAGTTTCAATTCCCTTGGTTAAAATGAGCCGAACAGGGCCTTAAGTTTGTATTTCTTCCCACATAAGCACGCATCAAGTTTACAAACTGAAGCCTAATATATAACCAGCGTGCTACAGTAAGATTGAGATTGGTATTTAAAAATGCCTCCACCAAAACTAGCATTTGCTGTATGCAGTGACAACTTTCCTCGTTACATACACACAATTAGTTGGTACAAATCTTTTTATTCCTTTCGCATAGATGCATATATAGCGAAGCTCATTTCTACATTCATTAATCAGGTAGTTCTTCCAAAGGCAACTACACTGACAATGTATCTTCTTGGTTGTTTTCCTGTGGATAAACCTGCAAATCAATAGCACTGATGGTTTCACTATATTTTTTTATGAGATTCAACGTACGCTGGTTTTCTGCTGTTTATAGTGTTGTCAATAGAACATTTTAAGTTGAAAGAACTTGCAAGTATTAATGCTATTTATAGTCTTTTGGAGTATCATCATCATCATTGAAGATTTTTTACATTATTAAATACCTGAAGCTGGAGGCGGTCGCTACAAAAGCTGACATTTCTAACTTTGAGTTCGCCTCGACTAGTTGTTAGTTCATCTAGTATCTCTGAGTCACATATTTCCTCATCTCTGTTATGTTCACTTCGTATACCAGATGATTCCATTTCCTGTGCACAACAGAGGAAGGTAACATCAACATCAACCATTAGACTAGAAAAAATAAAATGGGAAAAAGGAAAATATTTTTAACTGTCGAAATTCACATAATCAAGCTGCCTCATTACCACTTTCTACTCAGTATTAACCAGATCTAGTCTCTCATAACACACCTTTAGTGTCAAGCTCTACTTAGTATTACTAGTGATAAGATACAAAATCTTCATGAGAAGATCTGAAATTCAAGCTCTAACAAGAACTATTTTAGGATGATTTTTCAAGTTTATTTTCTATTTTTTTTTGTGAATTTGTGTTGTAAGTCTACGGGCAATGAGAAACAGACAATAACTCCACAAAAAAAAACACCTTTAGTCCATTATATTAATCTTTATAGCCTAGTGCTTGAAAGGACTTTGCGGCTCACATTCTTTTCTTTTAGAGTATATATGAGAAACAGACAATAACTCAATTATTGACTCATGTAGTAAGCTTTTCAGTATAAAGATGGTCACAAAATATTATAACGAGAGATGAATTACCACTATAGTAGATCTCAAAATATTGTATTGCTGTTCTCGAGGCATGCCAGGGATCTCTTCATACTCAGCCGCATCCAATTCATAGAGGTAGGATGGGTTGAAAAATTTCGGCAGCACATGCTGTCTAAGTACCACCAAAATGAAGAAAGGAAGTGGGAACAAAATACCGACTATTGGTATCCATGTCACACCAAAACATAGCATGAGGTACACTACTTCGAAGACCGTAAATGCAGCTATAACCTTGAAGGGCACTGACTCAACATATGATGCATGATCTCCTTCTAGAACCCTATTCAAGTTGTTCAAAATATTTAATGTGTAGTGATCAACTTGGAAGTTAATAAGGCTTTTAAAGAACAATCTTAATTAATCTTGGGCGATATTTTTGCTTACTCCCTCTATATATTGGGCCTTTCATTGTTCAATTGCAGGTTGGTGGTAACGACATGTGCCCTAAACATCAAGTTCTATTGGGTCGTCATTGATGGTTAATTGCAGAATTGAGGCAAACAATTTTCTTCGGAGTCAAGTTCTGATCCTCCTTAAAACGTTAAAATAATATAAAGGATAAAATAAATTAAAACTAGGAATGAAAAAAGTTAAAAAGATCACTTGTAACGGCGACTGCGGGTGATAAAAAGCAGCAAGATTCTTTCCCAGAACTGGTTTCCAGGCAAACTATCAATTGCCATGTAGGCAAAGTAGCCCCACAAGACAGATGTCGGGATCTTCCTAATGATAGGCATGGCACCCAGACAACAGCCGACAATCAGAGACTGAAGAAAGTTGCTAACTCTCTGCTCATTTACACGGACTGGCAGATTTGCCTCGATGTGCTTTTCTGGATCAAACGCCAACCCGTTTGTTTCGTCTCCATGGTTGTCACCTTTCATGACAACATCTCTTAGGGGTTTTAGTTCTGTTGATGGTGAGCCAAGCTGCACAATGTAGCTAGTAAATCATTTCAGATGCTAATATATATATAATAATGCAAAAAATTTAGCACCCTTTGGCTTTAATGTTTATGATGGAAAAAATTATGCCTAATTTCATTTATATCAGGTGCTTTGCCAGTTTATTAAACATGCATGGATTGGGATTATACTAATCTGTTTTGTGTAAAATTGCACCATAATTTTACATTGGACGTAAGAAATGAAGTAGTGTTCTACAGTAAAGAGAAGCAACTTACAGTTTGTCCTGCCTCCATCTCAAGGAAAACTTCTTGCATCTTGCCATAAATTTCTTGGCTACTTGCATGCCTCTTGATGGAATCTTTTGCACTCCGTACCATCTTCTTGCTCAGTAACTGATTAACATAATTACGATCCACAAGAAAAAAAATGTTTAATTTGTTCCATCAAAAAAATGTTTAATTTGTGGAGCTGACAGCTAGTTTCAGAAAATGCAAACTTTTTCCGGCACCTATTTATTTTTAACCACATAGTATGTATTATCCGTCTGTGTTGTTTCAACATAGCCGGTCCCAAGTCCGAAAAAGGAGGAGGGTTGTGATAGGTTTTGTGAGCCAACGTAAAAAATTAGCTACCTCCATGGAAATGAAACCCAATAGACTTTCGTTGGAACGTAACCCTCTTAGCGACGCGCCAAATCGAAATCCGAGTATGGTGTTAAATGTGCAAGGGCAAGATCGTCACTCCTTTAGTGACGCGCTACATCGGCACCCGGGTGTAGTGACAAATTAGCAAGGGTCTTCGCACTTCTGTCGACGAGTGCGAGGGGTAAGGAAGCTAGCCGACGATAATTGAATTCGTCTAGATAGTTGGAATGTAAGATCCTTAACGAGTAAGCTACGAGGATTAGTTGATACTGCGATTAGGAGACGTGTAAATATCATATGCGTTCAAGAGACTAAATGGACGGGCCAGAAGACAAAGGAGGTGGAAAATACTGATGTTAAGCTCTGGCACATAGTAACAGACCGAAGCAGGAATGTAATAGGCGTCTTAATTGACCAGAGTCTCAAGAACAAAGTTGTCGACGTTAGGAGATAAGGAGATCGACTTATCCTAGTCAAGTTGGTCATTGGCGAATTAGTTTTAAACGTCATTAGTGCATATGCTCCACAGATAGGTTTGTGTGAGAACGTTAAGAAATAATTCTGGAAAGATCTAGAAGAGATGCTTAAAGATGTGTCTATCGACGAGAAATTTTTTATAGGTGGAGAGTTCAATGGTCATGTTGGTACAACTAGTGGGGGATTTAAAGGAGTGCACGGGGGTTTTGGATATGGTGATAGAAATCAAGGAGAAAACATCTTGAACTTCGCTGTAGCATATGATCTCATGATAGCTAACACCTTTAAAAAGAGACAATCCCATTTAGTTACCTTCAACAGTGGTCACTCGAGCAAGATCGATTTTGTTCATACTAGGAGAGAGGACAAACGAGCTTGCGTAGATTGTAAGGTTATACCTAGAGAGTGTGTCGTCCAACAACACAAGCTTGTGGTCTTGAATTTTCGATTTGAATACATGCTCGTCATGATAAAGGCGTCAAAATATTGAGGACGAGATGGTAGAAACTCAAAGGAGATGCTCAACAAGTCTTTAAGGACAAAATGATCAAAAAAGGAACCTTTAACGAAGACGATCACGACGCTAATAACATGTGGAAAAAGATGACAAATCGCATTCGAAAGGTATCTACAGAGGTATTCGGAGTGACCAAGTGAAATAGACATGAACCTAAAGACACTTGGTGGTGGAACGAGAACGTGCAAAACGCTATCAAAGAGAAGAAGAATTGCTACAAGTGCTTGCATCATGATAAGAGTGAATACAACATACAGAAGTACAAAAGAGCCAAAAAGAATGCAAAGAAAGCTGTGAGCGAAGCAAGAGGTCGAGCTTATGAAGATCTATATCACAAGTTAGGTACGAAGGAAGGCGAAAATGACGTCTATAAGATTGCCAAACTCCGCGAGAGAAAGACGAGATTTCAGCCAAGTCAAATGCATCAAGG
Source organism: Eleocharis quinqueflora (assembly GCA_964058865.1). NCBI lineage: Eukaryota > Viridiplantae > Streptophyta > Magnoliopsida > Poales > Cyperaceae > Eleocharis > Eleocharis quinqueflora. Next base: position 101,493 of record CAXKVX010000461.1, on the reverse strand, counting down.
ATAAGACAAATAGATTTTTAGTGAAAGATGACGAGATCAAGAACATATGGAGAATATTTCAACAAGTTGTTCAATGGAGAGAACGAAAGCACTATGGTGGAGATAGACGACTCTTTTGACGACACCAACATACAATTTGTTCGAAGAATTCAAGAGACGGATGTGAAGGATGCTTTAAAAGAATGAAAGTAAGTAAGGCTTTAGGGCCTGACAACATCCCCATCGAGGTATGGAAATATCTCGGAGACGTATAGGTAATATGGCTAACTAAGTTGTTCAACAACATCTTCTGGTCAAATAAAATGTCGAACGAGTGGAGAAGAAGTATATTAGTACGTATCTTCAAGAATAAATGAGATATTCAAAGTTGTACTAATTACAGAGGAATCAAGCTTATGAGACATACATTAAAGCTTTGGGAGAGAGTGATTGAGCATCGTTTAAGGAAGATGACAAGCATTACGAAAAACCAATTTGGTTTTGTGCCCGAACGATCTACTATGGAGACGATTTTCTTGACAAGACAACTAATGGAGAGATATAAAGAGCAGAAGAAGAATTTACATATGATTTTTATCGACTTGGAGAAAGCGTATGATAAAGTATCGAGGAAGGTCATGTGGTGGGCACTTGAAAAGAAGAAAGTTCCAACAAAGTACGTTAACCTTGTTAAGGATATGTATGATAATGTTATGACTAATGTCAAAACATTTGACGGTGAGACTGATGACTTTTCCATTAAGATAGGATTACATCAAGGGTCAGCCTTGAGCCCTTTCATTTTTGCCTTAGTGATCGATGAGAGTTGTGGAGGAAGACTTTAGAATCAAAAGGTTTTAGACTTAGTAGGACTAAGACCGAGTATATGAAGTGCGAGTTCAGTGGTGTTCGATCAGAAGATGGAGATGTTAGTTTAGATGAACAAGCAGGGTCTAGAAGAAACACTTTTCGATATTTGAGATTGATGTTACAGAGTGATGAGTGTGGCAGAGATGCGTGTGGCAGAGATGCGTTTGTTATGGTGGATATATGGGCATACAATAAAGGATCACATTAGAAATGACCAGGCCCGGCCCTGACCCAGGGCAGGCTGGGCGATCGCCCCGGGCCTCAAAGGTTCAGAGGGCCCATTTAAGTTTGTGTAAGTTATGGGCCAAGAAATTTCAGCTGTGTTTTTTTTGACAGGCTCGACATCAATAACATAAGGATCGAACGATTAAACTAAAATAGAAAGAAATCCATATCTCGTACGGTGCATCAATCATCAATGTGCTTTTTTTATGGTATGGCTGATTTATTTATTATTCCTTTCTTAACCCAAAAAAAGAATCATTTTCTCACGCATACTGCATACATACCCTTCTTAATCCCGAAAATTTTATAGACACCCTTAGGCCTAAAGTTACAAAGATTGTCGTGTGGAGGGTCCGCTTCCGCTAAAATTAAAAAAGCTGTGTCTTTGACCTAGAAGTAGCTTGATCTGATCTCCCCGTCAGTGCAAACTCCAAACTATAGGTATTGTACTGCATGACTGAGTTAGTGCCTATGGAACTTGCAATCATTGAGAATTGGGAGGAACTTTCATCACTGAGATTCATTTTGGAGAGGGGAAAGGCACATCACGGCCGACTCAGAGATCACTAGGAGAGTGTCGCGTGGGCCAGCAAGGACGGTGCCGTGGCGAGACCAAATTGAGCCGAATAGGGGCAAGAGGCGATAGGAGTGAGACAATGGGTTGCATACAGAGTAGCAGTACTGCACTGAGCAACACTGAGGTAATGTAAACTTTCTTTTAAGATTTGTAGTAGTTTAGTAATTTTGCTTTCATTCCATTCTGGTAATTCTGTTAACTAAAATTGATTTAGTGAGTATTTTGTACTGACTGAAAGCAAAAGTTTGCTTTGGTATTTGGTGATCTATTAACTAATAACTAGAATGTTAGATTAGTACAACATAATTTAGACTTGTAATTGGAATAGGAAAAAAATTTCTTTCGCCTCGGGCCTCAAATCCCTCAGGACCGGCCCTGGAAATGACGATATACGTGACAAGATCGAAGTTGCATCGATTGAAGAGAAACTTGTTCAACATCATTAGAGATGGTATGGGCATATCCAACGAAGACCTTCTGATGCATCGGAACATGCTGGAGTTTTAAGCCGCGTCGAAAACACGAGAAAAGATAGGAGTCGACCGAAATTGACATGGGATGAAACTGTAAAAGGGGACTTTAAAGACATGGAATGTCTCCAAAGAGTTGGCATCAGATAGGAGTGCATGGAAGTTAGCGATTCACGTACCAGAACTATGAGAACCTAAATTTTAGAAATAGTGAAGTAGTGTTATAATTGTACGACTTAAGTCCAGGATTAACAACGTAAAATACTTGTTTAAACTTATGATTGGTAGAATAGTGTATTATTATTATTATTATTATTATTATTTTTATACTTCTATTTTTATTATTATTTTATTATTTTTATATTATTATTATTTATATTGATTTTTCATTTCATATTGAGTTTCATTTCTAGCCTATCCTAATTTATTTGGGAATAAAGACTTTGTTGTTGTTGTTGTATAGTATGTATTATCCAAGATATATTAAGTTTCAGGAATGAAATATACCAGGATTTGAATAAAAGCAATAAGTAGCTGCAAGCTTTTGCAAATGCATCAGATAGCTAAAACGGCCTTGACTAAAGGTCTAAATTTGCAAGAAAAATATAAATCAAAATGCTGCTGGCATCCAAATTGATATGTCTACAAATGAATAACATGCCAGATTGTCCTTAACAGAGTATCTTAATAAATTAGGTTTGGCTGTCAAAGTATATTCAAGCCCTTCATTCGACAACAACTATAACCAGTGGTCATACCATATGAAAATTTGGAAAAAAAAGTTGAAAAGTTGAAAAAAAGGACAAATCAGAGTTGAGTTGACTATCAGGGGTAGTGAAATTAACCAAATGATTTCACTTCAATTTAGTTCATTTCAGTAGAGATCAAAGATAAATTTGTAATTCTTAATCCAACCTGTCTATTGAGCACTGCAAGACTCTTCGTATGCATTGGAGACTGTGGTAATACCCCATTTGAAGGTGGTATGCCGAGAAATCCGCATATCAATACCTATGCAATAGATTAGTCGTATTAGAGAAAGGAAAACACAACTGTCACTTTACCATGTATGAAACAAATCAAACAGAATGCAACCATGAATCCAAGGACCAAGATGTCATAGTGGTAAGCTGAGGGGTTCTTGAGATTGAATTCCTTCTGCTGTGCCATCTGGGAGGCAACACTGTGGTCAAAGAAATACAGCCCAGCAACCATCAGTGCCGGTACTATAGCTGCAAATATGTATATTGGAGGGACAGACAGTAGATCCTGCATATAATATTACATGTGTGACTGTTTATAATAGTATAGTAAAAAATTCAAGTAAAATATCAAGTAGTTTTTTTATCCAAGCCCACCAACCCCAAAAGAGAGTTAATTCTTGAATTATGATTTACTTGTATTTGCACCGGACTGCTACTTAAATGTGTTTTGTAATTTGAATTAATTAGATAATTGTGGTTTTTCATTTCTTTCTTTTCTTAAGTTTATTCTTTGAATAAGCCCAATTATTTCCCAGTGGTAGGTCTCAGTCAGCTCCGCCTATGTTTTACATAGCCGGTCTCAAGCTCGGAAAGAGGAGGGTTGTGAGATCCATTCTTTTGGAACTATGAGAGGGGAGTAAAGCTCTTGCCCATCTAATGTCATCGTTTACTGCAGGCTACGCCACTCAACTGAATGTTGAATGAAGTTGAGGGGCGCAGCGACTTACTCTTAAGAAATAGAAAAACTCTATAAAATCCGAAGTTTCCCTTCTGGGCCCACCTACGAGAATCACGTCTAATCTTGTTTCTTTATTGAGTAAAAAAGGTTGGCGAGCCAACGTAAAAATTCAGCCAATCTTATAAAAATGAAATCAAATATGAACTTCATTTCTATCCTATTCCAACTTGTTTGGGACAAAAGGCTTTGTTGATGTTGTTGATAGGTCTCAGTCAGCTTTGATACTTGGCAAGAACAGAAACATGTGACAAAGTCACTACCTTAGCAATAGTCCAATGTTGCAATGAACTTGCTTCCCATGGTAGAGGGCTAAATAACCTTCTTGGTACACTGGCTGGGACGCTTTTTGGTACAGAATAAGATAGTGCAGTCCATACAATAACCATCAGTGGGACACCATAATCAGCCACAAAACTTCTTAACCAGCCTACAGTAATACAAGTATGCATCCAAATTGAGATAACAAACAAATAATTGCATCTATTAACCGAAGCATACTATATCTACAAACATAATAAATTTCAGTACCAAAGCAAGTACATTATTCCTTTTTTGAACAGCAGCCATTACATACTTCATATAGTGCATGAAATTATAGCATACTTAAACTATAAAAAAAGATTGTTAACCTGTTGCATATCGCCAGGATCGGGCTCGCCTACTCTTCAAGGATGTGCATAATAGCCCAAATGCAAAAATGACAGCAAATAGTCCGTTTGTGTAAAGCCACTGAAACTGATACATGGGATTGTTTTCATCTTCGCCTTTGGGCACCTTAAATTCACTGACAATTCCCTAAAACAGTAAAGAGACTTTAATGTGGGCAAGAAATTATTTACAATTAAAAGTCATATCATCAGTGGAATTGAGAGTATTATTCAAAATATGCCTGAAACTAAACTATACCTTGATTGCTTGTTGGAAAAATAGAACAGTGATTAGCATCCCGAAGAGTTCACCGGCAACTCTTGTAAATCTACTGATTACTGAAGATGCATTAAAAATTGAAAGAAGAAACAACATCAAAGCTGTCCATATACAAACCCTGTATTTAAATTAATAAAAAGTGAGTTTTTATCATCGGATATGTAAACAGCCAAAGAGAAATGAATAGATTTTTTGTTCAAAGCAAGAAACGAATGTGATCCCACTTTTTTTTCCGGACTAAATAATGAACATGAAGTAAAAAGCTGAACATCAGAAGTTCCAAAAACATAGTACAGAATAAATCACATAAACTGGTCTGACAAAATATTAGCCATACTTCATAAATTTTTCAATAATAGTTATTTTGTGGGCTATGCTTCACAACATTTTTAAACACAAAATGTCAATGGCCCTATCTGTTGAAACTTGAAACACCTTGCACCCCTTATAAAATCAGTTGAATCTTGGATGGTGCACACATATTTACCACCCACCCTCCAAACAAAAAAGAAAGATTAGACACAAGACCACCACAAGTTACACAACGATGACTATGCACATAAAATGGTAGCAATGAAAACAAACTAATCAGTCATTCATAAGAACAATAAAGAAAAGCTTAGTAGAGCACAAATTTCATGGTGAACAAGCCTACTTCACCAAAGTAAAAAAGAAAAGAAAGGAAATTAATATACTGAGATGTCTGAACTGTCAATGATTATTTTTCTTTGACGTAAAATTTGTACAATTGTCAATATAATAATCATTCAATCTCAGAAAGATCAAATATCAAATTCTTGCTCTCTCAACAGCAGTGCCATTACTCACTATATATATGAAATTTACACTCCTAGTATCTATCTATCAAAAGGGAGGACCAAAAAGCCCTATCCATAATAAACAACTCTACAAAAGATAAAGTAGTCCTGCTGAACTTGGACTGGATTGGACCTAGTAAAGTAATGGGCCTGACTACTAACACAATTGGACTATTTATGTATCACAATCTGCTAAGACTAAATCACTATTCCCGTGCCTCCTCCCTCTACCTGTCTAACTTCTGAATTTTTTGCAATCTAACTTTACAAGTTCTCTACGACCACAAAATTAATCAATATTTAGATATGAACATAAATAAAAGCAGGATAAAAGAATTACCATCCAGCCCAAGCTAAGTAAAGGCGTTGACCTAAACGCTCCTGGCCCTTGGCAAAATTGTAGAGATAAGAATACATGATGATAGTCGGCTCTGCCACTCCTACTATCATCATCGGCTGCCCTCCGATTATGGAATGTATGATGCCACATATCGCTGTTGAAGCTAATGTCTCCACTGTGCTCAAGGCTCCATCTTTATTTATTTATTTTAACTTAGTTTTTGAAACATTTTCTTTTAACTTTGAAGAATATATAAACTTAATAGAATAAAAAAAAACAAAACAAGAGAGTTTGTAGATACCAGTCTCTTTACTTAGTTGCTCCCCAAATGCAATCACAGGAAGTGCAGAGGCAAAGAAGATGTAAGTAGTTGGCGCCAATATCCTTTAAGAAAACATGGTGATAAATGATATTTACTTGGGACAACTTGGAAAATTAACATTATAACAAAAGAACCTCAAGGCCGAAGGGCAGCCTCCCCACCAGTCATCCTTATAGCAACTCAATCTTCCTTTGAAATCTTTTGCAATACCACTGCCAGGTTTCATTTTGTCTAAGATCATTTCCTAGAAATAAAGAAGATATTAGTTTTATTGAGAATATGTATATTTAAATTCTACTTCATAATACAAAGGCAAGAAATAACTGCATGAAGATGTATACGAAGTTTTGTTCTATAGTCTCTTATTTGGCACTTTGGAGTATCACCATAATTTGCATGTCAATAGATGGATTTGAGGAGTGATAAATGCATTTTTATTTGTACATGGTACATCTTTCGAAAAACACTTGTATTTAACAACAAAAACAATTATAGTTTATGCTAGTAGCATTTAAAAGTTGAATAACCTCTAATTTTATTTATTTAACAAAGTCTTTAACATGAATTTGAGAAAAGAAAAAGGTTATAAAAACATAGAATTGCTAGGTACAAACATTTTAAAATTCAGATGTATATATCGTTTAACTGAAGTATAAATAATTTGGTGTGCAAATAAGAAATGCAAGAACTACAAATTTGTTACAATTTTATACTCAGCAGAACAGAGCATCCACTGAGAAACCAGCTAGCAAACAAAAGATCTTAAAAGAGAAATTGAATCTCGAACCATTTAAAGCTTCAGACAGATACGGACGCGAACGTAGCCGAATAGACGATCCAAATTCAAAGGAACCAAATCATCTGCCCACCTATGGGCAGGAAGTTCCTGCCAACTCATGTGACGGCCAATCATTTATTGCCATTTGGTTTGCTATTGAAAAAAAAATAACAACGAAATCCAAAAACTTTCTTTATTAAAGCGAAACACCAAATCACCAATGATTGTGTTACTGTCATCTTGAACTTCAAACCAAATAAATTTAAAAAAAAAAGTTAAAATGATGATCTATGTTTAATAAAAATAAAATAAAATAATAAAGCTTATGTATCATGTTGCATGTATTTATTTATTTTTCATCTATATTTCTTTTATAAAATCCGATAATGGTATATTGGGATACAATGCATGTTATTTAAATAACATATGATTTGCTGACGCATGCATGGAAGATTAAATGACCAATATTTAAGTGTTATTGTATATAGGTATTATAGCAACTAATTGTTTGAACATTTTAGAAATTGATAGGGATATATCAGCGCAATTATTGGAAATATAATGATTAATGCATGTTGTTTCTAATAGCATCTAACTAGCATATTTTTTTTTTTTTTGCTTAAAGTAACATGATTCACTTAATTTTTCAAATTTACTCAAGATAAATTAAATGTGTCGTGGAAATAATTTGGTCATTCCCCATGTAAATATGATTTGACTTTCTTTGATTGATGGCTGGTTTCTTCTCAATTAAAAGTAGCAATGCGCGTCCCAAAGTTAGGGCTGAACTGGCGTCTGGCGATAATAAATGAAATAAACAACAAGCGGAATTGAATCCAAATGCATGATCTCAAGTTTAGTCAACAACGCGAGATATGCAAACTATAATATTTGGATAATTTTCAATTTTCAGCGAACGAAAACTCGTCTCATCTCCATTTACAACATCTAACTAAAGCGAGACGGAAATTCCGGAGAAAAGGGAAAAGATTGAAAGGTGATGTTACCTCTGAGAGCGCGTCAGTCGAGAAATCCTTGAACGAATGGAGGAGGAGGTCTGGAGGAGACGACAATGGATTCACAGGTGGCGGCGGTGCACCAAGAAAACGAATGGAAGAAGAAATGAGAAATTAGGAAACGACAATTTTGTGTCTCGCTTGTCGCTTGGGCTCCTGCGTCGTGTGCGCGTTCCAAACAAATAGCAAACGCAAATACGCGATGCACTGCCAGTCTGCCATCAACCACAATCGGGGAGGTGTGTCATGGGACCCACGAGACAATTATGGACACGTGGCTCGGTCTGGTTCGGGCGTTCGGCCAGTTTCTGTCAAGCGTTGCCGTTGTTGGTGGTGCACCGAAATCTGGTTAGCGGAAATTGCATCCAAAGCCACAAAGTAAAACAGGGGATTTGACTATACGGAGTAGTTGGTAGGCGAGATGATGACATCATCATCCATTCATAATCATGTAGTTTGCAAAACGGAACGGATTTGCGTTAATTAGTTTTGAGATCGAAACAACTTTGTAACTCACGTAATTAGTCAATTACTCTTACTCTGTACATTTTTCTTTATGTAGAAACTAGAAAGACATGGACATGTGTTGTATAGTCAAAACCATTCTCCGTATGACATGCTTAGTCGATAAATAAATTTATGAGAATATGTGAGTATTATTTGATATAATGTTGAAAAAAACATTATAATAATAATATGAATATCACATATAAAATAATATAATTGTATTGGGTGAGAGAGAGAGAGTCAGAACATTAAACCTAGAATGGAGAGACGATATTGAATTGAAGTTATATTCTGTGAAATTACTTAAATGTAAAGCCCGTTAAGAGAGAAATGAGCCAAAAACAACTATTTTCGTGGAAAACATGAGTTATTTCCGTGCATGTTTTGTTTCGTGAACTATTCATGATAATAATATAAAAAAACTGGAAAGTTTGTTATTTTCGTGGAATCTTTCTTTAAGAAATAAATGTTAGCTAACCACGGTAATATCAACAATTCTAGTAGTGAATTGACAACTGTTTTTTTAGGAGTAAGACTTTGTCTTTCAGAATTTTTATTAACCACTAAAAATAGTTTTACAAGAGAGAAAATAAAAAAATAAAAAAGGAGAAAACAGTTACAACCACATAGAAGTATAATATTCTAAAATTAAAGATAAAAGATGATCTCAACTGAATGATCGTTGCGTCGTGCTGTTTATTTAGGTTATCATCGCCATCTGTTGTTGTTGAAGGTTGAAATCCATCGTCCCACCCTCTTAAGCTACTGCAGCATATTTTCTTGAAGCAGCTTCAGTTTTCTTTCTGAACCTTGAACCTCTCATCCTTCCTGTACCAGTTGCCAACCTAGAAAACGAACCAGTACGCGATATCTAACTCAGAATTATAAAATTGCACGTAGATCCAGTAAAATTTAAAAATTATGTTCAACCTTGAATGAATTATTTCACCACTAAAGCTGACAGATTGGTTATTTCTCTTATCTTTTAAATTGCCTTTGCATGTGCGCCGCTCGCATATTAGTAAAATTAAAACGGGTAGTGCAACCTCGTAGGCGACTCCGCAAGACCGCAACTACATTTCTTAGAAAGAAACAAGATGAATATTCGCGTTTTTGTTGTTGTCACCATTCTTTTCTTTTACCTTTGCTAATAGTCACATGTTCTGATAGTGATGAAGGTGCAATGGAGCTCAGCCATGACGTTTTAATTAAAATTCCAGCATACTAGCTTTTAAAGCACTTTGGATCGATCTTATCATCATTTTATGACCAACATAAAAAATTTGGAATTTTGTGTGTCACATACTATGGGGAGGTGTGTCGAGAGTGGCACCACTAAAGTGTTATCGCCTTATCGGTTTGTTTTGGAATTACGAGTGTTTCACTTCTCCATATAACTAGCAAATATTTTGACAAAATTAGGTGTAATTTGTCAAACTATGCTGTGTAGGTGTAGGTGTATATAATATATATATTTGTTCCAATTAATTATATGATTCTTAATTATTGTTCTGTTACATAAAAAAGAGCGGATATACATATACGCTCATCGATACATGCATGCGTCTCAATACATATTAGACAAATTGTTATGTATGTTAAATTCATCGCTATACATGTTATTTTACATTAAAAATAATAATACATATTAGACAAGTTATTCTGTATGTTAAGCTAAAGAAATAAAATGTTGATAATTAAGCTTAAATAACAACTCATCTAACATGTCTAATTATTTTTCAATATAAAAATGACATGCATAATGACTTTTAATATGTATAATAACTCGTTTAACATGCATAGCTATGTGAGTATCGATGAAGCGCATCGCTTAAACATTATTCTTACATAAATACATGAAATGTCGTGGATCCAGTATCTCAGCTAAGTCGGGTTAATATTCTTTAATTTTAAACATCTCATCTCATCCTTAATTTAATTAGTATCTACATAGTGTTTTGGACTGAGATTTCAATTCATGCGTCCAGTGGAAAGTGCAGAATTATTCAACAATTTCCACTTGAGGATGCTCTGAGATGTTGATATATTTGATAGAAGTGTTGCAACTTGCAACATTTAAAGAACAATAATTTGACAAGTTGACGTTGGAATATATGATTTTTTTGTTTGATTCTAAAAAATTAAGAATTATATATATGACTTTCTTTTCAAATATTTGATAGTTATGATTTTATTTTTCTGCGTCATCGTTCAGACGTGTCTTCTAAACGCACTTGTTCAGAAATTGAGGTACTCGAGTTTACAAAGCACAAAAACAACAAGTAATTTTGAAATATGCGTTAACGTCAAAACGCAACGTCTCAACGTGCGTCCAGACGAATCATTTACAACGTTGCCTGAACGCAGCGTTCAGACATGAATGCAGATTTGGATTATTGCACCATACTTAATCATTTTGTCATTTGTTACTTCAGCTTGAACGCATGCTTTTAGTCTGAACGCTGAACAATGTAAAATTGAGTCATAAATGTTAAATTTTTAAAATGAGATCATCAACGTCAACATTATTATTGTTTTAAGAGTAAAAAAAAAACAAATTCGGAATATATAGTAAGATTAATCAATATTAGAAATATAATAAATAAATTATAAATAAAAAGAAAAATTGATGCAAAAGCGTAAAAAATAGAATAGGTCAGAGTTATGAACACTGAACTTTTGAAAAATTTAATAGACCGGTGTTCACAACACGGTCATTGGCTTTTGTTGATTTTATGCGCAAATGAAAGAACCAACGTGGGCTGATTTTTTTATTAATAAAAATATTATTATTTTATTTAATGAATTAGATTAAAATTAGGTAATTTTTCGTAACAACTTCGACAGCATTCGTCGGGATCGTAATTAAATTTTTTTATCGTAGCAAGTCATCGAGCTGTAGATATTTGAGTCTATTTTCACCGCGTCGAGTCTAATTTGCAATCGGAGAAACGAGCGACTCAGAATTGATTCCGACGCAAACTCATGATAAAAATTTAATAATTAAGACACAAGTTGAATATGGAGCCAAATTTTAGATGCACATTCCTTTGACCGCAAATCGAACTCAACAAGATGGAAGTAGATTCGAATATCTACAGCTTGATGTCTTGCGACGAAAAAAAAACTAATTACAATACCGACGAGCGCAACTGAAGTTCCTACAAATAAATATTCAGTATGATTAGCATTTTTTTCTACAAACTTCAGCTACGCTCGTCGTGACCGTAATCAAGTTCTTTTTATCGTCGTAAGTCATCGAGCTGTAGAGATTTGAGTCTACTTCCACCTTGTCGAGTCTGATTTGCGATCAGAGAAACGAGCAACTCAAAATTGAATCTGACGCAAACTCGTAATAAAAATTACTAATTAAAACATAAATTGAATTTTCTCAAAAGGTCGGTGTTCTCAATCTCGGTTTTTTTAGTTTTAGCGTTTTTGTATCGAATTTTCTGTTTATTTATAATTTATTTATTAAATTTCTAATATTAAAACATTCGGTAAGATTAATGTACAGCTGTTTACGCATGGGGTTTTCTTTTAGATCGATGTAGCAGCACTGCAGCAGCAGTTGCGCGCTTTTCCAAAGTGAAATCACCTCTTTTCCAAAAAGAAAAATTAGGATCCTACTTCTTCAATCTGAGCCGTTGTATGAAAACTAACGGATCAGATGAAGGAAAGAAAGCATCTATATTTTAAATCTAACGGCCCAAAATTAAATAGAAGGATCCAGGTTTTCAGCAAAATAAAACAGATTCGGACCCTATGTGGCTATTTTCCACTCTCTCTGACATGTGATTTCATGAGCTTTGACTTCGTACAAAATCTTTTTGTTGAGAAATGGAGCATTCGTGGAGTCATTAGTCGTGCAAACCACATTTTACAATTTTGACATTACCTTTACTATTTAATATTCTTAAAAATTATTTGTACTATGGCTTAGAATTACGTACACTAACGAGTCATCATTCGATCGTACATTAATTAATCTAATAATTTAAACACGATTTAATCACCACTACAGTTGTGAAAAGACTCGAACGGATTGATCCGCCCGTGATCTGCGTATTCGAGCTGTGACCGACTTGACTCGAGATTCCAATTCGTTCCGACTCGTGGAAAAAAAATCTGCGGATCTACGGCGGGCCCCATTTAAATTCTCAACAAATTCGCCGGGAACCCGCCCGACCAGTGACAAACCCATGCCAATCCGCCCAAACCCGTCTGAACCCATGCCAAACCAGTGCCAAATCCGTGTCAAACCCATGTGAATCCGTGCCAAACGGCCACCCCCGACGATTTATACATTTCTCAGAATTTTTTGAAAGTTTTACCATTTTTTTTCCAATTTTTTCAATTCAAAATTAAAAAAAAAAAAACACAGTGGGAACCCGCTCCGCCCTGCCCCGGCCCGTGACCCGACCCATCCAAATCCGTGTCCGTCCAACCCGTGCGGATTTACCACAGGCCGGATTGCCCCTAATTCACTAAACTCGTGCTAACCCGCCTCGCCCAACTCGTGAATCCGTCCAACTCGTGACCCGTGAATCCGTCCGAGTAGAACTCGCGAGTACTCGCTCCAATCCGTTGTGAGAACTGTAATCACCACATTTAATTGTGCACAATTGAGTGACTAAACACCCTCTTTTGTTCTATATATTTGGAATGGCATTCACACTCAAAAGCAGAGTCCTGCTCTTTTATCTGATCCATTCAGTTTAAAATGAACGAATCAGATTTTTGAACTTGTAAAAATAACGTCTCCTGCACTTCATATTTGGGCGGTCCATTGTAGATTGGACGGTCCGAATCAATAAGAGCTACTAATTTAAAAGAGCAGATACGAACTCCTGTATATTAATGGAATTTGCTTTTATATTATTTTTGTGTATCTTTTTTTCCTTGTTTCTTTTTGTGTTCATGCATGAAATGGTTTTAATTAGTTTACTTTTCAGTAAACTATTTGTATCTTTAATTATCACACTTTTTTACATAATGCATGCAATAAAAATTTATTTCCTTTAAAAAATCAAATCGACATAACTTCCACATTTTTTAAGTTATTTTTTGGGTCAGAAAAGTTCATGATAGATTTGTTGGATATATATGTATGGAGCATTGTAAAAAGAATTGAGTACCAGAAATAGCACTAAAGTTTTCTCCTTTAGCATCTTGATCCAGAGAGTTATAGGATAGCCAAATTGTTTGATTGTCGATTTGAGAACACTTATTTGTTAGCTTTGTTTGGTGTACTATATTGTATAGTCAAGTAGTGCATTATCGTCATTGATTGTGTTGTCAATCGAACATGCTTACCTTATAGAGCAGTGTAGCCTCCTTGCATAGATTTAGAATCTAAAATTGGTTGTCTTGTTGATAAGAAATCAAAGATAGGTTTCGCAATTTTAAGAACACTTGTTATCTAGTTGAATTGGTTCCGAAAGAAAGTTTAGGTTCCAAAAATTTCGTGGACGTAGTCTATTTTGTTTGTAGGTTGAACCACGTTATATTGCGTTCTTGTGTTCTCTTGATCTCTCTTGCTCTCTACTCTCTCTTTTTACTATATTTGTACTTTATTATTTGATTTGCTCAATTACGATTAGTACTTGCTTCCTTTTGATTTTGGCTAGGTGATTAAGGTCCAAAAGTTTGAATTATAATTGTTAAAAACGCTTTTGCACTAGCACTTGACATTAGAACCCCATTCTAACAATACACCTGTATTTAAAGGAGACAAGTTTAGTCTCACAGAATGTCCCAAAACTGATTTAGAAAATGATGCCATGAAAGACGTCCCATGCGCGTTCGTTGTACGCAGTCTCATGTATGCCCAAGTATGCACAAGACTGGATATAGCCTTCATTACTGAAATACTGCGGCTATATTTAAGTAATCCAGGTGTGGAGCATTGGAATGATGCCAAGAGAATGCTGAGATACCTAAAGAATACAAGAGATTATATGCTCACATATCGAAATCGGAAAAGCTTGAGGTTTTTGGATATAACGATTCCGATTTTGGAGGATGCATGGATAGCATGAAATCAACATCAGGATACATCTACATGATGACAAACGATGTTGTTTCATGGAAGAGCTCTAAACAGACATTAATCGCACCATCCACAATGACGGTCAAGTTTATTGCATGCTACGAAGCCTCAAACGATGGTGTATGGCTCAAGAATTTTGTCACTAGGTTGAAAGTAGTTTCTTCTATTGAGAAGTTGTTGACGTTGTTACGTGACAATAATTCTTTCATGCTCTATGCGACAAACAACAGAAGCTCGATCAAGTCTAAGTACATAGATATCAAGTTTATGGCTGTAAAAGAGAGGATGCAAAATAAAGAGTTGAAGATGGAACATGTGGGTACAAATTCCATAATTGCATATCTCCTTACAAAATGACTACCACCTAAGAAGTTACATGAGCATGTTGCTCGTATGGGTGTAGTATCTATTATAGGATAGTTAGGAAAAATGTGAGAGTCTGATTTTTTTTTGTTCTATGTTATGTAATTTGAAACAAGAATGATATATACAAATTATATTTTGAATTTCATTGTTTTCTCTCTTTAAAGCTTTGACCTCACTAAAGTAAAGATTAAGGGTGACCCATTTGGAAAATCGCACATATAATCATACTCTCGTGTAATTTCTGAACTATATGTCCAGAATCTAATTCATGTCATCTAGTAGTGATTGGCTTGCACTAGCTCCATTTCTTTGAGTTGTTCTATTCCAAAGCTGCTGCTCTGCTAACACAATTCGCATGAGGCTGCGTCTCATACAATTTCAACAAACATTAACCCAATTTCAACAAGCGAGCTAACCCTATATTGACCTTGCCAACCCTCATATCAATTACCAACACGTCACGTTAGTTTCTTGCACTACTACAGAAAAAGACTATAACAGCGACCTTCTAAGGCCTATTATAGCGGACATGAGGGCGATATAATAGAAGGGGGCTGCTATAGGTGGAATGCATCCGCTGCAATAGATCCAACCTATTATAGCAGACCATGGCTAAATGCCGCTATAATATATGGCTATTATAGCGGATCCTGGTTAAAGGTCGCATAAGCTAGCTATTATAGCGGCATTTAGCCAGGATCCGCTATAATAGCCAACCTATTATAGCGGACTGTGATGACAGGCCGCTATAATAGGTTGACAAATATATTAAACAATTAAGTTCTGTTACAGCGGGTTTTTGATAAAGTTCGCTATAATATTTCTGATTTTTTTTAAATGCCGTTGATTTTCTGTGGCCAGCCCCAATTGGTACCAATGCAAATGTACCAATATATATCAATAAAAAATAATATACAACTAATTTAACATAACACACAAATAAATATATAATATATATCAAACATAAACATCAAACTCACATATATAACAAATATCACATAAAATATCACATATATAAAATAAAATATCACATAACACACTAATACGGCATACATGCATACAACACATCACAAAAAAAACTAATATAATCGCATAACATTATTTTCACCTGCTCGATCTTGTTATCGGGCAATGGAGCTGGATATGGCTCGAGCTCCTAAAAAATACATCAAATAAGATTCAATCATGATTAATTTTACAAATACAAATATATAAATACAAATATGTACATAATTCATTAGAGAACAAATTTAGCACCTGTAACTTGAGCGATCTCAAGCTCGAGACATCGTTGTAATGCGTCGATATGTACAACATCACCCGCATAATATAATATCCGCACATCCAGCCATTGAGATGCGGAGCGCTCTACAAATTTTAGCAAGTAACAAAATAAATATGTAAGTGTTGAATGCTTACTAAACACTAAATCCTAAACACTAAACCCGAAACCCTAAACGTAAACCTTACACCTTACACCTTAAACTCTAAACTCTAAACATTAATCTTAAACCCTAAAGATTAATACCAGTTAAAGGCTCTAATCTTCTAAACCCGAAACCCTAAACGTAAATCCTACACACCTTAAACTCGAAACTCTAAACATTAATCTTAAACCCTAAACTCTAAAGATTAATACCAAATTTATCAATTAAAGGCTCTAATCTTCTAAATTCGAAACCCTAAACGTAAACCCTACACACCTTAAACTCTAAACTCTAAACATTAACTTAAACCCTAAACATAAATCCCAATTAAAGGCTTTAATCTTCTAAACCTTAAAACCTAAATCATAAACACTAAACCTGAAACTCTAAATCTTAAACTCTAAACCCTAAATTTCGATGAAAATCTCCAATTTGAGATAAAATATAGAAAACTTACTTTGACAACTCTAATCTCGAACTTAGTATTTTTGCTCGAACCTTTTGCTTGAAAATATTCCCGCAATGAACTGTACAAATGTATACAAGTCCAAATAAATATAAAATAATTAGAATAAAAGTGTTAAAAATTATACACAAGAAAACTTACGCATTCAATGCCCTAACAATTTCGAGCATGTTTTCTGCTTTGTTTTGTGAATCAATCTCATAAATCGTTGCCGTTGAGATTTGCAAAACTAAAAGATACCAGTGATTGCATACAATTCAAATTTAAGAAAGTTAGTATGAATTCATATTAAGTGATTGAATTATGGAAAAGTAAGGAGGCTAACCATTCAATGTACGGCAAAAATATCAAGGATTTTGGGTCCTCAATAACAATGAAGAAGTTCTTAATGTAATTAACAGTGGTGGCGTAGTTCTCAATTACACTTGTTCCCGAGCACGAGATGGGATCAAGAAAGAGAAACTTTGATTGCAACCCAAATTTCCAAAGATAATGTGATAGACACCTGTGTGTATAAATGCATATTGGAATTATATATGTATTAAGTATTAACTACAATTTAATTGCATAGATATTAAGTTTGAAGATTCTTACTTGCACCATATCTGAATACGCGAGACACTTAGCCAATTACCCGGCTTGAGAATGTCCATTATCTCACTAAGTTCCAGCAAGTGCACATCATCGATGCCGAACAACTACTTGTTGCCAATTGTGAAGATAGCTTGATCCTCCGGTTGCAACATCAACTATTAAATTTGCTTTTGTGAAATTATAACAATATTGAAATGTTTATTCATTTTACGAGGAATAAGTTAAATGTGCACTGTATTGTAAAGCTTTAAGCTAGATGGATCAAGAAGCGACAGGTATTCAACGGGAAGAAGGTGAGGTCTTTGATTAATGTTAGTGCTTGCACTTGGTGCCTTTTCTCTTTTCTTCTCAGGTGCTCAAGCCTGTGCTAAATCATATGAGTACAAAATCAATTTAAAATGCATAAAATTAGAGTTTAGTTGATTTCTTATACCTGCTCATGAGGACACAATTTTACAAAATATGAAGGCCAACAGACGGGATAAGTGACTAGGTCACCAACGTCATACAAATAGTCTGTTGGATAAGGCACTTTAACTCCTTCTTGACCTACAATATGTGACTATTATAGTTGATTTATTACCTAAAATACTAAAAAGACTTTATATGGTATACTTTAATTCATTACCTAGAATTACTGTATCTATCGTCACCCTAACTATATCAGGAGGAATATGCACGTTATGAATTGTCGAAGCATATGGCAACACAGTACCATGAGCCATCAACGTCCTACCTTTATCGACCGAATCATACAAGTTGCACAGTGTGGCGACCTAAAAACAAACTTATAAGAATTAATAAAATACTATTAATTCAACGCAAACAATAACAGATAATATATAAAACATTTCATAATGTATAAGTAATAGATATAAGGAGTGAAAAACGGTAACCTCGATGTCCTCGGCTCTCCAACGAGAATAGCTATCATGCGTCGGCTCGGGAGGAGGCATATTGGCCTGTTGGTAACCAAAGTGCAGCATCGCACTCATGTTACCTGATATGAGCATGTACTCCTGCATACTCAAGAATTGGGACTGTAGTTAGTCATACTCATCCCGAGATACACATCTGTCATGCGTAGGCCTCCTCCTCGGCCCCTTTCCGTACACATCCTTGAGCTCGATCGTATTAGGGTAGCCCCGCACCCTACCTCCATGCTCCTGGGTCCCGAGAGTGGCAGTAAGTACATCGTGATGCCGGTGCACTTGGAACGCCCCTTTAAAGGCTTCTGTGGATTTTGCTACCTAAGATTTGTTAAAACAAATTAAGAATAATATAGAACAATGAGTTTATAAATTGAGAAAAGTGTTAAGAAAAATATAGTACCGCTCGCTTAGCGACCTCTCTTGTCGCCTCATTGACAATGACATACTCACCGTCCTTTACTTGTTTGACATGAGATCTGAGGAATGCCAAACTTCTATCACCGATGGAGGGGCTGATCACCTCCGACTTCTCTCCTGACACAATAACAATATAGAAATATTAATTAGTCATAACTTAGTCATTTATATTTTTTTCTTGTGCTTTTAATGTAGAAACATTAAAAATAAATACCATCTCCAATTCTGATAACATCAGTGGCTTTCCAATTTTTCCTTGCGCTCTTAATACCAACCGAACCAGTCATATGGTGGTGCACCATTTTGTCTGCATTTTGTTTATTACAGTGACGTAGTGCCTACAAATAAGAAATCAAGATATATAGTAGTAAATATATTGATAATTTGTCGGTTTACAATTGAAATTACAAAATTTAATCAGAGATATCAGAATATACCTGAAACTCATCGTTGTGCGTGTAGGCAACAAAGTTCCGCCACTGCTGCTCGGTGATCGGTTCTCCTTTTTCCATAGGAGTCAATGGATTATCTCGATAGATGTACTGTTGCCTTAGTCTAATCTTCCAAGCCTTCCAAAGCTCGTCCATTTTTGCAAGGACTTTGCTTTTCCAGCTATCATCAGGAATGTACCAAGTCACCTTTAAAAACAACAAAATTGGAATGAATATCAATACTAAATATATTAAATATTAGAAACAACAAAATTTAGGCTTTTAGAGTATATGATTTGACCTTAATCTTTTCCCAAAGACTCTTCTTCGTATTATTATCAAATTCTTCCCAGTGTTTGATGTCACATGGCATGTGCGATCTAACAAAAACACCGAGCCATGTTGTCCAATCTTTAACCATATCTCCAATGGCTACGCCGTTCTCATCGAACTCGATATGCTTGTATACTTTATCTTTAACCTTTTGTGCATTCGCTTTCGATCTCCTCCTTTGGCCAGAGCCGCTAGCTCCACCTGATGCACCATCGGAAGACATGGTTGTTAATATGAAAATGATAAAATTATATTAGAAGAAATCACAATTATATGAAAACAATTCAAAACTCTAAACCCATTCTAACAAAAACCCTAATTTGGTACATTGGCACAATTACATTACTCGTGCACGTAATGTAAACTCTAATTTGGTACAATTTCAAAATCATTACACAATTAATATTACTCGTGCACGTACATTTGCACAATTAAACCTAATTTAAACCTAATTTAACAATTATATGAAAACAATTCAAAACCCTAAACCCATTCTAACAAAAACCCTAATTTGGTACATTGGCACAATTACATTACTCGTGCACGTAATGTAAACTCTAATTTGGTACAATTTCAAAATCATTTCACAATTAATATTACTCGTGCACGTACATTGGCACAATGACATTACTCAAGCACGTAATGTAAACCCTCATTTTGGTACCATTTCAAAACCAGTTCAAAAGTAGACAAGCACGAGCAAAATTAACTCTAATTTAACCCTAATTTAAACCTAATTTTACTCTAATATAATGTAAATATACCTTCATTGTGAGAGCACGAACACGAGAGACAATAGAGGAGCTACGAGAGAGAGGAGAGGAGATGAGGCAACAGCAGCGAGAGCGAGAGGCGGGGCAGAGAGAGCGGTAGCGAGGCGGGGCCGAGAGGCAGCTGCAGCGAGGCGGGGCTGAGGCTGGCTAGGGCTGGGGCTGGGGCTGAGAGAGAGGGGGGCAGGGGCTGAGAGAGGGAGGCGCGCGAGATAGGGTTTCTGCGCGCGGGAGGGAATTTTCCTGAAAACACCTATTATAGCGGCCTTCTTGTCAGACCCGCTATAATAGGTTAAGAATGGAATAAATAACTCTGCAGATCAAGTTATATCACGAAACAAACTTGAGCATAGTGGTTAGATTGTAGTGATGTTGAGTTGGAGGTTTGGAGTTCGAACCTCAGTGCTGAATTTAGTTTTTTTGGTATTAAATTAGTAAAAAAATTAATAAATATTACTTATAAATATTCATTAAATAAATATTCATACAAATATTTTTTTTAATCAAATTAAAGTACAAGTTACAAATTGAATTAAAAACATTCATACAAATATTCATTAAATAAACATTCATTACAAATATTCATTAAATAAACATTCATTACAAATATTCAATAAATAAACATTCATTACAAATATTCATTATAAATACAAATATAAATATTCATTAAATAAACATTCATACAAATTCATTACGACAATTCATTACAAAATTCATTACAACAATAATTCATTACAAATTAAATTCATTAAACAAATATTCATTTTTTTATTTACGATGTTTGACCCACACTCCTTCGTTGTGATCTAAACGCAAAATAAAAGATCATATTAGTTATCAGAAAAAATAGAAAAGATTAGATAATTAAGAGACATAATTGAAAAGTAACTGAACGCAAGTAATGCGACGTATCATTCTTCTCCACTGGATCGGCCTCTATACTTGTGGAAAAGTACTTCGTCATATTGATCGTTCTCTTCTTCGAGATCCCCAACATCGAGGATTCGTCTTTTACCCGAAAGAACCACATGCTTCTTCTTGTCGGACGGATCAGCAACATTAAACACTTGCTTTACTTGTTTATTTGCAAGTATGAAAAGGTCGTCCCGATGACCCACTATTTTCATTTCAACTATCGTGAATCCAGTTTCCTTTTCTAAAGTGACACTAATTTGATTGAACCATTCATACAGAAATAAGGGAATTCTGAATCTTATGTAATAAAGTTCCCAAATTTCCTCAATTCGACCATAATATGGCATTGCCTTATCGCCGTCAGCTGGTACAGCATCTACTTTTACTCCGCTGTTCTGCAGCGTGCTTTTTTTGTTCTTGTTCTTGGTGTACCAGGTGAATCTGTTCATGTCGAAACCTTGATGGATGGTCACGTTCAGTGAGGGACCTTTTGCTAGTAATTGCAAGGTCTGATTACTCGATCCCTCAGATTTTAGTTTGTCTTTGAACGATTTTGTAAATTTCTTATTATGCTCGTTGATGACCCAATCAGCACGACTCGATCGATTTTGTGAGCGCAACTCAGCAATGTGCTCTTTCACATAAGAGGCCACATCTTCAAGCTCCATAAGGACCTTAAAATGTGCTTTTTCTAACAAGCGCTCATCCACCCTTCGTGTCATTGATCCCTTTATACCAAACCCTTCTGATCTACCCTCATGTCGAGACTTCGATAGTCCAATAGGATCCACTCCATCCATGTGATCGGTGTAAAACTCAATAACCTCTTCCGCAATGTAACCTCCAACTATGCTCACTTCGGGTCGAGAACGACTCCGACATAGTCCTTTGAGTTGACCCATTCCTTTCTCAAAAGTATACATGTAACGTAAATGCATCGGTCTGCACGTTCTTATCTCCCTCACCATATGAATGATCAAATGTACCATGATATCAAAAAAAAGAAGGCGGGAAGTACATGTCTAGCTCGCAGATGGTCTGCACGACGTCGGATTGAAGTTTTTGTAATTGTCCAACATCGATCACCTTAGAGCAAATCGAGTTGAAGAAGAAACACAACTTGGTTATGATCCGCCTTATAGGTGATTTCAAAATTCCTCGAATTACAACAAGAAGAAGTTGTGTCAACAAAACGTGATAATCATGAGACTTCATTCTGATCAATTTCATTTCCTTAATTGACACCTTTGCTGAGATATTTGAGAAATAACCTGACGGGACCCTAAGGTCCTTTAAGCAACCCAACAAACTTTTTTTCTCTTCTGTTGTTAAAGTCTAGCTTGCCGCCAGTAGGTAAGTATGCCTTTTGCCCTCGGCTGGTGCCAGCTCTGGCCGAATCCTTATTTCGAACATGTTCTTTCTAGTTTTGATGCCATCTTTTGTTTTGCCAGGAATGTTCAACAACAAACCCACGATACTCTCGGCAACATTTTTGATGACATGCATCCCATCCAAACAATGGCAAACCTCCAAATATTGCCAGTAAGGGAGATCCCAGAATATGGACTTTTTCTTCCATAATGAGTCTTTCAAAGAACTATTGTAAGATTTTTTCCCAAACTGGACCTTTATATCTTTCACCATCTCATAAACATTTCTTCCAGATAATGGTTGTTTAGCTTTCACTGGCTCTTCTTTTCCATAAAATTCCTTCGTAAAAGTTCGATAGGAATGCTTAATTGCAAGGTATCTTCGATGTCCCATGTAAATGTTCTTGTTATAATGACTCAATCGTATGGAATGCGTGTCTTCTCGACCTATGGCACATGCTTTACCTCCTTTGATCTTGTAACCCAATAAATTCCCATATGCGGGGTAATCATTAATCGTGCAGAAAATCATGGAACAAAGAGTGAAGTGTTCTTTCGAATTTCAATCATACACCTCCTCTCCTTCATTCCATAATTTTTGGAGGTTATCTATCAATGGTGTCAAGTAAATGTCTATATCATTTTCGGGTTGCTTGGGACCCGAAATCAACAATGGCATCATTATGTATCTTCTTTTCATGCAGAGTCAGGGAGAAAGGTTGTACACAAACAATTGCACCGGCCATGTACGTGACGGCTACTCAAGTTGCCATAAGGGTTCATTCCGTCTGTACATAATTCCAATATTAAAATTCTTGGCTCACTACCAAAATCTTTGAATTTTCTATCTATGTTCCTCCATTTTCGGAGAGCCGGCTGGATGTCGTAGTTTTCCATCGAATTTTCTACAATCATAGTGCCACCGTAATAATTTAGCATCTCTTGGATTCATGAAGAGACGTTGAAATCTTGGTATTATCGGTAGGTACAATAACACACCTTCGCGGGTGGCCTTTTCTTTCCATCCTCATTCTCATTCTCATTATCGCCTCTTGATTTGTACCATGATGCATTACACGTCGGACATTTATCTAGGTTGTTGTACTCTTTCCCGTAAAGTATGCAGTCATTCGGACAAGCATGAATTCTATTCACCTCCATACTCAAATGACATAACAATTTTTTGGCATGGTAATTTGAATCTGATAACACATTATTTTCTGGTAACATGTCTCCCAAAAGCTGCAGTAAAGATGTAAAACTCTTGTCACTTTATCCATTCTTGGCTTTTAGGTTATATAATTTGAAAAGAGCAGATATTTTCGAATATTTCGTGCAGTCGGGAAATAATGGTATATTAGATTCGTGGCAAAACAAGTTATCCAAAATTTCAGAAATGTAAGAACAATGGTTTTCAACATCACTCATTATTTCATCCAATTGGACAACATTGTTTGTAGATTGCGGGTTTTCTATTAATTCAGTAATTTCTACATTTTCATCACCTCCCGAATCATCCCGTACATTTTCAACATTTTCATCCTGAATATTTTCAACATTTTCAAACCAACTCATTTCGGTTATTTCTGTCGAACTTTCGACGTTCTCTCCATGCCATATCCACCGGGTGTAGCACCTCATAAATCCATTCCAAATCAAATGCAGTTCAACTTCATCAGCATCCCGACGCCTAGTCATGTTCTGACATTTCGAACACAAACATAGAAGTGACTTTTCACCTCATAATTTCATATATTCCCCTGCACATTTCATAAATTCCGCAACTCATCTCAAATAATCAGCTGTTTTCGTTTCGCCATTCATCCACATTCTATGACGATCCATCTGAAAAATAAATTATTATAATGTTAATTAAAAGTATATATGGGTATCAAGAGATCCACATAATTAAGGTTTTGGGTTGGCCAACCATTCTAACCCACTCTTTGAACACTTTTCCTCATTAGCAGACGTACGATAGTTGCAATTTAGTGTTTGCGAAGATTTCAACAACATTTCCCCTTAGCTCCCCGAATACGCCGACGCATATTTGCATGTGCGCACGTATTTGTGGGAATAATTAGGGAAATACTTTACTGAAATCTCCGCAAACACTAGATTGCAACTATCGTACGTCTACTAATCCTAAATGAGACAAAGTGTTCAAAATGCAGTCCCAAACGGGGACTATTCGAGATTAATCCCTATTGGATTAATCCCGAACAGGTACCGACCTAAATTAGTTTATTTGCCGATATTTTGGTCCTATTTGACAATACCTACCAAAATTTATGCAATGAATGCAATTAAGTTAATATTAATACAAATAATCAATTTCACAATATTTTAAACTTTGAAATATATATAAAATGAATTAACCTCAATAAATTTGAAGAAAACTCCAACGAACTCATGCTACATGCAGTGCTTCCGTCTGCCTCGACCGCTTCGAGCGTTATGAATATAAATGAAGTTAGGCAAATTTTATTTTGAGTTTTAGAGATATTAGAAGGTGTATTAATGGTGGCTCGTGGAAAATTAATTGGCGCCAAGGAAATGGCGAAGAAGAGGATTGACGAACTCTGAAATAATAACCTAAAACCTATTATAACGGACATTAACAAAAGGCCGCTGTAATGAAGGATGTATTATAGCGGACTGTACTGTGAACCCGCTTTAAAAAGCTATTATAGCGGATGCCTTTCTAAAGCCGCTATAACATATAAGCCTATTATAGCGGCCTTTACTAGGTGTCCGCTATAATAGCCCAGGGGATAATTTCTGTCACCTATTATAGCGGCATTTAGTAAGAATTCGCTATAATAGCTTTAGAGAAAATTTTCGAAATGCCACTCTAAAACTATTATAGCGGTGTTGCCTTACCTCCGCTATAATAGGGGTCTATAATAGCCTCTTTCTGTGATAGTGTTGTCACATAAAATGTCTGTACAAGTCTTGCACAAAAGAGCCGTTTGTGGATATAAACAATGCTTAACAAGCACAAACAACACATATTTTAATCCTAATTGTTTCTTAAATTTTTTTAAAACGTGTCTAAAAGTCTAAACTAGAATGTAAACATATTCGTCCTAAAAGGCTAAAACTGAATTTGTAACTACCATAACTAAAAAGTTAGCATTAAAAATAAGGAAGCGACTAACTATCCCCCCTTACAAGCCCCCCTTACACGTCTTCTGTATAAGTCTTTATAATCAAATGTAGTAGTCTTTATATTTTTTAGTATAAATCTTTATAATAAAAAATGATTATCATTGCATTTGTTCAATAAATTATTTATACAAAGAATTAAAAATAATTTATCATTGCATTTGAGTGAGGGGCGCGTAAGGGGGACATGAACTGGGAGACAATTATATTTACTCTAAAAATAAATTTAACCTTTAATATAAATTCTGAAAAATTTAGACTGAAACTGAAAAATTAAAACCTAATAGCATTTTACTTCAATTAATAATTATAACAATTTTACTTTAAATAACCCTACAATAACTTTAAACAAAAATAATACTTTCAGAAAAAAATAAGTTGCTGTTATGCCAGAAATAAACACCATTGGGTGGAAAAAAAAATATTAGAGAAATAGTCTAAATTGTGTAAAATAGCCGAATGACAATCCTTGAAATTTGGCAAAACTAATTTCATTTTAAATTTAGAAAAATATCAAAATTGACCATAATTTGGTCAAATTTATAAAATAACGATTTATATTAATCAAAACTGGAATAATCTTTCTAGATGCACAAAAACCGTTTACTCTTGATTCGCAAGTTAATCAATAAGTTATCTTGTTAAAATCATGACACATAATAAATCTGTCCAGGATCACACGAGAAGAAATATTCAGAGATTTTAGATTGAGATTGTGCAAGTTTCATAAATTGAAAACGAATACAAAATTTAATTATTTACAAATAAAGACATATTTGAAATATAGAAACGATAAGAAAACAGTTAAAAAACCTATCAGGATGATGCAAATAAAGACATATTCAGAGAAGAAATATGGGTCCACGGGTCGGATCTGGGGCGGATCGGACACGGGTTCGAATGGATCTCTCGATTTTTGGTTTATCCGATCTGTTCTATCCGTGGATCCGCCTTTCACGAGTCGGGTCGGATCAAGTCGGACATGAATCGAATCGAATCGAATCGATTCGAATCGGATCGGATCCGCGGGCGAATCGACGCGCGCGGCTTTTAGCGCACCTCTATCTCATCCCCATTTACAACATTTCACGGATTAAAGGGAAAAGATTGAATGGTGATGTTACCTCTCAGAGCGCGTCACTCGAGAAATCCTTGAAAGAATGGAGGAGGAAACGATAATGAATTCACAGGTGTGTTTTCGTTATCATATCACTCATTTCACGAAAGAAAGAATATATTCGTTGACCTTTTCGTATAAAAAACGAAAAAAGGAGTTAGAACTTAGAACGGTCAGTTTTTTTTCGCTTATCAGCGTTGTCCAATCATATGATTGCTTCTTATTATTATTTCTTCTTTCTGTGGGCCTTCTTTTCGTATCTTTTCATGTGGTCTACAGTAAATTTTGGAACGTGTAAACAAAGATAAATCATACGAAGTATGTATTGCCTTTGTTATTCTCAGACGGCGACAAGGAGAAAATGCTGAATCAGTACCGTTAAACGCAACAACTTTTAAAAGCGAAAACAAAATAGTTATTGTGCTCTCTCACTCTCACGTAGTTCTAAAATTGAAGTCACTTGACATTAAAATATATATTACTCCTGCATCTTATTCTCTCTTGTGTATAATAATAATTTTGATTATATATATTTACTTATATATTCTTTTTCAATATATTAAATTACTTTTTTAATAAAAAAATAATATATATTTAGCCGCATAGCCGCAACTATATCTAATTTTTTTTTTAAATTACTATATCACCGCACGCGTATCGTATCGAATACGATACCGACACTCTCATCCGCACTCGTGCAACATAGCTGTCAAGCGTTGGCGTTGGCGTTGGTGCACCGAAATCTGGTTAGTCTTGGGTGGGGGCGCAATAAGACTGCACGTAAAACAAATGAAGCGGAAATTGGCAAATTGCATCCAAAGCGTTGAAATTTAGTGACGGATCCTGTATCAGCAAATGTGTTGCGTCATATTGATTGGACAGAGTCCTGTATAAAAGCGACCGCGGCACAAAGCCACAAAGTAAAACAGGGGATTTGACTATATGGAGTAGTAGCCTAGTAGGTAGGCGAGGTAAAAAAAAATTTGGTTATACGCACGGCACCATGAAAACAGAGGTCGAATTGGCAAATCCAACATTGGCATTTAATTAATTGCCATGTTGAATTTAATCGGCAACGAACGAGATTGCGCGCGCCAAAATAAAAATTTAACTTTAATTGCTACATTTTTAATTGAATATCTATTTAAAACAATATCAGTATAGCTGAGAAGAAGTCAAGCAGACACTCACCTACCAGGCCTACCTCTAAATCGTAAATTGCACATAGATCTAATAAAATTTAAAAAAATTGTGTTCAACCTTGAATTAATTATAATTATTTGACCACTAAATTTGACAGATTGGTTCTCTCTTGTCGTTTAAATTGCCTTTGCATGTGCGCTACTCGCATATTAGTAAAACTAAAACGGGTAGTAAGTTTTTGTAAGTTTAATTTACAAGTTAGGCTTTTATTTATGTAAGTTTTTGTAATAACTTCAGCTGTTCACGTCGAGATCGTAATTAAGTTTATTTTAGCATTGCAAGTCATTGAGTTGTAAATATCCGAGTCTACTTCATTCGTGTCGAGTCTGATTTGCAATCGGAGAAATGTGCATATTAAATTTGGTTCTATTTTCAACATATGTCTTAATTAGTAATTTTTATCACAAGTTTGCGTTAGACTCAATTTTAAGTTGCTCGTTTCTCCGATCGCAAATCTGACTCAACGCGGTGGAAGTAGACTCAGATCTCTACACCTCGATGACTTGCGACGATAAAAAGAACTTAATTACAATCCCGATGAGCGTAGCTGAAGTTTATAGAAAAATGCTAATCATACTTAATATTTTTTTGTAGCAACTTCAGTTCTTTCTTCGGGGTCGTAATTAAATTTTTTTATCGTCGTAAGCCATCGAGCTGTAGATATTCGAGTCTACTTCCATCTTGTTGAGTTCGATTTGCGGTCGGAGGAATGTGCATCTAAAATTTGACTCAATATATTCAATTTATGTCTTAATTAGTAATTTTTTATCATGAGTTTGCGTCAGAATCAATTCTGAGTCGCTCGTTTCTCCGATTGCAAATCGGACTCGATGCGATGGAAGTAGACTCAAATATCTACGGCTCGATGGCTTGCGACGATAAAAAAAATTTAATTACGATTCCGACGAGCGCTGTCAAAGTTGTTATGAAAAATTAACTAATTATAATCTAATTCATAGAATAAAAAATAATATTTTTATTAATAAAAAAACTCAACTCACGTTGGTTCTTTGATTTGCGCATAAAATCAACAAAAGGATTTTGGTCGCATGAAACAAAATAAAGGCCGGTGCTCACAACATCAGTCTTTTGAGAAATTGAATTTTACTCAGAAGGTCGGGTTCGCGATCTCGGTTTTTCTATTTTTAGCATTTTTGTATCAACTTTTTTGTTTATTTTTAATTAATTTATTAAATTTTTAATATTAAAAAAATCGGTAAGATTAATGTTGTAGCAGCAGTTGCGCGCTTTTCCAAAGTGAAATCACCTGTTTTCAAAAAAGAAAAATTAGGATCCTACTTCTTCAATCGGATCTAGCACGGGTCGGGTACGGGTCGACCCCGGACCCGTGCTACCCGACCCGTGCAACCCGACCCGTTATTCCGACCCGTCAGAGCCGTGACGGCCCATTTACCTTTAGTCAAATCAAATTAAAAAAAATTCAAAAAAAATATATAGAAAATATTGTGCAGAAAATATTTTAAAAAAAATTCAAATTTACACCCCTATTAACCTATTTTACCTTTTGTCACATTTATTTCACCTTTTGTCAAAACAAATTCAAAAAAATTCGAAAAAAATAAAAAATATATATACAAAATATTGTGCAGAAAATATTTTTAAAAAAATTCAAATTTACACCCCTGTTAACCTATTTTACCTTTTGTCACCTTTATTTCATCTTTTGTCAAATCAAATTAAAAAAAATAAAAAATATATATACAAAATATTGTGCAGAAAATATTTTAAAAAATTCAAATTTACAACCCTATTAACCTATTTTACCTTTTGTCACCTTTATTTCACCTTTTGTCAAATCAAATTAAAAAAAAAAATTCAAACAAATTTGAAAAAAATAAAAAAAATATATAGAAAATATTTAAAAAAAATCAAATTTACAGCCCTATTAACCTATTTTACCTTTTGTCACCTTTATTTCACCTTTTCTCAAATCAAATTAAAAAAAATATTATAATAATATGCTGAATTTTTTTTAAAAAAAATTCAAATTCTCATCCCCCCTCTATAAATACACCCCTACCCTCTCACATTCTTCACAAATCAATTCTCATTCTCTCCCATTTCTCAAATTCTCAAATCAATTCTCATTTTGTCGCAAAATTTTAATTTCTAAATTTATAAGTTATTAAGTTATAATACTTTTAGATTTAATTAAGTAATCTTAGATATTTAGTTAATTTACATTTATTCAGTTCGGTGTAAAAAAGAAACGAAATTTCGACATTCTTTTGTGCAACTTCTACATTATTCAAAGGTAGATAAGATTTAATGTAGATTTCTATGCTTAAATTTTTGCATTTCTTATTTTTAACTTATCTTTTATTTCTGCATTATTCTTTTCGTAATTTTTATTTTTTTATTACATGGCTGGAAGAAATTCCGCCTACTTGTTTAATTTTTTTTATATTGGCACTGGTCATTACCAGAGCTTTTTATTTTTTTATTACATGGCTGGAAGAAATTCCGCATACTTGTTTAAAGTTTTTATATTGGCACTGGTTATTATTAGAGCTTTTTATTTTTTTATTACATGGCTGGAAGAAATTCCGCCTACTTGTTTAATTTTTTTATATTGGCACTAGTCATTACCAGAGCTTTTTATTTTTTTATTACATGGCTGGAATAAATTCCGCGTACTTGTTTAATTTTTTTTATATTGGCACTGGTCATTACCAGAGCTTTTTATTTTTTTTATTACATGGCTGGAAGAAATTCCGCCTACTTGTTTAATTTTTTTATATTGGCACTAGTTATTATCAGAGCTTTTTATTTTTTTATTACATGGCTGGAAGAAATTCCGCCTATATTTTACTTTTCTATTTCATAGTTATTTATATTCACTAATTCATAGTTGTTTTTTGTTATTATTGACTTATTGTAGATATGGCATCTCCTCCTAACTATGTTGACGAGTTCGCACACAGGATTAGTGTTGATTTTTTTGGCGAGGAGCCCGTCGCACAATATGCAAAAACTAACCCTCAAACACATCCTGAGTATTATTATCAACAAAATCCAAGCATGAACCCACCTCCACGACATGCAAACCTCCCGTTATATCCAAATCATCCCTACGTATCACAAGAGACCGTTCCACAGACTCAACTCCCTTCGTTCACACCAATGACTGAACCCACACAACCTCAAATGACATCGTCTGTCGACGAAATTGTCCCCCATTGTCAGAGGCATCGCCAGATATCCAAGAAGCGCAGGTAGAGCCGTCACAAAAGAAGAAGAGGAAAACAACCGCGCCCAAATACGATGCAGAATGGTGGCGTTACTACGAAACAACAAAGGATGCAAGCAGAACTGTTTCGACTTTACGGTGCAAGGTAAAATGATGTGCAGGTTATTTCATTTACAAAAAATCTAGTGGTTAAAGTTCATTCAAAAAGCATGCTGACAAGCATGCTGAAAAAGGTGAGGAACCACAGGAACTACCTGACCATCGGTTAGTGCAAACGTGGAACTACCGCACCAGAGCCGCATCCGCACCCGGTTCGCACCCGATACGGGTTCGGATGTAAAGGTGACGCACCGGGGTAACATAGGTGCAAAGCAATATTAACCCAAACGGTTCGAGAACCTTGGCCAAATATGATGAAAAAAGAATGTTAAGTGAATTTGCCAGATACATTTCCCATAAAGAACAACCAATTAGTATGGGTTGTTGTCTTAGTTTTGCCAGATTAATGATAAAAGGTTGTGGCCAAGTATTGTACAAGAAATTTCACCACCACAAAATGGTGGAAGAAATCAAGAAACAATACTTAGAAAAGAAAAATGAACTGTTTGCCATTTTTTGTTACGCCAACTATAATGTATCAATCACATCTGACTGTTGGAGCGCAAGTAAGCATGGTTTAGGATATTTTTGTATTACAACACATTATATTGATGAAAATTGGCTTTTGCAGAAAAGAGTTCTATGTTTTCGTAACTTGGATTTTTCGCACACGCACACGTTATTTACCAAGCCATAATTAATGTTTTGCATGAATATAATTTAAAAAGGGATTTAGAAAACAAGATTTTTTCAATTTCTTTTGACAATGTTAGCAATAATATAAAATATATTGATTATTTTATACGTGCATTAAACCCCATAATGAATGGGAGATCATTTCATCAAAAATGTGCATGTCATATTCTAAATCATACTGTTAAAGATGGACTGAAAATTGAAAGTATAAAGGAGTTAATTTACAAATTCAAAGATGGACTGTATCACATTTATTCAAATAATATTAGAAAAAAAAGAATTTCATGCATTATGTTCACGTTTGGGTTTGGGGAAGTTGTTGGTTCCATGGGATGTTGATACCCGTTGGAACACCACATATAAAATGTTCCTTCGTTGTTTTCCATATAAGCACGCAATAAATGAAATGTTGCACAATTCAACTGACGGAATACAACTGATTCTCACCGTGGCAGAATGGGACCGACTGGAGAAATTGAAAGACTTTCTCCAGGTTTTTTTCAATGCCACCATCAAACTTTCATGCTCGTACAAACCATCAGCACACGAGTTGCTTCACCATCTGTACACCATCACAAATGTACGTAATCTCATTCTCGACCTATATCTATTTAAACTATTTTGTAAATAATCATCATTTTTTCATTAATTTGTTCATCCTCTTGTAACTCTTTTTTCAATTCTCATAGGTCTATCGTCAACTTGAAGATGCAGAGGAGCTTGATCGTAATTTAACTCCGATCGTGGATGCAATGAAGGAGAAGTTTCTCAAATACTGGGAGGAGGTGCCTCCTATCACCATTATCGCGAATTGTCTCCATCTGACCTTCAAGAAGAAGTACACCATAAGATTGCTTCGGAGGTACAAGAAAAATCTGAACTTATCATATGATACAGCGGAAGCCGAAGTAAATGCTTTATTCGACTCTATGTTCGACATTTACAATGCTCGACATATCTCAAGTACGACTACTACGACACCTCGCACACGAAGGTATGAATGCAATATATTTAATTATTTACTAAATTTTGAACTCACAGTATACCATATTACTTAATACTTATTAATTAGAATTATTTTTTATTACAAACATAAACAACACTTCGGGCTTGCTTAGCGAGCTACAAGATGATGAACCTAAAATGCTCAACACCAATGAATTGTTGAGCTACTATTTGGGAAGCCTTGAAGACGACGACATCGACATCCTAGACTGGTGGAAGCGACATTCTGGTGCATATCCAGTGTTGGCAGCAATGGCGCGCGATGTTTATGCAGTGCCAGTGTCACACCCCAGAAATAATGACTAGCTTAGAGGTGTTAATCCCGCCACGTGTACTTGATTTCAAGTACACGATAGGCTTAATTGGCCACTCAAAAATACAGATAAGATTTATTTACTATGCTAAATTTTAAGGAAGAGCACACACATTTCACATAGTACATGATCATCCAACAAATACATATATATATAATCCAGCGTCTGGATACAAAGTTTACAGCGGAAGCTAAACAGAAATAAAATACATACAAACGAGGACGATCCCATCAAAGGACATGGGATCGTCCCTAACTAACCTACTACATACTAATCCTAACAAAAGAAAGCAAAATAAACAAAGGAATAATCCATCCAAACGGACGACGTCGGAGACTCCATCCTAGCGCTCTCCTCTGGACATCAAACGAACTTCTGCTCCTTACCTGGACCCCACAACCAATCGTGGAACGTGAGTAATTTATAAAAATTACTCAGTGTGGATTAAGGTCCAGCCTTTGGGATTATATCCGATTCAAAGTTGGACCATTCACATTTACTGAGATTAACTTAACATAAATTACTACACCTAAATGTGCATCAGTTAACCATTTCACATTTTTAACAATGAGTCTATCGAAAAGACGATACGAGAAAGAAATCCAAAAATAATATGAGGAATAATAATATATATAGATATAGAGATGAATAATATCAAGTCTCCTAGACAAAGAATCAATTTGTCAATTCAGAAAACCCCGGGTGTAGGACTTCATGATTCGCCCCCTCAGACGGGTCGTAACCACAAGCCTAAGGGTATTTGTTAGGCGGGTCCCAGATCAACCACATGCCCAACGTAATCGTTGGACGGGTCTCAAATCAACCACGGCCTAACTAAAATCTGAGTTTCCAGAACGAAACACCCTGGTAGAATAGAGCGGCTGCAAAAAGCACACACTCGGTCAAAAAGCGAATCGAGAAGCCTACCCTCACAAAAGATAAGATAATAAATTAAACTCTCGGTCTCAGCCGTCATACGAAAATAAGGAACCGACTACCCGTTTGAATAATAATAATAAAGGGAACTCCCTGTACCAACCAGGGGCCAAAGGGGAGCCCCAGACTTCCTCTGTACCAACCAGGGGCCAAATGAGGAAGTCCTTCGAATATTAGGAGATCTCGAAACATCGGCTAATAGAAATAAATAAAGAACGGAATAGCTCCAATACCTTACATATGACACACATACTCTAAACTGAGAAACCGAATCTTAATCACTCAAAGAGGAATTATTATAATACTTTATAATAAGGATTTTGAGAATCAAACTCTCTAACTGGCACTATGAGTCATCAAGTGATGATCATCATTGGTGAGGATTAGTCGAATGTCCTTAAGGACATCCCGTTGAGAATATCTCACGGGCTATGTCAGACACCATGACACATACTCCCTCCACGATGCCCTTAGACTACATCCAATCTAAAACTCACCGACCCGACTCTCATCACTCCCGACGAGTATAGATATATAATATTTGTACGCATCTACCTATAAGTATTGTAATAGCCTATATGATCCATATATCGGATCTTACGTGCAATATGAATGCAGGTGACATGTAATGCAGGTTGGTCTAAATAGTTGGTTCAGTTACCAATATGAATTCATGACAGTTCAAAATCTACGGGCCTGATTATAAATTGCTGGAAATTTGGTACTGCAGTTCAATTTAGGTAAGACTGGTAGGTCCTAAAGAAGAGAGAAAAGAATATAATCCCCAGGAATCCACACCTGTTACCGAAGCACTGCGGCGTTGATATCTAGGCATTTACTTGGGAATTCTCTGCAATGTCATCGACTTTGTCAGCGTCCACGGAGTCCATAGACCAGCTTGTCTTTTCGCAGCCAGATATCAGTTTACTAACTTTCTATTTGACGTTAGGATTTATCAGTCTAGTGTGTTGTAAAGTTCTTTAACTTATGTAATCATACAAAATAAAATCTAGACGTTGAGACGTCCTTGATGATCCTAAAACAATATCATTGTTATATTTACTTAGTCACATCTCAGTGCAGTGTCCTGTCTGCACCACGGGTGTGAGTATTATATTCCTACAGTTTTATATTTCTTTACTTAGTGCTTACTTTTAATTTATTTATTCAAGTGATGTCTTAAATTATGTGTTTGCTAATATTCTGACATAACTACGTCGTTAGAGACGATATCCTATAGAATCAACAGTAAAAAAATAGCACGAAGCAAGCATGTTATAAATTCAACTACTTTTAGTTGTGCACTTTTATTATTAAACTAATAAAAGAAGAAAGGAAAATAGTTAATTAGATATTAACTAATATATGTGTATTTATATTATTCATGTGTTTATAGAGAAATTGATCAATATATACTATTTGCATTAAATACTCACTTAATGACAAATGAGTGTGTATTGTATGTCATTAAGGTTATATAGCGAAATTGATCAATATATATGTTATTGTGATTAATCATTTACTTAGTCATAATTATGTGTATTTTATATGTATCGTATTTAATGTAACTTATTCAATATGTTATATGTATTATATTTAATGTGCTTTCAAGAAATTGACCAACACACGTTATTATGATTAAACCTTTACTTAATCATTATTGTGCGTATATCATGTGTTGTATTTAATGTGACAAAAAGAAGTTGATCTACATATATATATTTATCTTTGTAATATTACTTAGTTATATATATATATATATATATATATATATATATATATATATATATGAGGAGGGATCTGTAGCCGCCAAACTTCCAACCTCTCGCAATCGCTCCATGGTAGCAAATGTAAATGACCGATCCGGACTGTTGAAAACATTCTCCAAATTAATATAGACTTGGAAACCAAATTTTACATTTTTTGAATTTTTTTACTATTTTATCGGATGGGTTGAAAATTTATTTATCTAACGATTTACAAACATCCAATTTTCAACCCTTCCGATAAAATAGTAAAAAAATTCAAAAAAAATATAAAATTTGGTCTTCAAGTCTACATTAGTATGGAGAATATTTTCAATGGTCCAGATCAATGATTTACACTTGGTACGATGGAGCGATTGCGAGCGGCTACGGATCCCTCCTCTATATATTTATATATATAAATAAATAATTAAGGTTCTAAAGAAATATGACATAGAAGGTTGCAAACCAGAACACACCCCAATTAAAAAGGGTAGACATGCTAGTCTCAATCAGTTTTAAGGTAGAACTTGAGAAAATCCAAAATTATGGTTAAAGTAAGTGTACATGCATTTTGCGTACATCGCTGAATTGCTAAGAAAGTACTTAAGTAATTGTGGATTGAATTACTAAAGAGCATCCAAAATGATACTATAGTATTTACAAAGAACAAAGTATCACATACATATATTGGAAGCTTGACAGGCTTGAGATAATAAGATATATTGACTTTGATTTTGTGGAATATCTAAAGTAGCATGAAGTCTATTTATCGATTTTATTTTGTTGACCGAAAAAATATTTCATGGAAAATTACGAAGAAATCATTGGTTGCATTTTTTATCATGAAAAATAGAATTTGTTGTATGCTTTTAGATATCAAATCAGATAAAAGATCTTTAGTTTCAGTGGAAGTCTGATAAGTTTATTATAATATTTAAAAGATTATTTCCATATTCTATGTATTTACAAACATTTAGTTATATAATATGATGCACTCTAAAATTAAAGTTTAAATGTTATAAAAGTATATTGTGCATGCATATTAATAAGTTTCAGTTTTATTCTGGATTTTTTTTTTTATCTCAAAAGGTAAGGACCAAGTTGGAAACAGACACGTAGATCACATTCCATATAATTTCCGCATTGCATATTCATTTTATAATTCATGTCATTCAATTGCATTAGCATCATGATTTATGTCTGCTTAGTCACTCAGAAATATGGTGAATGCTGTTTAAGTCTTTTGTTAATATGGCAGATGGATGGAATTGTTTAACACTTAAAGTGACAATCAAGAAAACGCGCTTGTTAATATATAATTAAAATATTGCACACATAGTCCAAGTGGTCGATTGTTTGATTTAACAAT
Source organism: Eleocharis quinqueflora (assembly GCA_964058865.1). NCBI lineage: Eukaryota > Viridiplantae > Streptophyta > Magnoliopsida > Poales > Cyperaceae > Eleocharis > Eleocharis quinqueflora. The sequence continues at coordinate 64,003 of CAXKVX010000461.1, read as the reverse complement.
TTAATGGACTGTATGAAACGCCATACAAACCATATAAATTATGAAAATAATGTATTATACAATTATATATTAATTATATGTCATAATATATCTATAATAAGTGATAAATAAAGTATAAAGTATAGGTATAATTGCCACTCCTACTAAAGGGCAAAAAATAATGTTTGGTAGTTATCATTTTATTGAGGATCTGCATTGAATAATTGCCACTCCTACTAAAGGGCACATATCCCCAAGAGATAAGCATCATATCTCTCTCTCTCACACAACACATAAAACAAAAAAATGCTTACTCTCTCCGTAGAAAAATATAAGAAAGAGAAAAGAGAAAAATGAAGAGAAGAGAAAACTTTGCAGAACCTCTCATCGGATATTGCAGGAGTGTTGTCGCGTAAGGAACTAAAGAAACCGACAATTTGGTGCTTATTATTTTGGAAGACCTCGCAATCAACACACCAAGAGAAAGTAGAATTGACAGTGTACACAGCAGTAAGTTCAAGGTTCAAGCAAAATTCGGAAAAAGCAACTATCATGATACATCTCAAATATTCCAAGAGTTATAAATTAAGATTTATCATATGTATGCTCCAAAGAAAGGTTTTCCCTGACCATACAACACTGATCCCTAGCTATTCAGACAAAACCCTTCCCTAACCATGCAATGTATATCATGCATGTATGATGTATGCTCCATAAATTTCCTTCTATTGATTGGCCTGAATCTGAGCCACTTGATTTAGATCCATCAACACTGGTGGCATGCATGTGTAGTGTGGTCCCTGTTCTAAATCTGACACTGGTATATATATATATTATTTCAAACGACCTTCTAATTTTGGATGTTCCTACCAATTATTGACACGTATACTAGTTTGCACTTTTAACGATGAAAATTGTTTGCTATTAGTTGCTTTTCTTATCAGCCACATTTGTGAGCTATCAGAATCCGGATATCATTTGACTGTACATAACTGAGAGAAGATTTTGTGCTTCGTAAATAAAAGATTAGGCTGAAGAAAGACACACATCACAACCTGTGCCAAAAATTAATAAGTGGGCAACCAGTAACTGAATATATATCACAATTAATTGCCCTCCTTTTATATGAATTAAATTATATCAATAAATATTTCATATAGTTATCAGCAATGTTATAAACCCTGACAATTAATTATGTAAATACTGGTTTCTATTTACATATGATTGGAAAAGAAGCAAAGGCGAATTTCACAAAAGAAAATATATATACATGGTAAGTTAATCTGATATTGGCATATTAAAATTTGTAACTGCGGTCATAATTTCTCGTGTTAAAATTAAAAAATTCACAAGAATAAATAGCAAATTGATTGAGTTGGTGCATAATGAATATAGGAAAAACAAGCCCACAAATCTAATCTGATCCAAAATGAAAATAGGCTTCTTAAGCCTCAATGTCAATATTCAAGAATCAAGACTTAGAATTCACGTTCGTTCTATCAGGCTGAAAGATCAACACATTGCAATTCAGTACCAAGGAGAGGAGATTTAGCTGTAAGAAAAATTATGTTGATGTGGTTCACAATAAAATTAATGGGTGCTTTCAATAGACGTAATGAAGAGGTGCTTTCAATAATTGTAATTAAAGGGTGTCTCTAATAAATGCTATCAAAAGGTGTCATTGCATCATTTTATCTTCAGATGCATCTTCTCTTATAAAGATTGCTTTAATGACGGACAATACAAATAGATGTATTCTAATAGTAAGGTGGATCATCTCTTCATCCATTTCACTAAAGGAAAAATTGTCATTACTTAGAAAGAGAAAGAGGAGAGAAATCACTTTACGGTTCTTTTGACGATTTACGGAGAACTTTTAAAGTATTGTTCTATAACTAGACATGACAAGAGGTACGCAATCTCTTGATTGATTTACACGTGGAGATCTTGATTTCTAAGATCTTTGATCTTTTATTAATGATTTTTAATTCCGCTGTCAAAACTTTAAAGATGATTAGTTGTACTCATGATAATGATTGTTGTAAGTAGTTGAGCACGATAACGTCTACTTACATGTTGATGACATATGTTGCAAGTGGTTGAGCACGGTAACGTCTACTCACATGTTGATAATGATGTTGTAAGTAGTTGAGCACGATAACGTCTACCAACATGTGGTATCAGAGCACTGGATTTGGAATTCATTTTCTCCCAATTAAGTTATTTGTTTATGAATTATTATTATTATTTTATTTAATAATTCATGACTGAAATTTGCGACAACTTTGAATTATGACGGTATTGCTAGACACCAAAGTGTCCTTATCATAAAGGAAATCAAAGTGTGATACTTTCAATAAATCGTAGATTAAAAAAATTAGTTGATCATTTGTTAAGATTATATGATTTTAAAATATGTCATATATTAATTTAATGATTAATTAACTAGTAGACTATGAGATTTTATGAATTACCCAAAGGTTAATTATAATCTCATAATTTACGCAACTTAAGTTGATAATTTACGTTATTCTTCAATTGTTGGATACCCAAAGGTAACAACATGTATTGAAACAATAAAATTATCATATTAAAGCATTTTCTAATAAAATATTATGTTTAATATATCTTAATAAATCTCAAAGAATAACTAAGATATATTAATTAAGTTATTGTTCCAAAATAATTGTTGTTTACCCAAAGGTAACAACATATATTGAAACAATAAAAACATGGGGAAATTGTGATTTTACCACCAAAAATAAAGAATTTGTGTTTTTGCCACCAAAAAACCTCTTATTGCTAAAATGCCACCTAAAAACACTTTATTCTTCTGAATTTACCAGTAATCAACTTTTTTTAATTTAAGAGGAATAAGAAAATTAATTTTTTTTTGTAAATACCAGAACTACCCTTAGTCGAGCCAGTTCTCTTGATCGAGTCCTAACCCAGTCGATCAAATGGACTTTCTGTTCTTGTCCCATCTCTCCATCACTAAACCTAAATCTCCCTTCCCGCCTGATTCACCTCTCCATCACCTCTGCTATAATCGGTTTGGCCTTTCAATCTCTTGATGCCTCAATCTCCATCGCCAACCATTTGCTAGAATCATGGATATTTCGTGGATTCCTACAGGGTAAGTTAGTGCTTCATTGCTAACCGGTTTGGCCTCTTAGCCAAAATTGCTATTTTCAGTCACTGACTACAATATCTATCAGTACAACAACAAAAGATGCTAAATTCTTGAACATTGAAACTGCAGTCAAGGGATTTGTTGATGATTTGAAAAGTATAAATTGTCTAGCAATTAACTTTTAATTATGTGTTAGTATTGGTACCTAACATGTGAAATTATGTAAAGCGTTTAATTGGTACCTAGCGTTTAATTATGTCAAGTGTTTACAGTATTGGTACCTAGCAATTGCCCTTTAATTATGTGCAAGTATTGTTGATGATCTGAAAATGTGAAATTCTATAACAGATTCCAAAACTGATATGTACTCAATTGCTAACTCTTTTGAAAGTGATATGTACTCAATTGCCCTTTAATTATACATATTGTACATTTTTTAGTCATGTATGAATGTGCATCTATGCTTCATAGGAAAAGAAGAAGGAAACAAGGATCGGCGCAAATAGAGGGATGATGTTAGCTGTTCTGCTGTTTTGGTGTTCGAATTTGTTAGCTGTTAGATGTTCTGCTGTTCGAATTTAATGTTGTTATTTGTTCTGCTATTCGACTATTAGAATTTAATGATGTTCTGCTGTTTTGCTGTTCGAATTTCATGCTGTTAGGTGTACTGTTGTTTAGCTATTAGATGTATGATGTTAGTTGTATGTCGTTTTGCTGTTCGAATTTAGTTGTATGTTGTTATTTGTTCTGTTGTTTAGTTGTTAGATGTATGATGTTAGTTATATGGAGAACAATGGTTTAGGGTTTTGGCGATGGAGAGACGAGGTGGACAACGTTACAGATCGACTCATGCCAAGTCATAATTCGATTGAGGGCAGTTTTAGTATTTACAAAAAATGGATTTCTTTATTCCTCATAAATAAATAAAAAAGTGATTTGTGGCAAATTCATAAGCATAAGGTGTTTTTAGGTGGCATTTTAGCAATAAGAAGTTTTTGGGTGGCAAAAACACAAATTCTTTGTTTTTGAGTGGCAAAAACATAATTTCCCCAAAAAACATATTAAAAATTTTACTAGTAAAGTATTATGTCTAATATATCTTAATAAGTCCCAAAGGATAATTAAGATATATTAATTAAGTTATTGCTCCGAAATCTGAAGTTGTAAATTATGGTATTATGTCTCTTCTCATCCGATCTTCTAAATTAAAAATTATAATTGATGTACATATGTTGCAATCGCATGCATCATCTGTGATAGTCTTTAATTGTCTTAACTTTGCTGAATGAAATGAACAAGTCTAATTTCACTTAGGGACACAAAATTTGGACATGTCATTGTTACTTGACAAGCAAAATTCTCTGACTGATAAAAGCAGTGATGTAGATAAGGCACTTATGACAGACTGGGAACGTTCTACCAGATCATGTCTTATGTTTTTGCGAATGAAGATTGATGGAAACATTAAGGTTGATTTTCTGAAAATGGATAACTCTCAAGAGTTTATAGCAAACATCAAGGCACGCTTACAGACAGTCGATAAGTTGCTTGTTGGTGCACTTATGACAAAACTTACCACTATGAAGTATGATGGTTGCACTATGTATGCACATATCATAGAAATGACATCTCTCTCCGTAAAACTTACGAGTTTGAGAATGACAGTTGATGTAGGGTTTCTAGTTCAATTTATTTTGAACTCTTTGCTGAATGATGTTTATAGTTCGTTCTAAATTAACGATAATGCTCAAGAAAATAAATGGAACATAAATGAATTGACTAGTAAACTTGATTAGAAAGAGGCAAGACTTAAGAAAATGAAACCTAACACTGTTCATTTTTAAAAGTTAGAAGCTGGATCGAGTTCTAATGCTAAACCAGGAAAAGCTAAGACTAAGAAGAAGGGAAAAGCCCTTCAAGTGTCTTCTAATGAAAACTTTAAGAAAGAAGGAAACGGACTAAAGTTCATTTTTGTCGTAAAATGGGTCACTTTCAGAAGGATTGTCTGAAACGAAAAGTTTGGTTCGAAAAGAAAGGTATGGAACATACTTTTGAATCAAATTTTATTGATGTTCCCAATAATACTTGGTTGATTGGCTCGGACTCTACAAATCATATTTCAAACAACTTACAGAGATTTCTTACGATCCAAATTACAAGCCAAAGTCAACAGAGTGAAAGATATGTAATTATTGGCAATAAAGACAAGGTACCAGTGGAAGGAGTCGGTTCATATCGACTTGTATTAGGATCTGGCAATGTTGTCAATATGTATGATACATTATATGTATCTTTGTTTTCTCGCAACTTACTATATGTATCTAAGTTGGATTATTGTGGCTATGTATTTAAGTTTGGATCTAAATGCTTTAGTTTATATAAAAATAATTGCATGATTGATTGTGACAATTTGATTGATGGGTTATATAAATTAGAGTTAGATAATTCTTATGTAGAATCTCTGATTACCGTAAACAATACTATTGGAATGAAAAGAAATATGAATGATGAAAAATCGGCATACTTGTGGCACAAAAAATTGGGTCATATATCCAAAGAAAGAATGCAACGTTTAGTAAAGTCTGAAGTTCTTCCAAACATGGATTTTACTGACTTAGATGTATGTATTGACTGTATAAATGGAAAACAGACAAAACATACTAAGAAAGGTGCCACTCGTAGCTCTCAACTTCTAGAAATAATTCACACGGATATTTGTGGACCATTTGATGTTCCTTCCTTTAATAAAGAAATATATTTCATCACCTTCATCAATGATTTTTCACGTTATGGATTTTTTTATCTTTTAAATGAGAAATCAAAATCTATTGATGCACTTGATGTGTTTATAAATGAGGTTAAACGACAATTAGAAAAACAAGTTCATTCGATCTGATCGCGGTGGTGAATTTTATGGTAGATATAACGAATCAGGACAAAATCCTGGATCCTTTGCTAAATTCTTAGAAAAGCGTGGTATATGTGCGCAATACACTATGCCTGACACACCACAACAAAATGGTGTTGTTGAACGTCGTAACAGGACACTTATGGACATGATTAGGAGTATGCTCAGTAACTCAACTGTGCCTAAATCTTTGTGGATGTATGCACTTAAGACCGCCATGTATTTACAAAATCGGGTTCCAAGTAAGGCAGTAGAAAGAACTCCTTTCGAACTGTGGACGGGAAGGAAAGCTAGTTTGCGTCATATACATGTATGGAGTTACCTTGCGGAGGTATGTTTGTATAATCCACACGAAAAGAAATTGGATTTCAAAACAGTTAGCGGATTCTTTATTGGATATCCAGAGAAATCCAAAAGTTTCAAATTTTACTATCCAAATCATAGTACGAGAATTGTTGAATCCGGAAATGCACGTTTCATCAAGAATGCTGAAGTCAGTGCAAGAAATTCTTATCAGTGTAATTTTGATCTTCAGAAAATTACGGAGCGAGTTGTTGTTCCTTTGTCTATTGTTTCGAAAGTAATTGTTCCAACTATTCCAGAACAACCAATTGCTACTTGATTACATTCTGATTGATAACATCATTATCGATGATGTAGTTGAACCAAATGAGACATCATTAAGAAGGTCTAGCCCTGAATGAAAATCGACTATATCTGATGATTATTTGGTTTATCTACAAGAATCTGAAATTGATTCTACAATAAATGATCTGGTTTCATACAAGAAAGCTATTGAATGTGAACGATAAATGGGTTGATACCATGAAAGACGCATTAAAGTCAATGGAACAAAATAAGGTCTGGGATCTCTTCAAATTGCCTCATGATTCCAAGCGAGTTGGATGTAAGTGGATCTTTAAGATCAAACATGACTCAAAAGGCAAAATTGAAGGATATAAAGCTAGACTGGTTGCCAAAGGTTTCACTCAGAAAGACGATATTGATTATAAAGAGACATTTTTTCCCGTCTCTAAGAAAGATTCTTTACGTATCATATTAGCTTTAGTAGCTCATTACGATCTTGAGTTACACCAAAGGGATGTCAAAACTGCTTTTCTAAACGGAGAACTCAAAGAGGAAGTCTACATGGTTGATCCCGAGGGCTTTTCAATTGGGGGAAAGGATATGGTTTGCAAATTGAAAAGGTCGATATATGGGCTGAAACAAGCATCGCGACAATGGTATCTCAAATTCAATGATGTAATTACTTCTTTTGGTTTTAAGGAAAACATTCCTGATCATTGTATATACTTGAAGATCAGTGGGAGTAAGATAATGTTTCTAGTTCTATATGTTGACGATATTTTACTTCCGACTAACGATCTTGGTATGATGAAAAGCACCAAGAATTTTATCTCGAAGAATTTCGAAATGAAAGATATGGACGAGACAAACTATGTGATAGGAATAGAAATATTTCGTGATCGATCACAAGGTTTGTTACGTTTGTCTCAGAAAGCATATATTAATAAGATTCTCGAGAGATTTAAGATGGAGAAATGTTCGGCTGGTAAAGTACCAATTCAAAAAGGTAATAAATTTGTTTTATATCAATGTCCTAAAAATGAATTGGAAAAGGAAGAAATGAATAAAATTCCTTATGCTTCCATTGTGGGTAGTTTAATGTATGCACATACTTGTACAAGACCATATATCAGTTTTTCTGTAGGAATGCTTGGGCCTTATCAATGCGATCCTAGAATTGAACGTTGGAAGGCAACAAAGAAAGTTTTATGATATCTTCAAGATACTAAAAACCACATGTTGATATATGGAAGATCAAACTATTTAGAGGCAGTCGGTTATTCAGATTCAAATTATGCTGGGTGTTGTGATACACGAAAATCCACTTGTAGATATGTGTATCTTCTAGCCGACGGAGCAATCTCATGGAAAAGTGTGAAGCAGTCGGTAATCGCTGCATCCACTATGGAAGCCGAGTTCGTGGCAAAGTTTTGAAGCCATGATACAAGGATTATGGTTGCGGAAATTTATTTCAGGACTTGGAATTGTCGACAGTATTGCCAAGTCACTGAAAATTAATTGTGATAATTCTGAAACAGTCTTCTTCAGCAAGAACGAAAAGTACTCTAAAGGTGCCAAGCACATGAAGATTAAGTACTTTGTCGTGAAAGAAGAAGTATAGAAACAAACAATAACAATACAATATATAAGCACATAGCTAAGGATAGCCGATCCTTTGACGAAAGGATTACCACCAAGATATTTCATGAACATATCGAAATAATGGGAATAGTCGTATGTGATAAATAATTGTTGTAACTAAACTTATATTATAAATGAATGGTTATTTATAATATTATTATGATTGGTTGTTTCAAATAGAATTTCTATTTATTTAAGTATATATATTATCGTTTTGTATTAATAGGAATTAGTCTATGCAAATTAGACAATTAATGTGGATCCTAAAGTATACCATTATGGTTTATATTAAGTTGGAATTGATATTGTAGTACATGGAAGGAAGTTAGTAACAAATAGTATTAGCAACCGCCATGACTCATATTAATTTTGCTCAAGTATAAATATTATGATATTAGAATTTATGAAACATAAAGACATACAATATTATTGTGCACCTTATGAACATTGTAATGTCATAAAGTTTTATAATGGACCAAGTGGGAGAATGTAAGAAAAATTATGTGAATGTGGCCCACAATAAAACTAATGGGTGCTTCCAATAGATGCAATGAAAATGTGCTTCCAATAGTTGCAATTAAAGGGTGCCTCCAATAGGTGCTATCAAAAGGTGTCATTGCATCATTTTATCTTCAGATGCATCTCCCCTTATAAAGATTGCTTTAATGACGGACAATATAAATAGATGTATTCTAACAGTAAGGTGGATCCTCTTTTCATCCATTTCACTAAAGGAAAAGTTGTCATTACTTAGAAAGAGAAAGAAGAGAGAAATCACTTTACGGTTCTTTTGACGATTTATGGAGAACTTTTAAAGTATTGTTCTATAACTAGACATGACAAGAGGTACGCAATCTCTTGATTGATTTACATGTGGAGATCTTGATTTCTAAGATCTTTGATCTTTTATTAATGATTTTTAATTCCACTGTCAAAACTTTAAAGATGATTAGTTATACTCATGATAATGATTGTTGTAAGTAGTTGAGCACGATAACGTCTACTTACATGTTGATGACATATGTTGCAAGTAGTTGAGCACGATAACGTTTTCTTACATGTTGATAATGATGTTGTAAGTAGTTGAGCACGATAACGTCTACTTACATTAGCAATAGACATAAAATAATAATTATTGAAAAAATTGTTAAACACTATTGACAAAAGTGTTAAATTTTTTCTGAGGATAAGACAACGATTATTTAAATAACCATCAAAGTAGGTGACGCTACGGCAACAATTATTAAAAAATAACAGTTGCCTTTTCTTTTCAATTTTTTTTCTTCAAAACTCGAGGGCAACATTTTTTGAAATAACTGTTGCTGTAACTCTATCTACAACAACAATTATTTTAAATAATCGTTGTTTTATCCCCAACCACTACTATAAAAATGACTTTTAGTATCGGGTATTAAGGGGCCTTTTGTATCTGTTAGGGGGAGGGGTTATAGAGGGAGGGAGGGGCTGTTAAAGGTTGGAAACAACCAATATTAAATGTTGAACTTTTAGATCGGTTGTTACAGAACAACTAGTATTAAAGGTCACCTTTTATATCTATTGTTATAGAGCACTCGATATTAAAAATAACCTTTTATATCTATTGTTACAGAGCAATCGATATTAAAAGTCACCTTTTATATCCAATATTTCTAACACCCGGTATTAAAGATTTTCAATTTTTTTTTAAATTTGTAGCCAACCATTGAGCAAAAACCACACCAGATATGAACATTATAATTTAATATTTTACTATTAAAAATAATATTAAAAACAAAATCGGGTTTTTAATATTTTACTATTATTTTTAAATTAATAGTTACAATTTAATATTTTACTATTAAAAATAAAATTAATTGAACTATATATTAAGCAGCTCAGTCCTAAAGCGAATTAATACGAGCCGCAATTTTTCTTTTAACTGGCATGTAAGTTTAACAAGAACCTTTCCATAAAAAAATTAAATTGACAAAATATATAACATATGAAGATGAGGAAGAGTTGAGGGAGTGATCTGTAGAAAAATTTGATTTGTTTAGATGTTTTCTGAGCATTGAATTGGATGGAATGAACGATGAAATTGAAGAAAATGAAGATCCGTGAGAAGAAAATCGTGCAATGCTATTCATTTGTTACAAAAAAGAAAAGTAATATTTCCAATACTTATTACCATAATAGAAAACAGTGCATTACTATAATCTATAATGAGTTCCATGAATTGATTCTAGTTATAGTTAAGTAAATTTACATTCGATAGGGTATCTCGTAAGGTGAAGTACTCATTTAACGATTCACATAATTTTGAAATTCATACATTAAATTTCGAAATTATGTAAAATATACGAGGTACCGTCGAAAATGAATTCATAGTTAAGTATCCAAATTTGACAAAGAGCTCGTCCATGTCATTAAAATAATCCAGCAGAAGACTTTGAAAATATACTTTTTTAGAAGAAGTGGAGTCTTTATTACCATAAATCTGATTTGAAAATACAAGATGAAACAAAAAACACCTATCCAAGTGGATATCATCAACAGATAGAGCATTTTTATGTGACGCTGTGCCATTAAAAAAACTCGTTCGTCGCCGAATAACTTGTGAACTAGATCGGTAGATCGGAGAGGGGAAGAAGCCATTTTTCTTTTCTTGGATTTTGTGTGCACGGAGAGAGGAGGAGGAGGTTAAACAACGAAAAAGAAATGAGAACATTTGAGGGCAAAATAGTCCAAAAAATAACAAAAATTAAGGAGGCAGCTAAAGAGACTCGAACTTAAGGGGTTGGGACAGGTTAAATTAAATTATGATGCTAAGGAGGGTCTATATATATATCTACTCTAAGTCTAAGGGGAGTCTATTCATGAGTCCGTATCTGCTGTTATTCTTGGGAATAACATGATTCTGTTATTCTCTTATCCGATTGTCAGATTTCCACGCAGATGAACGTATGACACAGATGGACTGCATGAGGCCCGATGTATTATATATTTTAACCGTTAGATAAAAAAATAAACGATCAGATTTGAGAAAAACAGAACCCCATTATCTCTCAGAATAACAGCATATGTGATTCCGTCTATTCATACGGATTTGGACAGATTAAAGATTAAAGATTAAAGAGAAAAGGAGGCTTAAGGAGCACTGGTGATCGAACAGGTACTAAGGTACTAACTCACAGCTTCACCCTCTTAATGAATGAATGTTATAATATATAGATCGTACTTGTTTTACATTAAAGAGAGAAATATCAAGGACAATGTAATTTGTAATTTGTGCCCATTCAATTTTAGAAAAGGTTAAAAATTAAATTAAACTCAGGATGCTTGTGATATAAAATATAATTTACTCATAATATTTTTTATTAAAAAGTGCAGCTCCAAAAAATTACACAACTCATATCTTATGAAATAAATAATAATTGAAAAACTTACAACTCCGAAGTGCAATTTTTTTAGACAGAAACAAATCAAAATACTGATCTTTAGAAGTTTTTCTCAGTTATAATGATAACAACTATGATGTTTTTCACTGATATGCTTTCATCATATGTGCCGAATTATCTGCATTTAGATAAAAGCAAATAAAAATGTTAAATTGTGAAGTTTTTTGTTGTTGAGGAAAGTAGGCTTAGCCTACTTAATTTTCATTAAAAACAAAAAAATATTATTACATATTTACATGGTGAGTTCTTTATTAGTGGGGTTTATGACTAACCCATTACATCAAGTTGCCCTCTCTTTCTCCTAATCTAAAGGTATGCTATCCAATGTGCCATCTCCTTGCGTATCTGCATTTCGATGTGTTGTCTGGGCCTTTGTTGTGATGAGTGTAGTCGTCTATTTCGCTCCTTCCAAATATTCCATAGTGTTGCGAAAACTGTTGAGTCCCATGTCGATGCCGCCTCTTCTGATAAGGATGTTCGGTTTTGGAGCCAAAATGTTTGGGTGTCCATGTTCTGGTGCAGTCTTGCCCAAGGGGCCATTGTGTACCAGATTTGTGAGGAGAAGGTGCACGATATAAAGAGGTGGTTGGTGGTCTCTAGTATCTGGGAGAAGCATAAGTAGCAGTGAGATTGTGGCGTTGCCTCGTGGTCCCGAAGAAATTGCATTGTCGCTATCTTGTCTTTGAGAGACATCCAAACGAAAATCTTGACTTTAAGTGGGGATTTTGTTTTCCAGAGATGACGTGCCTCCTCTGTAGTGACTCTCGGATCTCTCAGGAACCGATACGCTGAACTCGAGGAGTATTGTCCGGTAGAATTCCAAGTCCATTGGGCAAGTCTATCCGTGGTCTTGACTGATGCTTGGAATATGGGCATCATGGCGAGGATGTCTCTGAGGAGGAAAGATGAATATTGGCCTAAAGATGTATGTTCCATTGGTCTCGCTAGTCCCGGGATGTTGTAATGGTCACGGATGAAAGATCCAAATAATGAGTTAGAGTTCGTGTATATTTTCCACAGCCATTTTAGGAGGAGTGTGATGTTAAAAGTCCTTGTATCCAGTACTCCTAAGCCTCCATTTATTTTAGGTAGGCATACTGTTTTCCAATTTACCATGCATTCGCCCTTTGTAGGTGTATCCTGGCCTTTCCAGAAAAACCTCATTTTTGTTCTTTCTAGATTAGTTGTCAGCCAACACGGCAATTGAAAAGCCTGCATGTAGTGTAATGGCAGTGAACTCATGATTGAGTTGATCAGGATGAGTCTCCCTCCTCTCGAAAGCTTTTTACCTTTCCACATTTGTAGTTTGTTCTGGACTTTTGCCAACAGAGGGAGGAGCATGCTTTTAGTGGGTCGTGTGATCGAAAGAGGTAGTCCGAGGTATTTGATGGGGAAAACTTGGGGTTGGCATCCCAATATGTTTTGTATTTCTCCTTGTAGGTTTCGGGGAATGTTGAGTGGGACGAAAGTGCTTTTGGATGGATTTAGTGTGAGTCTTGATATTTTCGCATATTCCTTTAGCACTTGCATGATTCCCCTTAGATTTGTTGGGTGAGCCTCTGATATTATGATTGTGTCATCTGCAAATTGGTATGTTGCCAAGTTTAGGGTCGGCATACCGAAGGAGTTTCTCGCCATGTTGAATAGTGTTTGCAGAGTATCTGCTGCCAAAATGAAAAGGAGTGGCGATAAAGGATCTCCTTGTCTCAGTCCTCTTTGGTGGAAAAGTGGTCCGTATATTCCATTCACTTTAACAAATGACGAGGAGGATATGAGGAGTTGGTGTATCCATGTAATCCATTTGTTAGGGAACCCTTTATCCTTGAGTAAGTCTAATAGGTAGTCCCATGAGACCGTATCGAAAGCTTTTTTGAAATCAACTTTGAGTAGAATAGTGGGGATCTGGAGTTTATTTCTCAGTATAATTGATTCCCGCGCTACCAAAAAGGTTTCCATGAGGCTCCTACCTTTGATGAATGCAGTCTGGTTTTCCGAGATTAGAGTGGGTAGTGCTACCTGTAATCTATCCGCCAGGAGTTTGGAGATGATTTTAGTGATGGATGAGATTACACTTATAGGCCTGAAGTCTTCCATCTTGTTTGCCCCTTCCTGCTTGGGGATCAAGGTGATGCTTGCCTTATTGAGGCGCCATAGGTCGAGTTCATTTTTGATAAAATGAACGTAATAGTTTCGAAATCGAATGTTTCACTATTTCCCAGTATGTTTGGAAGAATTCCGCTGGGAAGTCGTCTGGTCCGGACGCCTTACCTTTAGCCAGTGAAAAGACGACATTTTTTATTTCTTCCTCCTTGAAGGCATTGTCCAAATGTGCCAGGGTGTCGAGGGGTCCCCTTGTATCAGGTACCCCTGTAGGTCAGTTACCTTTTCCTTGTGCCCAATATGTCTTTAAGGTTCTTTGAGAAAGCTAGGGCGATTGTTTTTGTGTCCGTGATATGGTTGCCATCTACTTGTAAGGTTGCAATTTGATTTCCTTTAAACCTTTGTGTTGCCACATAGTGAAAATACTTTGTGTTGTTGTCTCCTAAATGAAGCCATCTTACAGAAGAACGTTGTTGCCAACGTTGCTCCGAGATTAATGCCAGATCATAGGCGTGTTCTCGAAGTCTTAATCGGAAAGAGAACTCCAGAGGCTCTAAGGTTCGGTTTTCTTCCGCTATGTCCAAAGCTCGTATGATTTGCATTGTGCGAGATTGGAGGGTAGGTATTTTATTGAACTTTTCCCTTGCCCATGATTTGAGAGCTTTTATTGTAGCGGCGAGTCTCCGTAGAAAGTATATTGCTACAATATGTGAAATATTAGGTATGTTCCAAGCATGTTGGACAATGTTCTTCGATTCCTCGAACCTTAGCCAGTATCGTTCAAATTTAAAAGCCCTCGCTTTTTGTCGATACATTTTTTGAATTGTTAGTCTGAGTGGTATGTGGTTTGAGATTGGTGTTGGGATGTCCAGGATGGAGCTTCTTAAAGGCGTATTGTTATGCATGTTCCAGTGTTCTGATAGGAAAACTCTATCTAGTTTTGATAGTGTTGGTGTTGGTCTCTTGTTGGAGTATGTATAATTTCGTGAGGTGAGGGTCACCTCATAGAGTGCCAGTTCGTCAAGGCAGTGATTGAATTCCGTGGCGATTCTAAAATTGAAAGAGTTTCCTGTTGTGTCGTTTATTGTGCGTAGCATATTGAAATCGCCGATTAGTATCCATGGCAGTTCGTTGATCGATCTAATTTGCCTGAGTTCGTTTAAGAGTTCCTCCTTGAGAGAGTCTAGTGTCGGGCCATAAACATTTGTTAACATAAATTGAATTTTTCCTTTAAGAATAACTGTGCACGAAAAGTTGTGTGTGTGTGTATTGTGTATGTTGAACTGCATGTTCCTTGCTATCAACAGACCGCCTTTTGAGTTATCAGTCGACTTATTGTGATATTCGTTTAAAAAAACAGGACATGCACTCCGGAATCTAAAGTAGTCCAATTCATTCCACTTCGTTTCTTGCATACACAAAATGTCACATTTTTCCTCTCTTAACATGTTTTTAACCACTTGACATTTACGAAAGTCCCCTAAACCTCTTACATTCCAAGAAAGTAACGATAACATGAATTTGAAAACTAATCCTATAAAAAAAAACAGGCTTTTAAGAAGCTTGTTGTCCTAGTTGCTTGTCCTAAGCGCTTGCTAATCTCGGAGTAGGGGTCACTGACACGCTGAGGAGATCCTCGTCACTTGTGCCGTAATCGAGAAGTTCCTTTTCCATCTCTCCCGTTTCATCTGTGCCATCAATGTCCATTTCGTCTGTCTCTCTTTCACCCAGACCTGTTCCTGCGCCTTCCTCGGCTTCTAGGTCCTCATCAAGTGCTGCAAATGCCCTTGCCAGATCGAATTCAGGTTCGATGTCCCTCATCTGATCCGGCTGGCCTTCTCCTGAAATTGGTGGGTTAGTATGATATTGATTAATCATTACCATTTCTGATAGTTCCTAGATTGCGTTTTCACTGAGGGGGGGTTGAAATAATTTGTTCTTCCTGTAAACATGACAGAATAGCCGAGTTTCTTGACGCATTCGGTTTCAATTTTACGGCCGTTTGCTTTTTCGTTTTCTTGGCTGGTGTTAAGATCATACCTGGATATTAATGCGGCTGCTTGATTGGCCGGGAGCTCTTCCTAGTTGGTGCCGAGGGGATGCCTTTGATTTTAATCCGACGCCTAGAGTTGCTCTTGGGCGATTTTTCAGAGACGACAGAGGAGATGGAGCTTCGGGCTTTGTTATTGTTTGTCTTCTTTGGTTCCGGGCGACTGACGACGGGGGTTGGGGATGCGGGTGTTTGGAGCATCGGCAGAGTAGGGGTTGGGTGGGGGGAAGCAGCCACCTGCTGACTGCTTGGTGGCTGGGTGGGATGCGGCGGCGGGCTTGGTGGTGGGGTGGGATGCGGCGGTTGGGTTGGTTGGGTTGAGAGATGGGGCAGTTTTTTTGGAGGAGGTTGTCGGCGGGGTGTTGAGAAGTGGGGGGCTTGTTTTGGGAGAATGGGCAATAAGAGGGATGGGTGTAGTGATTGGGGTTGGGTTAGGTGATATTTTGTTTCATGTGGGCTGCCAACTGGGTTTGGGTTGGACAAGTGCTGATTTTGGGGAGGTTGGGTTTCAGTGTAACTGGGAGAGGAGAGAGCCCGAAGATTGGTTTAGGGAAGGCCTTGATTTGCCCTGACCCAAAGAGCTCTGGGCCGAAAGTCTCTGGACTGGCTTTGGGTTTGAGGCAGCCCGAATTGCCTGGGCCATTAGCTTAGGACTTGAGGCCTGCTTTTTTATGAGCTCCTGATGAGCTGGCTCTTTGCCTTTTCGCGTGGTTTGAATTAGCCCTCGGCTTTTCTCCTTTTCCAGTTGTAAGCCCAGTGCCTCAGTTTGGGTCAGGCCAGACTGGTGTCCTTGTCTGAGTTCCTGGCCAGGCGTTGCAGAGGTCAGAGAAGGTTCTTTTGTCTCTTTCCTGATTTGGCCGTGAGCGATCTGATTTTGTTCCGTTGCAATCATACGGGAGATGTCCATTGGCTCTGGCTCGGAGGTTTGCTGGTGTCTCTCGGCGTCCCTGCGCCTGATTTTCTCGTCTATAAGGCGAGAGAGGAAGAAATCTACTGACGTCGCTGGTGCTGCGTCCAGTAGTTCCCGTAGAACCTTCTTGCTGCATGACCAGTCCAGCACGTCGACTGGGAGGAGGTCCAGGGGGTCCTGGTCGTAGTAACCCCCTCCGCAGTATACGTTTCTAGATGAGTCATCCGAGTCCTCTCGGATTCTTCGGGCCACCATTTTTTTGTATACCGCCTCAGACAGAGTAGTGTCCGACGGAACATGAAATGAGAATGCCTTCTCTACCCAGCCGAGGACCTCGAGCTGGATACGCGACATAACCCCCAGCACAAAGACAAATACATTGTCCGGAATGAGTGCCAGGTTGGAAGTAGCCACGAGAACGTCAATGTGTCTCATTATGCTTGCCGATTGGAGGTTAGAATGATCGATAATGAGTCCGAAGCTTGAGGTGATATAGGTCAGATGTTCCAAGGTCCAAGAAAATGGTGGGACTCGGTGGAGTCGGATCCATACCTTGTATTTGAGTTCCGCTGTGGAGGCCGACACCTGGGGTGATCAAGGGAACCAAAGGTATCCCTGTTTTTCCAAGCTTGGATGAGGCTCGTCCATGAATTTGTTCCTAAGCATATCCAGAGGGAGGAGGAGAAGGTACTTGTTTTCCTCGATTTGGGCGATTTGGCTATCCTGCCCGGAAGTGAATTCCGAGCTAAAGTTCGAGAAAACTTTATCCAGCGAGTGATTTGTGACGTACCGGGCGTCCACAATCAGAGCCTGCCCTAGGCGATGAATTTCCTGGGTTAAGTTGGGAGTTTCATGGATATGGGTGAACACCGTGGCTAGATGGTTGTATGGCAGAATTGTTAATCCTCTTGGCTCGAGGTCTGCTGGTCGTGGAGGGAAATGGTCTCGACGGGAGGGGCACTCCTTTGCGGGGTGTCCTTGACGTCGACATCTTCTGCTTACCATGTGGATTTTGGAGCAAGCCCCTGGTCGGTGTCCGACTACGTAACAGTCGAGACATCTGGCCTTCCACGCCGGGTGCGACTTGTCTAGAGGAAAGGGGAGCCAACTCATCAAACTCTTCAGTTCTGTTGGTGTGAGTGGAATGTAGTCCTCTTCTCCGCGGCAGGGTCTCTTAAGGTGCCTGGCTGGGGGGATAAGAGAAGAAGGGTTGAGAGAAGTTGGTTTTGGCCTTTGGTGCGGAGGCCTTGTGGTGGCTTGGCGAGATGCCATGGAAGCATAAGAGGGTGAATGGAGGTTGTGGAGGCCAGAGGAGATGTTGGGAGGGAGGGTGGAGGTTGGCTTGGCTCCAGAGAGGGCGAGTTGGGATGGAGGTTGAAGTCTCCTGTTTTGGTGGGTTTGATGAGACATTTTGTCTTTGAAGGAGCCGCGGAAAGATTGGGTTATAAACTGAGATAGAGGTATGGGTTTCTGTTTTTAAAGAGAAGGGGGGTTGTGTGAGTTATCAGGTTTGGGTATAGGGCAAAGGGTGAAGGTTTTGGGGGAGAGATGCTCGAGGGAAAGAAGGGCTTGTGGCGGCGATGGTGGACTGTAATCCAGCCATCCGCTTGGGTTTGGAGAAGAGGGCGCATCTCTCCTCTTGCTGCCAACTAGATTCTCGTGCTATGCTGTGATAAGATAATAGGACCTCCTTGAGAAGCAAAGAGCTTCCTTAAATTGTGAAGTTAAACTGAAAACATGTAAAAGAGAAAAATAATAATAATATAAGCTATCAATAACATATGTATGGCTTCAGTACTGCTGATTATGGCGCTGATATAGTTTACTCAAACATATATACTGTCAGGACTCAGGATTGCTTTCATATTTGGAAGAAGAATTTATATGAAATTAGTAGAAATTTAATAATTTAGTAGAAGGTGATATAACATTTTCAGTAAATATAATAGAGTAGTTGTTTTCTCTCTTACAATAAAAAACATATCATTTATATTATATTAACTCAAAAGAACTCTTTAATTAGTCTCTTATCTCTCACTAAATATTGTTTGATAAACTGATTCTCTCAACTAATTATCCTATTTCCGAAGTGCCTTTTTTTTACTCATTACAAGTTTACAACAAAATTATTGTCTTACAGCGAATAATTACAGGCGAACAATTTTTTGTGTCCACCTACTCATCTCAGTGACGGATCTTAAAAAAAAATTACAAATTTAGTGTATTTTTAGTTATTTTTGTATTGAAAAATAAGTTTTTAATATTTTTTTAGTGAGATTGTGTCCGAACTTAAATAGCATCTGAATTAGTCCGTGACTCATCTGGAAGAACTATAATTTTGCAACTCATTATTATGGCCCAAATTGAATATTTTTGTAGTCTCTAATTCAAGATCTTGATCATTATGGGGCCTTTTCTTTTGGTTATGAGATTGGAAAGTCCGAAATTCTAGCTTTTTTGGACTACCTTAATTGTTCTTTTATATACATGTGGACTTTTCTTTTGAAGAACTCAAAAGAAGTAAAACAAGTAATTTTTATTTCCTTTTTTATTTTGACCATTTGAACATGGAAACCGGGAGGTGGTAGCTGTACATATTGAGTAAGATTATCAGGTACACATTGAGTACCGGAGCGAATAATTATATATAAGAAAATGTTAATGTTAAACATCCAATCCAAGTCTTTTGGTTGCTTCCCAAGGATCGATCGTTATCAAAATCATGAACTTATGATGAAAATATATAATACTATTCGATTTAAATACTATATATATGATGAAATTATACAATACTGGTTATTAAGTTTTATACTATATATATGATGAAAATATACAATGCTGGTTATTAAGTTTTATACTAGTTAATTACAATCATGCACCCACTATTACATATATAGCCATAATTAAATTTTGTACTAATTAGCTTTACACTTTGTAACATAGTGAATGATATCAGTCAAATTATTATAGGATGAACCTCCTTCCTCCATTGCTTTCTCTGCTTTTTCAGAGAAATTTTTAGCCCTCCCTCTTCTTTCTTTTGCTTCAACTCCACCATCCATCAGAGCCAACACAGCCTTCGTTATGACATCACTTTTCACCTCAACAACATCCTGGAAAGCATAGTCCAGTGATTTTGCGCCGAGACTAACCGCAATTTTGAGAACATCCACGGCCATTTTTTCATTGGCGAATTGGTCATAGAATCGAGGCCAAGTGATCATTGGAACGCCGAAAGAGATAGCCTCGAGCGTTGAGTTCCATCCGCAATGTGTCAAAAAGCCTCCAACAGCCGGGTGTGACAAAATAACCATCTGCGGAACCCATCCGACAACAATATGACCTCTATCCTTTACTCTCTCTTTAAACCCTTCTGATAGCCATGTTTCAACTTCAGGTTTCACTTCTGCCTTCTTAAGTGCCCATATGAACGGTGTATTTGACTGCTCCAAGGCATTTCCAATCTCCATAAGTTGCTTAGGAGATGTATTTGCAACACTTCCAAAATTCACGTACAAAACCGATGCATCATCCCTCCCATTGAGCCAGGTTAACAGTTGATGCATTTGATCAATTGCCTCTTTACTTCCTCGGTTCGCTTTCATTCGAGTATCCTTGTTGTATAAGCAAAGGGGGCCGATTGTCCAAACCTTTTTTTTCTTCATCTTCTCATAATTATCGACAAATTGATGTTCCAAGTCGAGGAAGGTATTTATCACCACCCCATCAGCAGCAGACTCTTCTTCGATAAATTTCTTTCTAACATCCTCAAACCCAGGGATGTTCAGGAAGCCTACCATCTGAGCTTTGGTGATTTCTAGCTTGACGGGAAAATCCGGCACTGTGACATACTCATTCTCATTGCTTACATTATCAAACATTTTGTTCCCAATCAAGTTACTCAAGGCTGATAGATAAAAACCAGATGGCACCTGAAAGAGTATCCTAGGTATGTTGAACTTCCGTGCAATAGGAGCCGTCCATGCATTGGATACGTCACTGATCATGCAATCTGGTGTTCGTTCAAGGCTTTCGATGAAAGCTTCGAATGGCTTGTTGAGTGAGAAGATGGCATCAAAGAATTTCGTCAAGTCAGCGAGACTGGTGAGATGCTCAACACTTTCACATCCAGCCGGTAAACCAAACCCTTCAGGAAAACTGAGCTCAATGAATTCAATTGAGAGCTTCGACTCCTTGGCCCGCTCGATTATGGGTTTGATACGGTTGGCGTTTTCCGTTGTTAATATGAGGCTTACGCAGACACCACGCTCGGCCAGGAGGTGCCCCATGTCAATCAAGGGGATCAAATGGCCTTGAGCAGCTAGAGGGATCATGACAAAATGAGGTTTATTTGATTCTTCTCTAAAGAGACTCATATTTGCTTCTGTTGTTTGTTATTACTTTGAGATCTTGGTTTTGAAGAATGAGCTCCGGTGGTGTGAGAGTATTTGTACAAAAACAAACTGCTAATTGTTTAACTGCTGTCTGTTGTACATCTACGTATATATAGTAATTTGAGTCCAAAAAAGTAGAAAATGATTGTTTATTCAGGGAATTGTTATCACCCACAATTTTCTTTTATTAGAAATTAACAAATATAAAATGTCTTCAACAATTTTGACAACCATAGTGTAAACAACATTAAAAACATCGAATAATACTAATGTAAACAACATTAAAAACGGACACAGTTGTACCACAATTTCCCTTGTTATCTCTTTTCTGTTATTCTCTGTGTTTTTCCTTATCTGAGCCATCAAAAAGTTCATCTAATGGATCAAATATATCACAAAGCATGCCTACTGCAGTTCAACTCGTCTGTCCGTATTGGATTTGATGGTCAAGATCAGAGAAAAAACAGAGAGATGCCATAAAAAGGATAACAACAGATTCAGACACAAGCTGATACATTAATTGTAAGGAACATATTATTACTAACCAGTAACCACAGCACGTCAGCACCACACACTTCTATCAGATTAGTTGAATGCTCAGTTGTAAGTTGTAACTTAATGCACCCCTTTCAATATTTGGGCCGGGTCGGCTTGACCCGTAATTCCTCAGGTGGGAACTCATTTCATGCACCCCTTGCTAAGTTGCTATCTCGATCCATTTGCATTTTCATGGGTATTATATTAATTCCAGATATCATTTATTCATTTGCTCCGCTGGCCCAATAAATCTAATAATTTCCATAGGCCACCAATATTCAGGCTTATATTACTTAACAGTAACGCGCAACAGTACCAAAAACAAATAACGCCGAACACAGTTACACAGTACCAAAAACAAGATTCATATTCTTTTCCATATATTTCGCACTGGATATTAGAAGAATATCTCGTCAATTTCTTTTACATTTGTCCTCTGGAGATACAACTTCAAACTATTTTGTTGGCGATTCAAACGTCTTGCTCTTAATTAAAAAGATATAAATAATACGCTTTAGCAGTATCCAAATTTTACTTGACTTTTTCCAACAAATTTAAGCGCGAATTTCTAGTTTTGATAGGTGTAAGAGTTTAAAAAATTTATATTTTGAATATTCCCATTCTGGAATTCTAATTTGATCTTGCATTTGAAATTTTCATTAGAAGTCTGACAGAAGGGGAAACAGAAGTATACCAATTACACTATTGCACCTATATATGCCTATTTAATTTTCATTAATTTGCTACCCTTGTAAAATAGTGAATGAAATCATTCATATTTTTATATGACGAACCTCCTTCCTCCATTGCTTTATTTGCTTTCTCAGACAAGTCCTTGCTTCTATCTCTTCTTTCATTTGCTTCGACTCCATCATCCATCAGAGCTGAGACTGCTTTCCTGATTTCATTACTCGTCACCATAACATCCTCATTAACATAGTTCGTCACTTTTACGCCGAGACTAACTCCGATTTTGAGAACATCCACAACCAAATTCTCATTGACAAATTGGTCACCGAATCGAGGCCAGGTGATCATGGGGACGCCCATCGTGATTGCCTCTAGTATCGAGTTCCATCCACAATGCGTCATAAAGGCGCCAATCGTCTGGTGCGACAAAATAACCATTTGTGGAGCCCATCCAAAAATAATAAGACCACTATCCTTTGTTCTATCTTCAAACCCTTCAGATAGCCATTTATGAAAAACTGGTTTCGATTCTTTCTTCTTAATCACCCATATGAACGGTATGTTCAATGCCTCTAAGGCGTTTCCAATCTCAATAAGTTGAATGGGGTTTGTATATGCAATACTCCCAAAACTGATGTACAGAACCGATGCACGATCCCTTCCATCAAGCCAGGTTAACACCCGATGCTTTTGATCGATTGCCTCTTTGTTTCCCCGGCCCACTTTCATTTCAACATCGTTATTGTATAGACAAATTGGCCCGATTGTCCAAACCTTTTTTTGTATCACCTTCTCATAATTCTGAACAAACGGTAGCTCCAACTCGAAGAAGGTATTTATCACCACCCCTTCGGCTGTTAACTCTTCTTCAAGACATTTATCTCTCAAATCCTTAAAGTTCGGGTTGTTAAGGAAGCCAGGAGTTTGAGCTTTGGCGACTTCTAGTTTAACAGGAAAATCCGGCACAGTGACATACTGATCGTCATCAATTACACTATCATACACTTTATGATGCACCACGTTATAATCAGCACATATATAAAAGCAAGATGGCCCATGAAAGATTACCCTTGGTATGCTGAATTTTCGTGCAACAGGAGCAGTCCATGCATTGCACATATCAGTGATCATGCAATCTGGTGGTCGTTCAAGGCTTCCGAGGTAAGCTTCCAATGGCTCATCAAGCGAGTAGACGGCGTCAAAGAAAGCCCTAAAGAGTTCGATGCTGCTGATGTGATCGACACTTTCGCAACCGGGTGGCAAACCAAACTTTGCATTGGGAAAACTGAGCTCGATGAATTCGATTGAAAGATTCGCCTGTTGTGTTCGGTCGATAATGGGTTGGACTCGGTCGGCATTTGCCGGGGTAATTACAAGGCTTGTGCGGACCCCACGCTGAGCTAGGAGGCATCCCATGTCAATCATAGGGATAAGATGGCCTTGAGCAGGTAGGGGAACTAAGATGAAATGAGTTTCATTTGATTCTTCTCTCAAGCAATTGCAAGTCATATTTGCTTTTATGTCAATTAAGCTGGCATGGAGAGATGTTAATTGTTTTCACTTTTCAGAGTGTAGAAGTTTAATTCGGTGGTGTACTGTGAAATTGTGAATTGGTATTTCTCTTCTTAATTTTTGGGAAGATAGATAGATCATAGATATATAGCTAGTATGGTCTACAGATGACGTACGTACGTGTGGTGTGAACTTGAAGGATGTCAGTTTGTAGTGGAGGCCGTGGTGCCACGTGGCTGCACTGTAGTCAATGAGTTATACAGTGAATGGATCCACATCATCAACCCATGCTCTCGCCATTTACGAGGGAAATGGGGGCGTACAGCGTACTGCAAGATATATATTCCAAGAAGAAATTAATTAAAGACCCTCTCAATTCGCGTTCTTATCTATTAATGCTCATTTTTGTAATTTTTGTAGTAGTGAATACTTGGAATTGGTATTTGTATATGTTATTCAAATGATCTAAATTAAGTAATTTTTAATGTGTACATGTATTTGTTTAACTAAATCTCATTAGTTACAATTAAAACAAGATGGTGAACACAAATATATAGTTGATGATAACAACAGAAAACCCAGTAATTAAAACAAAGCATAAGGAAAATACATACTGATACTGTTCCGTGCTTTTTAAGCCACGTGGGAAGCTGACTAGTGTCATTAGTTGGCGGGGGCTCTCCATAGACAAAGTCATGGACCGCCACATAAAATAAAATAAAAATCTGCCACTTTATCTGCGAAAGCACTATTAGATAGAATCGTAATTTTTATTATTTATTATTTATTATTTATTAAAAAATGTTAATCAAATTAAAAATTACATCGCGACAATCATTAGGAAGTATCGAAAAGTAAGAAAAAAAATGAAAATGCACTAACCTCAAATTTGTTGTTTCATATCCTGAAAAAGGAAAGGAGTATCTTCTATTTACTTGCATCAACGACAACAACAACAAATTAGGATAGACTAGAAATAAAACTCAATCGGAACTCTTCTAGTTACTCGTATGAGACAACAAATTAACTTTCAAATTTAATATTTGGTAGCATGTACAAAAGACAAGCAACATGAAAAATACTTTCGAATTTTTGCTGTACGGAACTTTTTTTTTTTTTTTGGGGGGGATCATAAATATTCACAGAGAATTCGCTTACCGATTTCGGACCTGCGATCTCCACATGAAGAGCGTTGCCCTTAGCCATGAGACCAATGGTTGGTTCTCGTTTTTACTGTAAAGTGCTTTCTACTATTTTTTTCCTCTTAAAAAACAAATTACAATAAGGAATAAGTGTGATCCCTATTTGCGAGTATAATACAAAGTGTGACTAATGACAAGACCAAAAGATTGTTAAATAAGTTGGGTGCAAAAAAATGTTGTTATTGAAATTGAATTTTCCTAGAAAAGAACTAAAAAAAAAATGCGTTGGATGAACCATCAAGAATTAAAAGAGCATATAGAGAACTGTTTGATGTCTAAAATTTGTACCAGAACTGAACTTACATAACCCTTGACTTTTTCAATAAAATCAATTTCAACAACCATATACTTGCGAGATGCAACTGATTGACCACATGTATGAAGTTGGTAGAAGATTGTGCAATGATACATTACCTTCTGGAATTGATTATTAGTAAGAGCTTCTTTATGCCACAGTGGGCCATGCCCCCCCCCCCCCCCCCCCCAAAAAAAAAAAATCTTTTCAAGCTCCTTTGCTGTTAATAATGTGACATCGAAATAGTTTTCTACCAAAAAAAAGAACTCAAGCTAGGAGTGAATTATAGTTCCTAGTTACAATCCGAGCCAACATTCGTTACGGTCATTCATTCTATTGAAAAGATCTCCGTTTCAGAACCGTACATGATATTTTCATTTCATACGGCTCCTACTTTCAGTACATAATACTGAGCAAAAAATCTTTGGAATTTAAATCCAACTATTGTCATCTTTTGTCATCTTTTTATGAACAGAAAGAAGCTAGTATTTTTACAAGAAATCTCTAGTCAACCTTCTCATCAGAGGTTTTTTCTTAAAACCAACTCATCATATTACTACATATTAATAATAGATAAAAAACGTAACTCCAATAATTTCTTTGTTCTTAACGCTTTCTTTTTCTAAGAATTAGTCACTTCAACGATCTTTGATGGTTATATGGGTATCCAAAGTACGAATGAAATGGATGTTTGTTGTCCCAACCATTCTTGCCCGATACCTATAAGGATAAGGAAAAGGGGTATTTCGAACAAAGTTTTTGTTTTGTTGATTTCTTAGTCTAGTGCTTTTTCCCTATACTTAATATGATATGGTAATTTTGGTGAGTCCATGGACCCACCTGAAAAGTTGAGATCCCTTACAGTGGACTGATTTGTAAATAATAAAAAATACAGGGACCCATCTCAAAATATCTCAAAACATTAGGGACCCATCTCAAAATTTCCCTTTCTCTCTTCCTTTCTCTCTGCACGACTGCACCTCGACAGGCGACAGATCTCGGGCGTCGCCACTCGCCGACTCCGCGACTCCACCTGCGCTCGCACAGCCCGCCTGCGCTCTCTCTCGCGACTCCACCTGCGCTCGCACAACCGTCAGCCCCCCTCATCTCTGTCGTCTCTGACTCTGGCACAGCCGTCAGCCCGTCGCACAGTACCAGTTCTTGCACAGTTCTCGTCGCCTCTCCAAACTGCTCGCTACTCCTCCAACTCTCCACGGATCTTGGCATGTCCAATGACCCTGCGAGCCTCTGACGCGACTCTCCAACTGTCCACTCGCTGCTGATTGATCAATGCTCATAGTTTGTGTAATTTGTCCAGCTGCAAATTCTTTTTGATAAAAATATACTCACCACTTGTTAGATACCTGTAATTTTTTTTATTCTCCAAGTCCTTTGAACCATTTTTTATGCGAAGCAAAATGGATGGAAAATGACCAACTCTAACCATTTCTTCTTTATTTTAGCGGCCTTGGCACCGCACCCCAACTTCAGCATGCCAGATCACTCATTGTTTCTGTTCTTTTTTCCTTTTTTTCTTATTGAATCAAATTTTTTTTGATCGATTATTGAATCAAATTAAGGCGAATATAAAGGGAATACAATTAAACGTATTCAAATCAGAATTGTCTTAACCTTGATTGATCTGAAGAATAATCAGTGTGTTCCATGATCAGGAGAGGATCACATGGATTTCATTGGGGTCAGTTTAGCTTAGCGAGTGAATTTATGAAAAACATTGAAGCTTCTCGTATAATTCATATAATGTATCTTTACGTACTATGATAAAGAACTGATAAAACAAATTAACTGACACCACTGAAATTTATGGACCCACCTAACGTGAATTCCTGGCTACGCCACTGGCTACAAGTTGTTGTTATTATTATTTGCTATTACAACTACTATTAGTCTATTATTATCAAGAGAAGAGATAAGAGATATAATATCTCCATTCTTTTGTGTTTCTATTATATCTTCAAAATTCACATCATTCATCATGCACATTTTTTTATGTAGCTAAAATCTAAATCATCCATCGATTTTAACGAATGATGTAGATTTGAAGGTACATGAAAACAATATATCCCTCCTCTATTATCAAATATATTATGTTATTGTCAATATATATCATAACACTTCTGTCACGGCACACTCATGCTCTTTATAAAAGAGTTATTGGCATATGAATAAAAAGAAAAAAAAAACAATATGATCTAGCTAGGAATCAAAAGAGTTGTTGGCATATGAATTAAAAGTTATCTAATTTGAAGGACTTAAACATAAGAACATAGAATCTAGCTTCGGCTCTTCCAATTGAATCGAATTGTTTCCTATTTCCTAACCGTTCAAACATGATCGCAAGGTTGTTTATTAGATATCCAAGGAGGAGCACAAATTAAACAAAGCTTCTATGAGAGCTCTAAAAAATTAGAAAAAAGTAAAAAGAGTAATGAGGAAGTACCGAAAACGTCAGAGAAGAGGAGATAGAATGGTGGGTTTGGACTTTGGAGGATTCGAAGGAGCCAGAGATGTATGCTTTGAGTCCCCCGAGGTTGTCCACAACGATGCCTTTACTATTCCGGTTATCAATGAAAATTGAAATATTTAAAGAGCTAAAGAACCGAGTGAAGTGATTAAGAGACATATTTAGAAATGTCGAATGAAGTACAGTGGATTTTATAAGAGGCAGATCTCATTAAAGACGGGTAAGATCTACTGTCTACATTTGTTTAGGAGTGGGACAAAAAAAAGACATATTTAGAAAATAAATAAATTATAAGTTTATTCTTAAAATAAAAAAAATTAACGATTTGTATAAATATATAAGATATATTTTGTATTTTTTTCAGAAAGGACAGCTACCCCTCGCTCTTACTACCTCCACTTTTGAACTTGGAAAATGTTCCAGCGATACTCGATTCGATATCGAATCGATATCGACTGGACATTTTCAGTCGCTGGACGGCTCCAACAGTCCATTTCATCGTGAGAGCAAGAGATTTCCATTTTCTTTTCTATTTGAAACTGTTTCATCGCGCCATGGTTCCAATTGCTCTATCGTTCCATTGTTTCATTGTGCCATCGCGATCTCTTCTTCGCTGGAAAGCAATATCTTCGTCTATCTCTCCTGCTGGTCTCTTGTGGTCTATCTCCTCGCGTCATTGTTCCATTGTTCCATAGTTTTACTAGTCTCTCGTGGTCGATCTCTCCTGTTCTGTCTCTCCATTGTTGATTTCTCCTTCTCCTTCTTCGTCTTTGATCACGCTGTATCTACATATCATTCTTACCAGGTAATAATTCAATTTCTATTTGAATTTGCAGTATATGCTTCATTTATTGTATTTTCATTTTATATTTTTCTGTTGTTACTCCAAATTCATAGTTGCTGCTTGAATTAGTTGAAATTGGAAGAAATTTGTATTTTATGGTTGATGAAATTTGATGCTATTTATAGTTTATGATTGATTAAATTTGTATTTTATGATTGAACAATCCTTTGAGATATTTACTTTTCGATAATGTTTGATATTGATATAACTATGCATTTTATATTACATATCATGCATTTTATATTGATAAAGTCTCTTATTTTCTTTAGGTACCTCAGCACCCTCTTCGCAGCTTTCCAATGCTCTATTCCTGGATTACTTAAATATCGCCCTAGCATTCCCATAATAAAGGCTATGTCCGGTATTGTGCACACTTGGGCGTACATGAGACTGCCTACAACGGATGCATATGGGATGTCTTTCATGGCAAGTCTTTCTGAATCAGTTTTAGGGCATTGAGCAAGGCTGAACTTGTCTCACTTAGCCATGGGTGTATCACCTGATTTACAGTCTTTCATGCCATACCTACTTAGCATTTTTTCTATGTAATTTCTTTGAGATAGTCTGAGAACTTTGTCTCTCAATATCTCTATCCCTAGGACAAATGTGGCATCTCAAGATCTTTCATCTCAAAGTTTCTAAATAGAAAGTTCTTGGTTTGTTGCAACATGTCCTTGTCATTACTAGCTAGTAGTATGTCATCAACGTATAATACCATAAACGTGAACTTGCTCCCACAGAACTTAAGGTAATTGCATTCATCAACTAAGTTTGACTCGAAATCGTATGAGCTAACTATGTTGTGAAATTTCAAATACCATTGTCGAGATGCTTGTTTGAGCCCATAGATGGATTTCTTAAGCTAATATACCAAGGACTTTGGGTCGCCGACCACAAAGTTTTCTGTTTGCCTCATGTAGATGGTTTCCTCAATATCACCATTGAGAAAAGCCGTCTTTACATCAATTTGATGGAGCTTCAAGTTATAATGCGCTACCAATGCCAATATGATTCTCAACGAATCTTTCGATGATACTGGAGAGAAGGTTTCATTGTAATCAATGCCTTCTTTCTGTGTGAAATCCTTGGCGACAAGACGTGCTTTGTATTTTTCAACATTGCATTTAGAATCTCGTTTGGTCTTGAATATCCACTTACAACCAACGGTCTTCTTGTCCTTAGGCAAATGAACAATATCCCACACGTAATTGTCGTTCATTGATTTCATCTCTTCATTCATCGCATCGATCCACTTATGAGAGTTAGAACTTTCCATAGCTTGTTTGATATCTCTTGGGTAATTTTCAAACATGCCAATGTTAAATTCATGTTCTTGGAGATATGCAAATCTTCCAGTAAATATATTCTCTCTAGTGGACCTTCTTATTTGGATTGGTTCTGTTATTTCTTGAGTAGTATTTACATGAACATCATTACTTAATTTCGAATCTCCCACAGGTTCAGGGCCAATAACATTGTCCATGACAACGTCGCTCTTTGGGATGGGTTCGAGTCCATTTGTGTCCATGTTATCATGTGAAATTTGAGAAGGAAGTGAAGTTTGCCTATTGACATGAGATGCATTTTCAGGATTTATCAATATTGGAATAGTGACTAAGTCCGGACGAAGGTCCGAAGTGTCATTATCCCTCTCTTCCTCAAAAATGTCATCCATGTTCATATCTCTCCCCACAAACTCATTATCCTCGAAAAATTTCGCATTTCCTGTCTCGAATATCGTACATTCTGTTGGATTATAGAATTTATATCTTCTAGATCTTTCAGGATACCCAACGAAATAGCAACTAATAATTCTTTCATCCAGTTTCTTTTCTGTCGGCCTATAAGGCCTTGCTTCTGCTGGACATCCCCAAATTCGAAAATGATTTAGACTAGGCTTGCGCCCAAAATAAATCTCAAATGGGGTTTTATTAGTCGCTTTAGTTGGGATTCTGTTGAGAATATACGCTGCAGTTTTTAAGGCTTCTCCCCACAATTTTTATGGTAGAGTCGTACGAGCAATCATACTTCTTATCATGTCTTTGAGGGTGCGATTGCGCCTTTCAACAACACCATTCATTGCAGGCGAGCCTGACAATGCATACCGTGGCACAATACCGCATTCCTCTAAGTATTTTGCAAAAGGTCCTGGACATTGTTCTCTTGACCCGTCATATCTATCGTAGTATCCACCACCACGATTAGATCTGACAACTTTAATGCGTTTGTTAAGTTGTAACTCAACTTCCGCTTTATAACTTTGGAACATGTCTAGTGCTTCAGCCTTTTCTTTAACCAAGTATATATGACCATATCTTGAATAATCATCTATGAATGTGATAAAATATCGGTGACCATTTCTTGTAGCCTTTAGAAAAGGACCACAGATATCAGTATATATCAATTCTAAGAGATCATTACACCTTTTGGCATCATACTTGCGTTTACTAGTTTGTTTTCCCTTTATACAATTTACACATTCTTTGCAATTAGTAAAGTCTAAAGGCGCGAGAATATTATTAGACACAAGACGTTGGATTCTTTGCATAGATTATGTCCCAAGCGTCTGTGCCATAATGTGGCTGAATTCTCGTTAGTTAATTTTCGTTTTCAGGTTTCAATGCACATGGCTTCTATATGTGAAGTGTCTATTTCAAGAAAATAAAGATTATCGTAAGAGGATAAAGAACCAGAAGCAACTTGTTTTGAAATTTAAAACAAATTGAAATTTCCACAATTTTGTCTGTTTCTTTTGTTAAATTTTTTATATTGTTATATTATTGCTTGTTTCAATTTTTCATAGTTTGTTCTATAATCATTTTTTTATGTACAACTTATATTTGTAATGATGCATATTATATTAATACAACCCATCTCATAAATCATCTTATCTACAAAAAAACATATTAATTCATTTAATTTTAGAACAATTTATGCATTAACATGAGTTATTTTGAAAACATTTTAATTTAATGCATTAAAATGAGTTATTTTGGAATAAAACTTTCATTAATTTGAGTATTAGTAGTTTAATTTATTAACCAGTCTCACACGGATGTTTAATTATTTTTTGAAGTTAATTATGAATGTAATTATATTTATGATGCATGTTATTGATTTGTTAATACAAGTTATCACATTAAATTATACATTGGAAACGAAGGCCCACATCCTGGCCCACAATTATCTAAATTTTAAACCAATCGACTCGTCGTTACATCCCGATCATTAATAAGAGGAAGTTGCAGTCGAAGGAGGTGTCGAACTTGGAAGGGCACGATGAAGGGGTATATCACGATCAACAACTCGAAATCGTGGCAAATATCGAACTAATTTAGAAATTTTTATAACATTTTATTTTGTTTCATATTTGAGTGTTCTAACCCTAGATTTTGTAAGATCTGTGATGAATATTATAATTTACTATAATTTAATTTGTACATTTCGTAATAATTTCGAATATAATCTAGTTTAGATTCTTAAGTATTTTTTATATATTTTTGCTTCATAAGTAGATTTGTTAGATTCATACCTTAAGTTCCTATGCATGTTTACAAATACATTCGTAGATGCTTAATTTAGTTCTATTGAGCATTTTTTTTAATCATTTTGCATGTTCAATTTATAGTTGTTATTCATTTTCATCTTCGATTTGCTGTGATGCATGTTAATTGTGGTGTCATGAGTGTTAAAATTGATGTCAAACATGTTAGATTTATGCTTTAGTTAATATGTATGTTTGAGGTACAATCATGCATGTGAAAATTACTGTTAAGCATGTTAGATTCATTTTTTAGTTAGTCTGTATGTTTTATTTATTGTCAAGTATGTAAAATTTAGAAGTTGCAGAAATCGAAGAAGGATCTGGACAAGGTGTCGTATTTGGAAGGGCACATGGAAAGGCACAAGGAAGGGGTAGGTCACGATCAACAACTGGAAATCGTGGTAAATATCGAATTAATTTAGAAATTTTTATAACATTTTGTTTTGTTTCATATTCAAGGGTTCTAAATTTTTGATTTATTGTCAAGTATGTTAAATTTCCTGTCAAGCATGTTTAACTTAGTTAGTGTGCATGGTTAATATAACATAATGCATCTTGAACTTACCATCATGCATGTTAAAATTGTTGCTGTTATACATGCTTTAGTTATTATGCAATTTTAATTGAGAAGGGATCAAATGCCTACTTTTCTTGTGCCTCATCATGCCCATTAACTTAAAAAAATAATTAATTAATTTTTTTAATACTTTAAATATCAAAACTAATTGATTGAATATTTCATATATGTCATAATACACATTTATAAAAAATATTGTAACATTTTAGTTTAATTTCATTGGTCATCTAGAGCTAACAAAATCAACGGTTCAAAATTATTGGATTTGAACATCTTGTTATATTTAGTATCAATGTAACTCTGTTATTTACTTAACTTTCAATCTAACTTGTTTTTTTACAGTTCAGATGCTTCTGCTGCTTCTGACACACCTGTTGTTGACAAAAAAAACAACAATGAGGATCCTGAGAATGTAGAAGCCAATCCAGGTATAAATATATGTTATCATTGTTATCATATATCATAATAACATGTTCTTTTTGGTCTTCTAATATGTGATGCATACTATATTGTTATTATTATGTGATGCATACTGTATTAAGATTAAAATAATTGTTACTATTCTTATAACTTATTTATTTGTTTACTTATTTTTTTTCCAGTTCTTGATGCTTCGGATGCTTCTTCTACACCTATTGTTAACAAAAATAACAATGAAAATCCTAACAATGTAGAAGATATTCAAGGCATATTTATTATGTAATTCATTAAATTTATAAGTTTTTTTGTAATATTTATATGTTAAAATTATTATAATACATTGTAATTAATTTATTAAACAACTTGTTATATTTAGTATCAATGTAACTTTGTTATTTACTTAACTTTCAATCTAACTTGTTTTTTTTACAGTTCCTGATGCTTCCGTTGCTTCTGGCACATCTGCTGTTGACAAAAACAACAACAATGAAGATCCTGAGAATGTAGAAGCCAATCCAGGTATAAATATATGTTATTATTGTTATCATATATCATAATATCATGTTCTTTTTGGTCTTCTAACATGTGATGCATACTACATTGTTATTATTATGTGATGCATACTGTATTAAGATTAAAATGATTGTTATTATTCTTATAACTTATTTATTTGTTTACTTATTTTTTTTCAGTTCCTAATGCTTCGGATGCTTCTAACAAAAACAACAATTGGAATTCTAACAATGTAGAAGACATTCAAGGTATATTTATTATGTAATCCATTAAATTTATAAGTTTTTTGTAATATTTATATGTTATCATTACTATAATGCATTGTAATTAATTTATTAAACAACTTGTTATATTTAGTATCAATGTAACTTTGTTATTTACTTAACTTTCAATCTAACTTATTTTTTTTTAACAGTTTCTGATGCTTTTGCTGCTTCTGGCACACTTGTTGTTGACAAAAATAACAACAAGGAGGATCCTAAGAATGTAGAAGTCAATCCAGATATAAACATATGTTATCATTGTTATCATGCATCATAATTGATTTACTACACAACTTGTTGTTGTTAGTATGCATATAAATTAGTTATTTAATGAGATTATGATTATTAAGGGCTTTGTTATTGTTATCATGCATATAACATGTTATTTTTAATAGTGTAATCATGCATGCTAATTCTAATTAAGAAGTTGATTGATTACATTTCTGTTTCTGTTATAATTATTATTTTCATGCATTAACATTACATTATAGTGTTGTTTGTTTTTATTAGTATGCATGTAACAAAGTTAATTTTTTCGATACATGTTTTTTCTTCTTAGTGTGCAATTTATGTTTGTTATTATACACGTAACAAGATTTTTTCTATCTTTGCATGTTCTCATTATGGTGGAAGTGATCCAAACAACAATGACCAAAAAGGTTATTTTTTACAAGATTGTTTAGTATGCATCTTGTGTTTGTTAGTATGCAGTTTGTGTTTGTTATTAGACATGTAACAATTTTTGTTCTATATTTGTAGTTTCTCATTTTGGTGGTGGAAGTTCTCGTGATAAAGCAATGAAAGAAAAAAGTTCCAAGGATGATAAACTTTTCTATAGATATATATGATAATTTTTAGCACCGTATTGGTGTATTGTTGTTTTTATTATTTTTATTTAATCCTTCATTTTCAGGTGGTGTAAATTATCGAAAAAATTCAATAAATGATAATGTAATATTTTGTAACCCAACTTTCAGTTTGGGGCTGGGACTGACACCTCCATCATCTCCTTTTATTAATGCATCTAAAGTACATATTGTTCATAACCTCTCTCCCATACCAAAAACTTCTGATAATTCAATTGATACCCCTCCCGGTTTTTATGAAACGACAATTAAAATTGCTGATGTGATAGAAGCTTTTTTCGTTCAATCTAATGACATTAATAATGACATAGATCCTTCTAAGATGTCTATGAAGCAAGTGTATAGTAAGAAATTACTTCCATTTGCTGAATGGAGGAGGCATTTTATGATAAAAACCAGCAAGTCTGGTCGTACCCTGAAGGGTACGAGCTTGTTTGGTAGTCCGTACGCTGATCCTTTTCTTCTTGGGGGAGAAAGGAAAAGGAAAAAAAATGACAATTTCTGGGGCATGTTACCTTTTCTGGCAGTATTCAAGCCAGTTCCCAATTGCTCAATAAGTTGATAGCGTTTCGCTCCAAATATTTTGGTGGTGATGTAAATACTATTTTGTACAAGTATGACGACATTAGTGTCATAGTTGGGGAAATTGAGAACTTGTTGGTTAGTGGGTATGTTTCTCAAAATGTAAGTGATTTATTATTTTTTTTTACTCTCATTTCATATCTATCCTACTAATTTCGATACTAAATCATTTACTTATGAAATATACTACAGGTCTTGGCTGTTGTTCTATATATTATGGATCGTGAAGTTGATTCCAAAATTAACTATGTAATTGTTTCTCCAAAGGCGTTGGTAAGTAAACTAAACTAATTTATGGTGCATGTTATTTTCTTTGGTAGTATGTATTAATTTGGTTATCAAGCATCTTATTCACTATAAAATTATTTTTACAGTTTGATAAAGATATTGTGCAAGATAATTCATTTACTTTAGCTTTTATTTTACTTATTATGCATGTAAAATGTTATTATTGTAATTAAAAGTTTTTTTGTCAGGAATTACTCTGTGAGGGAAATCATTATGAGTGTTACTTAAAATGTAGTTCTCTTTTCAATGAAAAACTTGAAGCATCAAAATTGGTTCTTTGCGTGACCCAAATAAATAAAAATTGGGTCTTGTATTGCATCAATTTTGAATCAGAGAAAATCAGAGTTTATATTAACAGACCAACGAAGCATGGCTTGTCCGGAGAAATAAACAACCATATTCCATGGCTACAGCATTTTCTCTCTTGGAGATCGGATAACAAGTACAAGATAAATTGGGTTAAAAATCTCCCAACAGAGAAAAAGCAAGAGGACTGTGGGAATTTTATCATTAGATTCATACTCAGTCTGATGCTGAATCAGCCCACCAATATAGTTTTGGTAATTTTTAAATTTTTATTATTTTATTTTGTAATATTTAAAATATATGAACTTTTATAACAATATATCTTTTTTGTTGATTATTTCATTGCAGGAAAGTACAGAGAAAGAGAGAGCACTGTTAGGATTTAATCTTATGCGTGATAAGAGCAATGAAGTGAATGTTGAATTTTGAACTTTATGTAAGTTTTGAATATTCTTCTAATCTACTGTATATTTATGTTTTAGGTTTTCATGCATTTAAAAATATGTCTTGTATGCTGTTTCAGTTTTTATGCATGTTAAGTATTTATTGATATTCAGTTATTATGTTATTAGATTTTCATGTATGTAAAACTATCTGTTTTGTATGCTGCTTCAGTTTTTATGCATGTTAAGTATAAATTGATGTTCAGTTGTTATGTGTTTATGTTTTCATTCATGTAAAACTATCTGTTTTGATAGATGTTTCAGTTATTATGTATGTTGAGTATAAATTTGACACATTAAAATAGTTATTTATCATTATGTAATTTTTACTTAAATATCTTTAATTCTAACATTTTGTTATTTCAATGTTTTATAGCAGTTGCAAGACAGAGGTATGAAGTATGTGTTATGCTTGGCTGAAGATGAGAGGTGCAGTTGAGTTATGTGCTCCAATTATGTTTTCTGATGGAACAGTTCTGGATGTTTAGTCCTTGAGATTTGTAAAAATTTAAGCTTAGACAAATTGAAAACTTGACAATGTTTGTTATATTTTGAAACTTTGAAACTTATGTTGTTGTATTTCTTGCTGAATTGATGCTTGTATGAATGTTTGCTTGACATGTTGTGCATATTATGTTTCATTGACATGCTTGAAGTTCTTTTGTTTAGTTGTTATTCAAGTTAATCTAGTTGTTTGCTAGTTTTTGTGCAACTTAAATTTCATTTATGTTCTTTTGATATGCATGTTACTTTTGTTGTTATGCATGTTATTTCTGTTGTTATGCATGTTATTCTAGTTGTTATGTTATTTTTTTCTGATCGCAATGCTGTTTAAACTTCATTTTGTTGTTGTTATGCATGTTAGTCTATGCATACTTATTGTAATAACATGCATAACAACTGGAAAAAAAATTTAATATGTATAACAACTGGGGAAAAATGAATATGCATTATAAATAAATTAATATGCATAACAAATTCATATATACGAAATGAAAATCTATAATAAATTAACATGCATTACAAATAGGAACGACAAAACAATTAACATGCATTATAAATTGTAACTGGAGAGGACAGTTCTGTACAAAATGGAGAGGATTTTCTCATGAAATGGACGAGCGTATCAATTGCGTATCAAATCACGTATCAGTGTATCAACTCCCTTTGAATTTTAAGAAAGAGAGGGACCACATTACAATGTATTATTTTGAAAATTTTGACACTAAATTTTTAAATAAGTTGATAAAAGAGTTTAAAAATAGAAAAAATATAGATTAATTAAGTATTAAATTTAGTGTAATTTGCGTGTCATTTTATGTTTCATTAAAAGTCATCAAATTTTATGCAATTTTAGTAGTCAACAATCAAGTATAAAATGACATTCAAATTGTATCAAATTTAAAACATAACTAATGTATAAGTTCAAAAATGTGCCTATAAAAAACTATTTTTTTAAAAAAATTATCAATTTATTTGAAAATATATTATCAAATTATCAAGATAACAATAGTCAAGTGATCCTTTTGAAACATATTATAAAACCAATTGTCGTTGCGTATGTCTATGGACTCACCACCAACCTCTCTTTTCATAAAATATGACTGCTAGAAGGTTAAGATGTAAAGATAACTTACAAGAATTGTAAAACATTTGAAAACAATGGATAAGGGTTGACTTGTAAAAATTTTGTTTATGGGAATCCTTTAACAATCATTAGCGTAAAAAATAGACAGAAAATTAAAAATATATTTTTGTAACGGCCGAAAGAATTTTCAAAATATTTCTGTAACAACTAAACAAATTTCAAAAGTTCCGCCTAATTTTTTTCAAACTACATAAAAAATCAAATATTATACGTAAATTTCTAAAACTTAATATAAAATTGTCACACCCCAGAAAATATAACTAGCTTAGAGGTGCTAATTCCGCCACGTGTACTTATTTACAAGTACACGAAAGACTTAATTAAATATTTAAATAATCTATAATTTAGCTAAATAATTTAAGTAACAACACACACAACACACATAATAATGATCATCCAACAATATATATATAATTCAGCGTCTGTACAAAAATTCATAGCGAAAGCTAAAGAAAAATAAAATTTATATAGTAGAGGACGATTCCATCAAATGACGTGGGACCGACCCTCGCTAACCTACTACAAACTAATCCTAACGAGAGAAAATAAAAGAAAATAAATGGAGTAATATGCAAAACGGAAGACGCCGGAGACTCCATCCTAACGCTCTCCTCTGGACATTAAAAGATTCATGCTTCTTATCTGGACCCCACAACCGACGTGGAACGTGAGTAATTTATAAAAAAAATACTCAGTGTGGATTAAGATCCAGCCTTTGGATTTATATCCGATCCAAGGTTGGACCAATCACACTTAAAGAGTTTAAATTATAACTTAGTTTCCCACACCTTAATGTATCTTAGTTAACCAATTGTACAATTTAATTATATTGGGATTATTTCATTG
Organism: Eleocharis quinqueflora; assembly: GCA_964058865.1. Lineage (NCBI taxonomy): Eukaryota > Viridiplantae > Streptophyta > Magnoliopsida > Poales > Cyperaceae > Eleocharis > Eleocharis quinqueflora. The sequence goes on along the minus strand of CAXKVX010000461.1, from coordinate 25,002 downwards.
AGTTGGTAATTAGGGTAACACATCGATTAACCATTCCCTAATCCAACACAATTTGCAATTCAATTCAATTAACAAAATCGTTGCGACATAAATGAGATAAAAGAGTTGTGGAAGCTTTTACTTACTTTCCATCTCATTTTTGTTGTCTCCTATCTCTAATCCAGTCAACGTCGGAGATGTCTTGAGACTTGCGAAAGCGCCTTGTCACGTGTGTTTCCTGACGGATCCTTCCAAATGTCTCGGGGGTGCTATCCTTTCTTTGACGGTCACGAAATTCCCGAAAAAGTAAACACTCTTAATGGAGAAGAATGTGATAGCTACGCACAACACATGTGCCCTAATCACATCAAACAACTGATCTCTTGTTACCACTAACGATTGGAGACTAGGGACCTTTTATAGGGGTTAGAGTGTATCTTGGAAAGATGCCAAATTAATTATCAAATATTCATCAAATATTTGTAATTATATCATCTCTAATTCTTTTCCAAATCATAGTATTTACTGCTGCAAATACATCCACAAATTTGGTACAAAATACATTTTATTCAATCAGAAAGATAACGGGTGATCTAGGCATTGAAATCATCCCTTACAGAAGGTTTCTTGCAGTCGCAATGAATTTCATTGCGATCGCAATAGACTAGGCAACTCCACACTTGACAACATTTTGCTAGGTGTCTTGCAGTCGCAATGGGATCCATTGCGGCCGTAATAAATCATGCCAAAATGGCAGATTTATTGCCTTATCTTCCCCTACTGTATTGCGGCCGCAATAGATCACGTTTTGTGTTGTTTTGCATGTTCTTTGATCCAAAACAAGTTGGGTTTGGCCCAAACAATATTTATGACTTTACATTAAGACCAATATATACATTAATTGATCATAATCAGTTCATCAATAATTATAATTAATTTAGATAAGTTCTATATGCATTCGTGCCTAAAATCTTGGTGAAATACGTATAATGCCTTGTATATTAATAAATCACATGCGACATTTCCAACTGTTACTCCTCGTAACATTAGCGACAGTACGTGACATGTTTGTAATCATATAACACGTAGTCCAACTTAATTTATTGGAATTAACGTCTTAATTCCAACAATCTTCCACATGGACAAGTGTGGTTTACTTGATTACACATATCTTGGATCTGGCCAGATCACTTTAAACTTTTTTGTCTTTCTGTTCGTATTTCCTTAACAATTCGATCCACTAGTCAAACCGGCATAAAACTTAAACGATAGTCACCACAGTTCCTTCGTGGCTTTATCGATATAAATCACAATATCCAATACTTCTAGATGACATGAATTAGACTTGGGTCATATAGCTCAGAAATTTGACGAGAGTGTGATTTTACGTGCCTATATCCGAACGGGTCACCCTTTAGTTGTTAACTTTAGTTGAGGTAAAAAACTTTAAAAAAAGAACACAATGAGATTCAAAACATAACTTGTATATATCATAACTTGTTACAAATTACAGAGCATGGAACATTAAAAACAAAATCAAACTCCCACATTTCCCTAAACTATCCTAACATAGGTACTATGTCCATATGAACAACATGCTCATGAAACTTCTTGGGTGATAGTGCTTTTGTAAGGGGATCTGCAATCATGGAGTTTGTACCGATATGTTCCACATTTAACTCATTGTTTTAAACTATTTCCTTTACTGCCAAAAACTTGATGTCTATGTACTTAGACTTTGTCGAGCTTCTGTTATTTGTTGCATATAGTACGGCTGAATTGTTGTCACACATCAACATAAGTGGCTTCTGGATGGTAGGAACTACTTGTAGCCTAGTGACAAAATTCTTGAGCCACATGCAATGGTTCGAGGCTTCGTAGCATGCAATGAACTTGGCAGTCATGGTGGAAGGTGCTATGAGCGACTGTTTAGCACTCTTCCATGACACAGCTTCGCTTGCCATCATGAAGATGTATCCTAATGTCGACTTCATGCTATCCACATCGCCTCTAAAATCAGAATTGGTATATCCAATGACCTCGAGCTTTTCCGATCTCTGATATGTGAGCATATGGTCCCTTGTTTTCTTCAGGTACCTCAACACTCTCTTCGCATCTTTCCAATGCTCCATTCCTGTATTACTTAAATATCACCCTAGCATTCCCATAATGAAGGCTATGTCCGGTCTCGTGCACACTTGGGCGTACATGAGACTGCCTACAACGGATGCATAGGGGATGTCTTTCATGGCAAGTCTTTCTGAATCAGTTTTAGGGCACTGACCAAGACTGAACTTGTCTCCCTTAGCCACAGGTGTATCACCTGGTTTACAGTCTTTCATGCCATACCTACTTATCATTTTATCTATGTAATATCTTTGGGATAGTCTCAGAACTCCTTCAGTTTTGTCTCTCAATATCTCCATTCCTAGAACAATTGAGGCATCCCCAAAATCTTTCATCTCAAAGTTTCTAAATAGAAAGTTCTTGGTTTGATGCAACATGTCCTTGTCATTACTAGTTAGTAATATGTCATCAATGTATAAGACCATAAATGTGAACTTGCTCCCACAGAACTTAAGGTAAATGCATTCATCAACTAAGTTAGACTCGAAAATGTATGAGCTAACTATGTTGTGAAATTTCAAGTACCATTATCGAGATACTTGTTTGAGCCCATAAATGAATTTCTTAAGCATGTATACCATGGACTTTGGGTCGCCAACCACAAAGTTTTCCGGTTGCCTCATGTAGATGGTTTCCTTAATGTCACCATTGAGAAAAGTCGTCTTTATGTCCATTTTGTGTAGCTCCAAGTTATAATGCGCTACCAATACCAATATGATTCTTAACCAATCTTTCGTTGATACTGGAGAGAAGGTTTCATTGTAATCAATGCCTTCTTTCTGTGTGATACCCTTAGCGACAAGACGTGCTTTATATTTTTCAACATTTCCTTTAGAATCCTGTTTGATCTTGAATATCCACTTACAACCAACAGTCTTCTTATCCTTAGGCAAATGAACAATATCCCACACGTCATTATCATTCAATGATTTCATCTCTTCATTCATCGCATTGATCCACTTATGAGAGTTAGAACTTTCCATAGCTTGTTTGATATCTCTTGGGTCATTTTCAAACATGCCAATGTCAAATTCATGTTCTTGAAGATATGCAAATCTTCCAGTAAATCAGTTCTCTCTAGTGGACCTTCTTATTTGGATTGGTTCTGTAATTTCTTGAGGAGTATTTTCATGAACATCATTACTTAATTTCGAATCTCTCACAGGCTCAGGGCCAATAACATTGTCCATGACAACATCGCTATTTGGGATGGGTTCGGGTCCATTTGTGTCCATGTTATCTTGTGAAATTTGAGAAGGGAGTGAAGTTTTTCTATTGACATGAGATGCATTTTTAGGATTTATCAATATTGGAATCCGAAGTGTCATTATCCCTTTCTTCCTCAAAAATGTCATTCATGTTCATATTTCTCCCCACAAACTCATTATCCTCGATTTTTTTTTGCATTTCCTGACTCGAATATCATACGTTCTGTTGGATTATTGAATTTATATTCTCTAGATCTTTCAGGGTACCCAATGAAATAACAACTAACAGTCCTTTCATCCAGTTTCTTTTCTGTTGGCCTATAAGGCCTTGCTTCTGCTGGACATCCCCAAATCTGAAAATGATTTAGACTAAGCTTGCGCCCAAAATGAATCTCAAATGGGTTTTTATTAGTTGCTTTAGTTGGGACTCTGTTGAGAATATACGTTGCAGTTTTTAAGGCTTCTCCCCACAAACTTTCTGGTAGAGTCGTACGAGCAATCATACTTCTTACCATGTCTTTGAGGGTGCGATTGCACCTTTCAGCAACACCATTCATTGTAGGCGAGCCTGACAATATATACTATGGCACAATCTTGCACTCCTCTAAGTAGTTTGCAAAGGGTTCTGAACATTGTTCTCTCGACCCGTCATATCAATGCGTTTGTTAAGTTGTAACTCAACTTTCACTTTATAACTTTCACCACCGGTGATCATTTCTTGTAGCCTTTGAAAAAGGACCACAAATATCGGTAAATACCAATTCTAAGAGATCATTACACATTTTGGCACCATACTTGCGTTTACTAGTTTGTTTTTCTTTTATGCAATTTACACATTTTTTGGAATTAGTAAAGTCTAAAGGTGCGAGAATATCAGTAGACACAAGACGTTGGATTCTTTGCATAGATATATGTTCCAAGCGTCTGTGCCATAATGTGGCCGAATTCTCGTTAGTAAATTTTTGTTTTCTTGTTTCAATGCACATGACTTTTGTATGTGAAGTGTCTATTTCAAGAAAATAAAGATTATCGTAAGAAGATAAAGAACCAGAAGCAACTTGTTTTGAATTTTGAAACAAACTGAAATTTCCATTACCAAATGAACATACAAAACCATTCTTGTCCAAATAGGAAATAGAAATTAGGTTCCTTCGAAAGGAAGAAACCACTAATGCATCAAAATACAAATAAAATCCAGTCCTACACAATAATCTAAATTTTCCAATGCCTTCAACTTCAACCTTCATGCCATCTCCCACATAAATGTGTTGCTCAACTTGATTTGGCTTTCGAAGGTTTAGGCAACCCTGCATGGATATACTGATGTTAGAAGTTGCACCTGAGTCTAACCACCAAGTATATTTTGAAACTGTACTTAAATTAACTTCAGAACAAACTAAGCCATGACACATACCTTTCTTTTTCAACCACGAAGCGAAGTTGGTACAATGTATCTTGATGTACCCGGGCTTCGTGCAAAAGTGACAAGTAGCCTTACTTCCCGATTTCTCCGGAGTATTGTCGACCTTCTGCTTATTTTCTGCAGCTTCTTTAACGGGCTCTTTCCCCTTGTTATTTTTACGCTTGTCCTTTTTGGGATTAGGTGTTACAACATGAGCCTCCTCTCTCTTAGCCAATTTTTGTCTCTCCTCCTCCTGTACCAGCTGAGTTTCAAGCTCCGACATTGTCCATTTTTCCTTCAGACAGTTGTAAGTCATAGCAAATTGATTGAAGGAGGGAGGAAGAGACATGAAAATGTATTCAATGAGGAGATCATCAAAGAAATTGAACTCGTGCACAAGAAGCACACGTTGGAGCTTGATCATTTTAGTGATGTGCTCCCTAATCCCAGTTTTCCTTTTGTACTTCAGAGTGTGGAGTTTAGTCAGGAGCGTACGGATTTGAGTCCGCTTGCTCACGGTAAACTTCTGTTCTAAAGCACTAAGGTACTTCTTAGCGCTAGAATCCTGATCAGGAATACAACATTGGAGTGTTTCATGGGTTGTCATTTTCATGATCATAAGGCACATCCTGCCGTTATGATCCCAATCCTCTATGTCAGCCTTTTCAGGAGCGGTGGGCTCCTTTTTAGCTGGCACGGGGCGGTCATAACGTAATGCCCGATCATACTTCATCATCCCCAGAAACAACCTAAGTTTGGATTCCCATTGGTGAAAGTTTGACCCTTGTAGGGACGAATTCTGATTCATCATTGCCAAATTGTCTGGAAAATTTTAGAAAACAAGAGAAATATCAGTTTATACGTCACGTTCCTTAATCACAATTTACAAATCTATTGAAAGACCTTGAACAAAAAGAACTCTAAATGACTCAATTAATTTCATTTTAACCAACGATATTATCCAGCATGAGGCCCCAAAGGAGGCAGTCAATACTCTTAGATATCGTGGTGTTATGCACAAGTACAAATGGGACTTATTGCCGCTCTTGCCGATAGGTCCGATCGGCATACCCACGTACTAGTGACCAGGCCAGTCAATTGAGGGAGGTGAGTAACAAGTGGACTACTTAAGTACCAAGACTCAAATGCTTTTCTAGACATCACTTGCACGTAGCTTCTCATTACTTTTCTTTATGCACCTTACTTTATGTGTATTAGCAACTACTTAATGTGTTAATCCTCCGAAGGGAGCAATTACCAATCTGTTACTAACACACATCCTTTTAACTTTCACGAGGCATCTTGCTTGTAACTTTAGCAACAGTGTTCGAAAGTGAACACGATCATTTAACAAGATGCGACGTGTATTCCTAATTGCCTTCAAATAGATCAAAATCATGTAAAAGTCTACAAGGACGTATCCTAAAAGGGAGCTACTCGTCCATAATATATATGTTGTATTATCAACTAAATAGAGGCTTAAATTAGAGATTTCCAATTTTTCTATTTGTTAATAAAATACACATATATATATTTGAGCATGGCTAAAATAATATGGATAATACACCCCATTTTGTACTATGCATATAGATATAGGTCATTAAATTAAGATTTAAGTTGCTCAATAAATTCTTCATATGAAAATATTGTAGGAAATCAAATTTCGTGATTTTTAGAGCTTTCTAGCTATTTTTAAAATTTTTTAAAAACAGTCCAGATTTAATACTACAAAAGTGCCATTTCTGGGTTGTTTTTAAAAAATATTTAAAAAATAGCAAGAAAGCTCTAAAAATCACGAAATTTTATTTTCTACAAGATTTTGATATGAAAAATTTATTGAGCAACTTAAATATCAATTTAATGACTAAATTAAATACAAATGAGCGCATAGTACGTTATGTGGTGTACTATGCATATTATTTTAGCCATGCTCTATATATTTTTTTACAAAACATAGACATTTAAATATATTTAGTATTTAGAAAATTACTAAATATTCTTGAATACCATATTTTAATCTTAATTAAAATCTTTTAGAATTAAAAAAATTTATCTCGACTTTTATTAGCTTTCATACTAATTATAGATATATAGCTAAATTCTATATATATATTAAGATTAAAATAGTATTAATTTTGTAGCAAAATCAATTGTAACTATATATAAGTAAATTATACATATATATCCTAAATTACAATTAATTTACACTACTCCTAATTAACATAAATTAAATTTCCAGAAAATTGGCACAATTAACTTGTCAATTCAATTGTTTTGTGCCAATTTCCAAACTGCTTGTGGCCGCAAGAATAACCATTACGGCCGCAATATTTTTGTCATTTCAATTTCTGGATTTTCCAGAAAAACAATGCACAACATGCTCTGTTGTGTTCGTAATTGCCCTAGGTTGCAGCCGCAACCATCCCTGTTAGTTCAATTGTTCACAGCCAACAACCCAGAGTCATTACGGCCACAATATTGGTCATTACGGCCGCAATAAATCACCTGTCAATTCAAATTTGTACTCAACCCACAACAATACTGAAATTCCTTGTCCTTGCGACAACAATATCATTTCTTGCGACCACAATGAGCCCTAGACTTGGAATTTTTCTGGTTTTCCAAAACAGAGACCTTCCTAACAAGGGTTGCGGCCGCAATAGACCTTGATTTAGCACAAATCTGGTCTTTTTTGGAAATAAACTATTATGCATAATCTGTTTCGAATTTTCAACCAAAATTATTGCATTTATTTCTCAAAAATAGCTTTAATTTGTCAAATAATTGTTTCTAATATTAATAAACAATTAATATGAATAATATCGATTTCAAATTCGCATAAAAGGTGAGGAAATTCGATAAAACCCAATTAATGCTTAATTAATTATCAAAAGAAAACAATTACTCACAAAAATTAAGAGAAAATCACCAAAAATGCAACAATTAAATACGATAAATCCAGTAAATTAAAATTTCTCAAATATGCGCAACGGATTGGCCCTTATACCACTTGTTGGGATTGTTTCTTTGAGTTGGTGCAATTCAATTAGGGTATCACATCGATTAAGCATTCCCTAATCTAACACAATTTGCAATTCAATTCCATTAACAAAACTGTTGCGACATAAATGAGATAAAAGAGTTGCGGAAGCTTTTTCTCCTTTTCGTTGTCTCCGGTCTCTAATCTAATCAACGTCAGAGATGTCTTGAGACTTGTGAAAGCGCTTTGTCACGTGTGTTTCTCGACGAATCCTTCCAAACGTCTCGGGGGTGCTATCCTTCCTTTGACGGTCACGAAATTCCCGGCGAAGTAAACACTCTTAATGGAGAAGTAAACACTCTTTGGAGACCCGGGACCTTTTATAGGGGTCAGAGTGTATCTTGGAAAGATGCCGAATTAATTATTAAATATTCATCAAATATTTGTAATTATATTCTCTCTAATTCTTTTCCAAATCCTAGTATTTACTACTGCAAATACATCCACGAATTTGGTACAAAATACATTTTATTCAATCAAAAAGATAACGGGTGATCTAGGCATTGAAATCAAGCCTTACAGAAGGTTTCTTGCGGTCACAATAGACTAGGCAACTCCATACTTGGAAACATTTCTCTAGGTGTCTTGCGGCCGTAATGAGATCCATTACGGCCGCAATAAATCATGCCAAAATGACATATTTATTACCTTATCTTCCCCTACTGTATTGCGGCCGCAATGAATCCTATTGCGACGGTAATAGATCGCGTTTTGTGTTGTTTTGCTTGGGCTTTGATCCAAAACAAGTTGGGTTTGGCCCAAACAATATTTCTGACTTTACACTAAGACCCATATATACATTAATTGATCATAATCAGTCCATCAATAATTATAATTAATTTAGATAAGTTTTATATGCATTCATGCACAAAATCTTGGTGAAATACGTATAATGCCTTGTATATTAATTAAGCACATTTAGCGGCATTTCCAACTGTTACTTCTTGTAACATTAGCGACAGTACGTGACATGTTTGTAATCATATAACATGTAGTCCAACTTAATTTATTGGAATTAACGTCTTAATTCCAACAAATTATTCTAGCCAAAAGGACGATACAAAAATAAAACCCCAAAAATGATAAGAGGGATACTAGTATATGATATATAGCTGATAATATGAAAAGTTGTCAATACTCCCAGACAATGGAACAAATTGTCAAGTTTAAAACCTCGGGTGTAGGACATCAAGATTCGCCTCCTTAGACGGGTCCCGTATTCGAGTCGCCAATCTAACTTAATTCTGAGTTTCCAGAACAAAATGCCCTGGTAAAATAGAGCGGCTACAAAACGCACACACTCGGTCAAAAAGCAAACCGAGAGGCCTACCCTTACCAAAAGAGAAAAATAATAAAGATAAATCACTCGGTCTCAGCCGCCATACGAAAATAAGAAACCACTCCTCGTTTGAAATAATATAATAGAAAGGAAACTCCCCGTACCAACTAAGGGCTAAAGGGGAGCCCCAGACTTCCTTTGTACCAATCAGGGGCCAAAGGTGGAAGCCCTTTGAATATTAGGAGATATCATAATATCGTCCAATAGAAAATATATAAAGAACAAAATAGCTTCAATACCTCACATGTGGCACACAGCTCTAAACTGAGAAACAGAACCTTAATCACTAAAAAGAGGAGATATTATACTACTATATATTAGTAAGGATATTGAAAAGAAACGCACTACGAGCCATCAAGTGATGGTCATCGTTGATGAGCGTTAGTCGAATGTCCTTAAGGACATCCCGATGAGGGGACCCCAAGGGCATTGAGCTTGCGTACGTAATCTGCCCGTCACGATGCCCCAGACTACATCCAATCTAAAGCTCATCGGCCAGACTCTCATCACTCCCGACGAGAATACATATAATACTTTTATACGCATCTACCTATAATTAGCTAATAGCCTATACGATCCGTATATCAGATCTTACATGTAATTTATGAAATGCAGATGACATGCAATGCATGTTGGTCTCAATTATTGGTGCAGTTACCGGTATGCAAATATGACAGTTCAAGTCCTAAGGTCATGTTTAACAATTTTTGGTAGTTTGGTACCGCAGTTCAGTTTAGGTAAGTCTGGTAGGTCCTAATTAAGAGAGAAAGGGATATAAACCCCAAAAACCACACTTGATTATACATGATTGCTGCGTTGATATCTAGGCATTTACATTGGGGAAATCTCTACAGTGCCATCGACTGTGCCAGGATCCACAGAGTCAAGAGCCACCTTGTCTTCCGTGGTCGAATTACAGTTTGCTAAGCTTCCTAATTAGAGTTAGGGTTTATTAGCTTAATGTGCTATCAAGTCATTTATCTTATGAATCAAAAGAGACAGAATCTAGGCGATGAGACATCATTGATGCTCCTAATTTAATTTAATTATCCTTATTACTTGGTTAAATCTTTGGGCATCATCTCTCCTGCATATTGAGTGTGAGAGATCTAGTCTTGCAGTTCATTGCTTTTACTTAAAGGTTTAGTGCCATGTTTTCACTTTTAGTCATTCTTAACTTATGTTGCATTAGTCATGTCTTAATGTTAGTCTAATGTTATTGAGACGTCAAGATGCTATCTTATGGAACAACAACAAAATAACATCATGAAGCAAACATGTTATAAATTCAACCACTTTTAGTTGTGTACTTTTATTTCTAAACTAACAAAATAAGAAAGAAAAATAGTTAGCTACATAATAGTTAATATGTGTGTATTTATGTGCTTATAGAGAAATTGATCAATATAAAATATTTTATTTAATTATTTACTTAATCATAATAAGCGTGTGTGTTCCGTTTTAAATATAGTGTAATTGATCAATATATATTAGGAAGTATATAATTTTATTTAGTCCAATCATGTTGGTGGTGTTCGGTAGTTAGTTAATATTAATTGTTATATATAGATATAGTGTTACACTTAGTCTTATAGTTAAATATAAATATTTTTATACATACTAAATACTTAGTTAATTAATTAAATGTTACGTATAACCTAGGTCCTATGTCCTTTGCGAACTACGTCGTCATACCTAATTTTCTATCTTAACTATTTAACTATGTCGTATATTATATGTTATAATATTTATGCTACATAATATAGAAAAGATATAGAAACTATATAATACACAAATAAACACATGTGGCTCCCGTTTCAATTTACGTTTTGTTTTTGGTGTTAATCTTGTGAGATCGGCAGCTCGCAACTCATGCGTCATCGCCGTAGCTCTCGCTGCACGGACTATAATTGTCATTTCCCAATTAATACCTTTCTCGGTCCTTTTACTATTTTGGGTCTAGTTACTAAGTATTATGGGGCAGGCCACCATTTGTGTAATATCTGTTATTTACCCAACTCAGCCCAAATAAGGCCCAAGCCCAAAAATACCTAGAACTATATTTTTATTTATTAATAATTTATTGATATAGCCGTGTAGTATCTGCTGTGTCCAGTGGGCTTAATAGGCCCACATGCCCATATTTAGTTAAGTATAAAGGGTCCATTAAGGGTCCAGTGGGCTTTTAAAGCCCAAAGGCCCATATTTTCTTTAATTTACTAAAGGTCCAGCAAAGGCCAAAAAGGTCCAACTCGTAAAAACTCACAAGGGCCCAGTCTAATATTAAATACATTTCCAACTTTAAACTAATATTCTAAAGCCTAACAGAACCCACTTAGGCCCAAGCCTCAATCTGGGCCCAGTTCTTTCTGTCGATACGACACAAATCCAGCGCAAAACAACAAAGTGCTGTATTGGTGCTGGCATACCAGTACAGCACCATGGCAGGTACCAGTAAAACTAGAGTCCAAATAACTGCATCACAACAATGCTGGTAACTAGCAACTCAGTACCTAGGTTTTTCCCTCACGGGGCACAGTTTAGCAAGGTTCTATCCAGAATAATAATAATAAAACCATTTACCATTTCGAAACTAGTAAACAGATCAGCCAAACAACTAACATGCACAAAATCAGTAAAACCAATAAAACCTAGGTAACTAGCAAATAACTGCATCACAACAATGCTGGTACCAGTAAAACCAGAGTCCAAATAATTGGTTTTATTATTATTACATGGCAGGTACCAGTAAAACCAGAGTCCAAATAACTGCATCACAACAATGCTGGTAACTAGCAACTCAGTACCTAGGTTTTTCCCTCACGAGGCTCAGTTTAGCAAGGTTCTATCCAGAATAATAATAATAAAACCATTTACCATTTCGAAACTAGTAAACAGATCAGCCAAACAACTAACATGCACAAAATCAGTCACGAGTGCAACATATCAGATGAGTTCCCAACTCAGTGCCCGGGTCTGCTAGAACACCCAACCAAACCCAATTTGATGTTGTACAGAGAGGAATCGAAGTATCACAACATAAGGAATAACCCAAGAATCACACAATATTCAGCCCTAAAAGAAAGTACAGCTAGTCTAACACAGTTGAAATAGGCACTGAGCTCCTTACTTTTATTAAATCAAGAAATAAACACAAGAGGAATCACATAGAACATCATGCAAACAATTACAAGGGAATAAAATAGCCAAAATCAGGTCATTTTGGGTTTATCAGAAACGGGCAAGGAGTCAGAGGCGTAAGGAAAACGAGGCAACGACAAAGGCACAACACCACACCACCTCCTTGTCGGCCAAGCTCCTCCCCTTAAACTCTTTCCTTTTTCACATTAGCCCTAACTAATTCCGTTTGCAAGTTTGGATCTAAGCTCAACACATGAGCAAACTAAGCGAAGAGGAGGAACGAAGGTACAGAGAGTTTAGTTATAATCCAGGAGGAGTTGGCCAGGCACAGGTGCTGTGGAAGTTTCGTGTTTAGAGAAAGCAAATAAAGCCCAGGCGAGGTGGCATTTTCTTGTGCTCAGATGTGACAGAGGTGGGAGAGGTAAGTATGACGTGTGGTCAAGGCTTCAGCCTGGTTTCCTAGGTGACGAGACGGGACATGGAAGGATAAATCATGACGGAACAAAGAGAGTGGAAGAGAAGTAAGGGCGGAGTGAACGAGGTGTAAGAGACAGAGAAATAGGAGAGGGAGAATATTCGGAGGGAGAACGTGAATGTTTTGATGCTTCGAAAGCAAGGAATAAAACAAATTTTATTCATCTCAAAGCAAATGATCTAGCTATTATAAGTGTAAAGACAATATTTATTTACCTAAATAATTAGGAAATAATATTATACCTTATGATTTGATCTCCAAATCAAATCGAGTAGGGTTGTCTAGCTTAGCAACTTTTTATTCCCTGTGCCTTGTTTCGGTGATTGTGCTTAGCTCGTCAACCGTCGAGCCTCCTTAGGTATTCACCGAAAGATTAAAGAAACACTTGTATCTCTAAGGCTAGTAAGAGAACAACAAGTGGAGCCTTAATCCTAGTTTCAAAACCTTCTTAAAAATTTCAGAAATCTTAATGGAGTTTTTTGTCTCAACACATGAGAGAAAAATTGGGAGAGAGAGTGAGACAAATTTTGGCCAAGAAGTTAAAAGCTGAATTTCAGACCTTTCGGTGTTAAATCTGTCATAACTTTTCACAGGTAATTCCAAACGACTTGAAACTGGAGCCGTTGGATTCTAGACTCAAACGGCTTTATTTTTCATAGGTCATACGTTCATAATGGTTGAGGTTTGCCAATTTAAAATCCTATTTAAAGTTTCCTCAAAAACTGTTCCGAAATTTCTCTATTCCTTAATGGAAATTGATTAGATTTAATGATATACTTAAATATTCCTTTAATTATATCATCATTAATCAATTCTCCCCAACTTAAATTTTATGGCCTATATTTGAACTTTGGGCTTAAACACATTAATCATATTAATATTTAATTAAGTCCACAATTCCATATATTAAAATGTCAACATATAAATTAATATCCAATGTTAATTTATATGCATCTCTCATGTGTCAAAAACAATTTAAAATATGTCACACATACTTTAAATATTACTAGGATTATTTTACAATATTTTCTTTTAATCTTTCATATGGTGTGATCCTATGGGATCCCATCATTATGACAATGAAACTAAATATTTTAATTTCATAAATCAATGATACAACTAGCCATTGTATTGATTACCCAAATGATGTAGATGAAAAAGCACAATGCGAAATCATGATCCTGTAATATTAAAATATTATTGTGTCAATTCATTGTCTAATGATATCAAAATAATTGTAAGGTCTGAATGTGTCATCATTGCTAATTATTCTTTTTTTATTTTCTAAAGTTTAATTATGATATGATTAACATATAATCATATTGCATGCACATAATACAAACTTTATCAAGGAGCCCAGAGATATCATCATCTATATCATATATAGAGGACAATGGTATCTTGATGCGTATAGTTCCTCCGCACAAGTTATATACATTGCAGTAACTGTTTATATAACTCATAGTTAAAATGAGCGTTGGACAGTACCAACGATGTATATTTCTCATGTAGGAAATATAAACATCTCAACCCTAGAATTCATGACACAAATGAAATATCAATGACACGTAACACAATCCATGTGATATTTCATTTTGGGTCTGTCTAGTGCTATACATCCCGATGTATACACCTGTGTGATTAGCATTGACAACTCTTTGTCATATGATCTGTAGAATATGATCATCATCTAATCCGACACACTGATCTTATATTGGTCAATTAGTGTTTCTTATTAATTACCAAGATCAAAGACTTTTAAGAGTAATTATATTTATTTTATTGGTGGAACTCTACAATCTAGGTCATCAACCCAGATAATCCACAAAATATAATAACTCAAGGAACAAAATGATATAATCATTCACTAATAAACTAAATAATAAAAAATATGATTTGGGTCTAGAACACCAACACTAACAATCTTCCACTTGAACTAGAGTCAATCATATTAACTCTAAACAAGTAAATAGTACAAATCATCACTTGAATGTAAACTCAAAACCAGTCACTTATATGCCTAATACACATCAATGAGGCATGTATCAAGTGTTATCCTGGCCTAGAGGCCTTGTTAGTAAATCAACTGTGTTCGCTTCTGTGTCCACCCTACAAACCTTTATATCTTCACGTTCGACAATCTCGCATATGAGATGGTACCATCATAGATATGCTTTGACTTTTGGTGTGATCTTGGCTCCTTTGCCTGTGCAATTACTCCATTCTTGTCACAATAGAGCTCAATCGGCTCTTTGGCACTAGGCACCACACCAAGTTTAGCGACAAACTTTAGAATCCAACATCCTTCTTTTGTTGCTTCCAAAGTAGCAACGTATTCAGATTCTGTGGTTGAATTCAATGTGGTTTCTTGCTTGGAACTCTTCCAGCTCACATCACCACCATTGAGGATCAACACATATCCTGATTGTGATCGAGAATCATTAGGATTAGATTGAAAACTAGCATCAGTGTAACCCTTTACAACTAGCTTAGTTTTCCCTCTGCACACAAGGAAGCTCTCTTTTGTCCTTCTCAGATTTTTAAGGATACTCTTGACTGCACCCCAATGAACCATGTCGAGATTTGCCTGATATCTACTTGTTATGCTGAAAGCATAAGAAATATCAGGATGAGTGCATATCATAGCATACATGATGGAACCTATGGTGGAAACATACAGTATCCTACTCATGCCCTCTAGCTCACCAGGTGTTGAAGGACACTGGGTCTTGCTAAGGTGAACGCCATGTGACATAGGAAAGAACCCAAGCTTGGAGTTCTCCATGCTAAACCTCTTTAGCACCTTACCAATATATGTGCTTTGACCTAGTCCAATAAGTTTCTTGGATCTATCTCTATAGATTCTAATTCCAAGCACATAAGCACCCTCGCCCAAATCTTTCATTAAGAACACCTTCATTAATGAAGATTTGATAGATCCCATAAGGGAGATGTCATTCCCAATCATTAGTATATCATCTACATATAAGACTAGGAATATAATTGAGCTCCCACTCACTTTCTTATATACACAAGGTTCTTCTTCACATTTGAAAAAATTAAATCTTTTTATTTCTTTGTCAAAGCAAATACTCCAACTCCTAGATGTTTGCTTCAATCCATATATAGATCGACGAAGCTTGCATACCTTTTCAGCATTATTTGGATCTACAAAATCCAAAGGTTGTGTCATATACACAAGCTCTTCTAGATCACCATTTAGAAAAACAGTTTTGACATTCATTTGCCATATTTCATAGTTCTAAAATGCGGCCAATGCTAAAAGAATCCTGATAGACTTAAACATAGCAACAGGTAAGAAAGTCTCGTCATAATCAACTCCATGAATTTGGCGATATCCTTTCGCAACCAGTCTGCTTTGTATATAGTCAAGTTTTCATCCATGTCAGTCTTTCTCTTAAAGACCCACTTGTTCTCAATAGGTTTGACCCCTTGAGGTGGATCAATCAAGTCCCATACATGATTGTCATACATGGATTTCATCTCAGTTTTCATGGCTTCTAGCCATTCATTGGAGTCGGGCCTATCCATCGCTTCATTATAGGTCATGGGATCTTCGGTATTCAATACCGTCACCTCATGAAGACCCATGTACCTCACTGGTGCATGGACTATCCTTGAGGATCTTCGTAGGATGGGCTTCGTAGCCTCTTGACGAGGTTCTTCCACATGCTCTTGTGGAACGATATCTTTTACAGGCTGCGCCTGTGAAGTTTGAGGTAAAGGTTAAACTTCTTCCTCAACTAATTGAGATATGAGTCCTACCCTGCTCCAACTAACCTCAGTATCTACCACTAAAGGTTCATGGTCGCTCTCTTGAATTTCTTCAAGAGGTATCTCATTCTCATTATTACTTCTTGAGAGAAACTCTTTCTCTAAGAATATCGCATACCGAGCAAAAACAACTTTGTTTTCGGATGGATAATAGAAGTAATATCCTCGAGTTTCTTTAGGATAACCTATAAAGTAACACTTGTCTGATTTTGTTCAAGCTTGTCAGATATTTCCAAATTTTAAGAAAAGACAAGTTTGAAATCTTTCCAACTCATATCTCATATGGTGTCTTCTCAATATATTTTGATGGAATCCTGTTTATAATAAAAGCGGCGGTTTCAAGTGCATAGCCCCACAGGTATAATGGCATATTAGTTCGGTTCATCATGGAACGAACCATGTCTAGCAAAGTTCTGTTCCTCCTTTCGGATACTCCATTCCATTGTGGCGTTCCTGGAAGTATGAGTTGTGAAATAATTCCACACTCTGTAAGATAAGCTTGGAACTGCTGACTCAAGTACTCACCTCCTCGATCAGATCAAAGGACTTTGATCTTTTTATTGAGTTGATTCTCAACTTCATTTTTGAATTCTTTGAACCTTTCAAAAGACTCAGACTTTTGTCTCATTAAATAGATATACCCATATCTACTTAAATCATCAGTAAAGGTGATGAAGTATCTAAACCCTTCTCTTGCACAAATGCTCATAGGTCCACATACATCACTATGTATAAGACCTAACAAGTCACTTGCCCTCTCACCTTGATTAGTGAAAGGCACCTTGGTCATCTTGCCAACTAAACAAGATTCACACGTGTCCAATGACTCAAGGTCAAGGTCAGCAAGAAGTCCCGTTTCTTGTAATTTCTTAATGCGACTCGTTTATATGACGTAAGCGATGATGCCACATTTGAGTCATACTCTCATGTGAGGACTTGAATCATTTGTTATTGATGTTATACACGAACTTTTCTAAATCAAGTAGGTATAAACCATTCCTTAAAATGGAAGATCCATAAAACATTCCATCTCTATAATTAGAATAATACTTGTTGGTTATGATTTCATCATAACCATCGCTGTCTAAACATGAAATAGAGATAATGTTTCTTGAAATAGAATATATAAAATAAACTATATCTAGTTTAAGTACCGGCGCATTGAGCAAAAATAACTCAACGCATCCAACGGCTGTGGATGCAACACTTGCCTCATTGCCTACATGTAGTTGTACCTCGCCCTTATTCAGCGTCCTCCTCTCACTTAGTGCCTGCACATTTCCACAAATGTGAGCACACAATCCAGTATCCAATACCCAATCAATAAGAGAGGTTGCTAAATGAATTTCAATAACAAATATACATGATGTGGTTGGAACACTTCCAGCTTTCTTGTCCTCATGGAATTTGGAACATTCCTCTTCCAATGGCCTTTGCCATGACAATAAAAGCATTCCGCATCAGTGACAACCTTGGCCTTCTTTGCCTGGGGTTGACTCTGAGTCACCACTCGAGTCTTCCCCTTGTATTTTGCCTTATTGGCCTTGTGCTTTTCCTTGTTCCTTCCTCTAGCATTCGCCTATCCTTGAGACACCTTTAAGACTGATGAAGAACTCTTCTTCATATCAGTCTCATTTTCAGGAATAAGAAGGTCCAAAACGTATTCTCTACGCTCATGCTTGAGAACGATTCTCAAGTTGTGGTTCCAATTAATGAAATTGGTCCCATCATCGCGAAGATGTTCCTTTTCAAGGAGAGAACGGAGAAAAGAGTTTTGTGAATTTGAAGAAGTCATTTTCTACGATAAAAAGGTTTGATTTTAGTTTATGTATTAGTTTTACTAAAAGAAATTTTAATAAAACTCCCACTACAAAAATAATATATAGTCCCTATTTGTAGTAGGACTGAAATCCATATTTTCACCAATTCTCAAGCCAACGTCGACATGAACTTAAGACTTAGTTATTTTAGGTAAGCAACTCCTTGCTAATTACATCCACAAGTAACTTTCGACTCACTAGTGTATCCTCATATGCTAGTAATCTTTTCCCAAGATTCTACACGGTTTAGGTCTCTTGTTAAGCCAACCGCACTTTATTTGGTTCGACATGATGGTCATGCCCCACAATTCCTAATGATTGAAAATGACGCTCACTTGGGTGAATCTCGCCACTTAACGATCAATAGTTTGTTGTGGATAAAGTCGGGAGGAAATATTGCTTAATATTCTTTTGGGACTTTAATGTGACTTTTATTTGGTGGTCATGTAAGCATACACCCATACATAACCTATGACTCAATTATCACAAATAAATATCACATAATTAAATTCACAATATTGACTGTGAGTTTTGTATGGTCTTGCGAAAACTCATTTCGGTTTGACTTGCTTCATCTTCCATCTTCATGGCTGATGTGCCTCCATTAAATGTAATTTAAATTACCCTGATTTCTAATTAGAACTTTTCTAAAAGAAATTAATATAAATTACATAAAATCATCCCACTATCTAATAGTTGGCATGCAATCCACAAATGAATACATGATAGGCAAATTAACATTATTGTCTTTTAATTATATTAATCAAATTAAATAATTATGGAGCACCAAAGACCGCTTACATTCAATCACATTCATTCACAAATTACAGCACACAAGACATTGAATCATGACCATACAAAACCCACTTTCCTACAAAATAGAGTTAGCACAAATATATACAACTCTTGTATGCATAAAGTACTTGTCAATTAATTCTAAATTACTTACTCATTATCTCTGGATCTTATACTTCTCCAAAATTAATTATGACATTTAAAATTAGATTATCACATAATTTCAACATGATTACATATAGATTCATTAATCTCATGACAAACACAATTTACGAATGTCATTAATTAATCTAGATTTTCAAGGTTTGCTTTTAAAATTATTTGACCCTCAAATATCATCCATAAGGTCATCAACAAGAACCCTATGCAGAATATATATGAGGTATAAATATTTATCACATAAATAATTTTCTAAAGCATATCCAGAAATCTATTTTCTTGCTATCCCTGTTTTGGATCATTAATTCAGTATATCTACATTTATCCAAAAATTACAAAATTTTGTGTGTATCTTCATAATACAATATTAGAACTCCAAAAAAAAATTCGTGCCAAAAATCATAACAGATTAGGAGTAATCACAAAAATTGCATAGAGGTCACAGTTCCAGCAAACCGAAAACTGGAGACCCACATTTTTATTAATATTTGTTCAATCAGATCTACTTTATTTTAACCCTTAAAATAAAATTTCCTAGTTATTTGACATACTAAAGTAATATCTAAAAATATTTTTCACTATGATTTCTTCAAAAAAATTCATAAAAAAATTATTTTGTCCGAAAGTTTCAGCAGAGAAAATTTCAGAGAAGCATTCACAAGAGATTATGACTTAAGTAATTAATTAATCAACTAATTAAACAAAATTATTGTTCTAAAACACTTATAACAACACAAGCTCTGATACCAATTGAAAGTTTTGATGCTTCGAAAGCAAGGAATAGAACACAAATTTTATTCATCTCAAAACAAATGATCTAGCTATTATAAGTGTAAAGACAATATTTATTTGCTAAATAATTAGAAAATAATATTATACCTTATGATATGATCTTCAAATCAAATCGAGTAGGGTTGTCTAACTTAGCAACTTCTTATTCCCTGCGCCTTGTTCCGGTGATTGTGCTTAGCTCGTCAACCGTCGAGCCTCCTTAGGTATCCAGCAAAAGATTAAAGAAACACTTGTATCTCTAAGGTTAGTAAGAGAACAACAAGTGGAGCCTTAATCCTAGTTTCAAAATTTCAAAAATCTTAATGGAATTTTTGTCTCAACACATGAGAGAACAATTGGAAGAGAAAGAGAGAGAGACAAATTTTGGCCAAGAAGTTAAAACCTGAATTTCAAACCTTTCGGTATTAAATCTGTCATAACTTTTCATAGGTAATTCCAAACGACTTGAAACTTAAACTGTTGGATTCTAAACTCAAACGACTTCAATTTTCATAAGTCATACATTCAAAATGGTTGAGGTTTTCCCTTTCAAAATCTTGTTTAAAGTTGCCTAAAAAACTGTTCCGAAATTTCTCTAATCTTTAATGGAAATTGATTAGGTTTAATGATATACTTAAATATTTCTATAATTATATCATCATTAATCAATTCTCCCCAGCTTAAATTTTATGGAGATTTGGGCTTAAACACATTAATCATATTAATATTTAATTAAGTCCACAATCTCATATATTAAAAAGCCAACATATAAATTAATATCCAATGTTAATTTATATGTATATATCATGTGTCAAAAGCTATTTAAAATATGTCACACATATACTTTAATTATTACTAGGATTATTTTACAACATTTTCTTTTAATCTTTCATATGGTGTGATCCTATGGGATCCCATCATTATGGCAATAAAACTAAACATTTTAATTTCCTAAATCAATGATACAACTAGTCATGGTATATTGATTACTCAAATGATGTAGATGAAAAAGCACAATGCAAAATCATGATCCTTTAATATTAAAATATTATTGTGTCAATTTCTTGTCTCATGATATCAAAATAATTACAATGTAGGAATGTGTCATCATTGCTAATTATTCTTTCTTGATTTTCTAAAGTTTAATTATGATATGATTAACATATAATCATATTGCATTCACATAATACAAACTTTATCAAGGGACCCAGAGATATCATCATCTATATCATATATAGAGGACAATGGTATCTTGATGCGTATAATTCCTCCACACAAGTTATATACATTGCAGTAACTGTCTATATAATTCATAGTTAAATTGAGCGTTGGACAGTACCAACGATGTATATTTCTCATGCAGAAAATATAAACATCTCAACCCTAGAATTAATGACACAAATGAAATATCAATAACACGTAACACAATCCATGTGATATTTCATTTTTGGTATGTCTAGTGCTATACATTCCGATGTATACACCTGTGTGATTATCATTGACAACTCTTTGTCATATGATCTGTAGAATATGATCATCATCTAATCCGACACACTGATCTTATATTGGTCAATTAGTGTTCCTTGTTAATTACCAAGATCAAAGACTTTTAAGAGTAATTATATTTATTTCATTGGTGGAATTCTACAATTCAGGTCATCAACCCAGATAATCCACAAAATATAATAACTCAAGGAACAAAATGATATAATTATTCACTAATAAACTAAATAATAAAACATATGATTTGCGTCTAAGACACCAACACTAACAGAACAGTCAAACGATATAAGTGAAAAGAGAGAGGAATGCTTTTTCCTGAGATTTAGCGAAATTTTTGCCTGCGAGATCTTCTGTGACCCTCACCTTATATCGATTCACGTAACGACCCTTCCTCAATCTGTCATTTGACTTAGCTTGACCCATTCCGTCAAGGCACATTAAAGTTGTCGCAAAGAATCGGGGACCAGGAGAGAAACCCAAGGGGTTACCCTCTGAATTGTCAGTTCACCTTTGCCGTAGCTTTTTCGTGTGCCCCTTTGGTGTATGGTGTAGTGAGTCATTGCACGACTCAAAGGAGACCCACTGGGTCATGCTGAGTAGCATCACACCCTTAATGAAGTCCAGATGGTTAAAGTCAGTGTTAGTAGATAATTTAAAGTCTGGATCGTGTAGCCACTCGTGTGGTTGACGGGTTTAAACATGGGATGGGTCATGTGACTCTTTACATGATTCCATGTTTCAATTTTGTTTATTAAGATTATTTAAATGGGTTTATTAATAATTGAGATTAGTTATAAATAGTATAAATTGGTATGTAAATTCCTAGATGCAAGATTTGCTTAAACGTGCAACTTCATGTAATTTTATACACTTTAAAAATTTGTATTTGAGCTTACCTCAAATTTTATTGCATGAATTTATCTTATTATTTGTCCCAATTCAATAATTAATGTTGTTGTATCTCATGTTGGAGAAATTTTGTGTAACATGGACTGTTATTTTAAATTTAGTTGAAATTTTATAATTTAGTATTTGGAATTTGTTGATATTTTAATTACATGGTTAAATTTCAGAAATGGTCATGTGAAATTTTAAATTTATTCAATTATGATTTTGTTTTAGCTTATATGTACAACATATATTTTTATTTTATGTCGATCATAATTTTCTAAGTTATTACATCAAAAAATTTACATTTTAAGTATTTCCCTAAGTTTAAGTTGGAGTTAATATTTTAATTAATTATAAATTTTACGATTACAAGACAATTATTTAATAAAATAATTGTCAAAAGTGATGAAATTTACAAAAATTCTTCAAAACTTTGAAGCATTATATTCAAAATTATCAAACTAAATTGTTCGTTGCTGGTTCATCTAAGCAACATTTTGGTAATAAATAAATAATAAAATTTTATATTAAATCCGATTTAAATGAGTCCAAATTCTATAGAAATATATGAATGAGATGAAAAGCTTTTGTATTTTTTTCTCAAATTAAAACAAATTGTTCCACAAATTCTATAGAACGATAGGAAGATAAGGGCTCATTCGGATCAATTCCATTCGCCACTGTACGAGTGGGAAATTGAAAATTATGTGAGACTGAATTTTCAATTTCCCCAAGTTTTCCTCAAAAATTTTTTCCCCTAAGTGAATAGATTGGGTTTTACGAAATATGACAATTATTATCAATTAGAACATATAATAAGTTTATAACCCCAAATGGATCACCATAAGTGGTAGATTCATGCTGGAACAAGTTCAGATAAATGTCTTGATATGATTTTCAGAAAATACAAAATATAATGAAGTTGTGTTTTTATTTAATGAAAATTGAATTTTGAATGTAATTTTAATCATAAATGAATCCGAACTTGATCTCAATATCGGTGGTGTCCGAATTAGTTGCGCCTTGAATTTTAATCGAAATTCTGAATCTGCTAGAAGATTAACTTGTAGAGATGACTTATAAATAATCATTTAGTAGCCATAACATCACAATCTTAACTAATTACTATAATTTTGCTCTTGTCATGCGATGATAATAGCCCGCAGCGGGGCACAAATAGAATCACCTATGCGACTATTTGTTTTACATTAATTTAAGATGCACCTTATATTTTTTCTAAAGAAAAAAGATGTAACTTTTACGTACATTAATAGGTGGTGGATAAACAATAACATGTTAATTAGTCTTACAACTTGTTAATCCTATGTAATGACGAGTAATTTTCATATTGCAATTTGCAAATAAAACGTCTATACGTTAACATGAATATGTACTAGCTAGCTAGAGTTGATAAATAACTGGATTAATATGATTCTTATTCTCAAATTTCTGACCAACAATTATTTTCTTTCAAATTGCTAGTATTATAACTAATTTTACAGAAAAAAACATATATAATTTTAACAAAAGTATCGTTCAAATCGTTCACCCAGCTAGCCATGCTTCAGACCAGAGGTATGTCCAACGAAATGTAATAAATCTCTTTTATTTTTAATTCGAGCTGTAAAAAAAATATCACACCACTCCTAAAAGGCTAAAATTAACACTAATTTTTGGCAGATGTAAAAGTAAAACTAACACAAAACCAAAATAAAAAGCAGCAGCACTGCAGCACTCACATACGAGCAGAAACTGAAAGACCAGACAATACTCACACCACCAACAACCCAAGGAAAAAAATAGACACCGCAAAAATAAAAATTATCATGACATCATTTCCCCCGCGGAAATAATTTCCTCTGACAGCTGCAACATATTTGAGTTTAAATCATTAGTAGTTACTATAGTTACATAAATGTACCAGAAAAAATATCATACAATTATTTTTAACAATCCAGCTTTATTTGACCATATTTTTCAACCAAATATTAGATATCATATAACTAATTACTATTTTGAATAATTATGTTTTGATACTAAAGTTTCTAATACATGATAATGATATTAAAGAATTCTTATTTACATCGGGTATGTAATACCTTTAACAGTCACACACCAAAAAAAAATAACCCCGTTGCATAACCGGTCCTAACACTGTATTTGGATGGATTTTAATGGGATGGAGGGAATGAGATGGAAAGGAAAAATAGATAATGAATCTTGCTTGGTTGAAAATTTAAATGGAGGTGAAAGATAAAAGATGGAACGAGTAAACTTCTTGCAATAACATTATTTAGGGTTTAGGGTTTAGGGTTTAGGGTTTAGGGTTTAGGGTTTAGGGTTTAGGGTTTAGGGTTTAGGGTTTAGGGTTTAGGGTTTAGGGTTTAGGGTTTAGGGTTTAGGGTTTAGGGCTTAGGGTTTAGGGCTTAGGGCTTAGGGCTTAGGGCTTAGGGTTTAGGGTTTAGGGCTTAGGGCTTAGGGCTTAGGGCTTAGGGCTTAGGGCTTAGGGCTTAGGGCTTAGGGCTTAGGGCTTAGGGCTTAGGGCTTAGGGCTTAGG